>JAPQRQ010000011.1:3049253-3080674 GCA_037367365.1 Apogon talboti | reverse complement strand
AAGAAAGAAAGAAAGAAAGAAAGAAAGAAAGAAAGAAAGAAAGAAAGAAAGAAAGAAAGAAAGAAAGAAAGAAATTGTATTTTTACGCAACATTCTGAAGGCTGTTGCACTGCTCTGGTTATTCTGAGGATTTCCAAATTCCTCTACTTGCATTTCAGAAGACATGGGGAAACCTGGTTGGTGGCTAGCACATGAAATTGTGCTATAAAATCCCACAGAAATGTTAAGGCTGAGCCAAAGGATATGAACTACAGCTGGTCTGTTTGTACTAAATGCCAAAAACACCCAAATGTAAAACAAGGACTAACTTCAGAGCATACCACAAAATGAATGAAAACTGAATCCTACCGATACCTAATCTAATCTGAAACATCACATGATAGAACAGTGTTGGTTTATTATCTTGACTCCTTGACTCACTTTTCTGCTGGTGGATTTGTTTTTCTGTTGGGGGTGTTCTGATAGGACATCTTATTCGGATGTGCCCCAGTCTTGCCTTCTGACTGGCCATCCCTCATGTCCCTTGTCTGTCTGAAGTCTCCATGTCCAGCCCCTCGGCCGCCGCCTCCTCCTCTACCCCCGCCTCGCCCTCTGTGGTTCGGCTGCCTGAGAGAAGTTTGAGGTTTGGCTGTGCAGAAGGAAAGAAGAGGAGAAGTCAAGCTATGGATTTGCAATACAGACACACACAGACTGACTCAGCTAAAACCAAACAGTGAGAGGGCAGTGTGGTTGTCTAATGGGCAAAATGTCACTGACAGCTCAATATCTACAGATAAAACACTTTTGATAAACACCATCATTAATTTAACCAGCAAAGAGAGATAGTTGTTCACAAATGTGCAGGAAAACATGATCATATCTTCTCACTTTTATAACAACTGTAAAATGAGAGACAGCTGATTGTCTTAAAAATCTAAAACTATGCTTTTAAAACTCTTTGCATTCTCTTAGTATCATTTTAACAAAAAGGCTGCGTTACAAAAATATCCCAGACAGCTTTTTCTGTGTAATGGACATAGCATCCTCATGTAATAATTAGATTGAATAGCCCTACACAATATGAGGAAAGTCTGTGCTGTATAAGACCATTGTTCAGTGTTATGATGACAATACGACTTAAAGTAAACAATTGCCAACAGTTTGCAGGAGCATTACACAATAGGTCAAATGTTCACATGCTGAGTGTTAATAAGATAAAATGTGATTAATCAGTCAGCACAACTGAATATTTGTTCTCAGTTTATCTGTGTATATTGTATCTATTCCTAATGAGTAAACCATAAATAACAACACAACAGATGGCTGTACTATGTTTAAAAAGTGTAAAAGTACCACTGTAAAAAAGACAAAGTTATGTGTTATACTAAACTATATACAGTTTAAGTACTGGATATGTATGTAACTGTATTGTTGTCTTGTGAAAAATCAAAAATAAAACATTAAAAAAAAAAAAAGTACTGGATATGCATGTGTCTGCCTGGACAGTACAGTAAATAATGACCATAAAAAGTCTGGAAGTGCGTCTGCTCTGATACAGCATCTTTCAGTCAAGCCTCATCACTCGTTCACGCAAACACAACACAGCCGGCATGACATCACATTTCTGCTACGTAACATAACCGTGATACCTCGTCATGCATAACCCTTAGTCATTTCCACTCCCACACTTCCTCTTCATTACAAGCTATTCCTCCTACTGTTCCTTCTTTTCTCTTCACTCCTTTGTTTGCCTCTTTTCTTCAGCTAAATGCAGTGCTTTCTCCTCTTTTTCTCGTCTCTGAATGTCTTTCTAGTGACAAAACACAGCAGCTTCATCAGCCGACTTGAACATCTCATGCATTCTCTGAATCACCTCTGTCACCTCTGTCTGTCATATAAGTGAATGTGCCACTTGTGCTGTATGAGCTTCTGGTAGCCAATCCAGTAAATCAGCCAGTTAATTAGCTACTATAGCTTTCAGCCAAACATATACAGAGCATGACAAATAGACACAGACAATCAGATAAGGATAAGCTTGAAATCACATGCAAATATAGGCAAGGACAAGTACATACACACACAACTCAGAGCAGACAGCGCATCACCTCACCGGCATGGACACACAGTCCCTGGTCTGTCTGTGCCTGAATATCAATATCCGAGGCGGTGAAGGAGAGAAAGAGAGGAGGGGAGAGAGAGAGAGAGAGAGAGGGAGAGAGGGAGGTTGATTTGTGAATCAGCAGCTCTCTGCTTGGAGCTGAGTCTTGGCTGCTATGGGCTATAACAGTCTCAAATCTCAATACCCCACCCTGCTCTCCTTCTAACTCCCTCCTTCTGACTCTCTGCTTCCTTCACTGTCATGTGTCCACCCCCTCCCTCCTTCCTGTTCCACCGTCGCTCTTCCTCTCTTCTCCCCCGACCCTTTCGCTGCCATTCCTCTTCCTCCTCCTCCTCCTCACTTCCCCTCCTTGCATTTCTACCTCCTACTTCCTCCGCTGTCTTTCTCAGAATATTCTGCAGCATCATAGACTAGTGAGGCAGTGCAAACAAAGCAAAAAGAACAAACACACACGTATGTGATTCTGGCTATATGGAACTTATTGTAAAATATGTAAGAAATTGT
Source organism: Apogon talboti (assembly GCA_037367365.1). Lineage (NCBI taxonomy): Eukaryota > Metazoa > Chordata > Actinopteri > Kurtiformes > Apogonidae > Apogon > Apogon talboti. Next base: position 3,078,072 of record JAPQRQ010000011.1, on the reverse strand, counting down.
TTAATGTATAGTTTATATGTCATCACCTTCTAAGGATCTGAGGGGCAATCATTAAACATACATATATAGTATGTTATTCATCCACAACCTGTATGGCTAAGCCACAGACAGAATCTCAGTAATGTTATATATTCCTGATACCAAAACTGGACATGTTCTAGTTCTCTTTTCCTGCAGTACTGCTGCACTGACCTTATAAGAAGTCAATAGATAAGAAAATTCTGAATTTTGATGGTTGTGGAAAGCCACTAGATTCAAAGCATATTTATAGGCCACATATTACTAGTTGTAAATCTTCCTCCAACTTTTAGTCTCAGAATGTACTGAAGTAGAAGACTCTTTAAAAGCATAGATCACAAGGAACAATTATTAAAAAAAAATTGTTAAGATAAACATAAACTTGAATATTAATTAAAGGAAGGAAGCTAGGACAGTGATGAAATGATGGTGAGAAAACCTCTTTGTCAATTTAGTACAGCAAAATAACATAAAAACCTTTAAAAATAATTAACACAGGTAAAAGAACAGGTAAATGAATCAACTATATGGTGATTCTGGTGGAGACAATAGGTAAGATATACAGCGAACTCTTTTGACCTGGCTCAATACACAATAAAATAGAATAACCAAATAACCAAAATAAAGCTGCAGTGGTATAAAATGGTAATACATGTAGAAAGTCATAGCAGTTATAGTAATTTAGTCCAGTGTGATTTGTTGAAAGAGTAAAGTAGCCACTTAAAGGGAGACAGATCTCAACAGAATATGAATATGGTGACCTACTTTTAGCATCTGACCTCAGAGGTCTTTCAAACAGGTATTTTGTTTAAAACCATACAAACAGAAAAGCTTGCCATCACTAACATGTATCTTGCTCATGTTTAAAATCGATTGGTCTTACCATTTAGGACAAGTGGAGCGGCTGGTTTGACTCTCATCTGGGTGTTAACCAGGTGGGGTCGGCCTGTCTTCTTGGAGCTACGTTGGCGAGCCACCACTTTGGCTATATGGGTAGTTTCATTGGCCAGTGAAGGAAAACACGTCATCTAGACAACAAGGAATTTTCAGACAGATACTGATATCAATAAGAAAGCAGTAAATATCACCAGCATATATAGGCAAGTCATTTAACGGTATACAGTTTGTGTATTAATTCTAGACTGAATGTTTGGCTGCATCTTCTTTGCTGTTGGAAGAACAGAACACCAAAACACCAACATTACCTCTCCAGAACGATTACGCTCCATGCGGACAACAGAGGGCATGCTGGCTAGAAGTGCATCAAGGTTGTTGTGACCCATCTGCTTATGTGGTATCTGATCCCCAGTTAGCTCCTTGTACTCTGACTGCAGACGGGACAATGACACTCCACCCTTGTTCGCCTGGAGGACAGCCCGCAGCATCTTCTTCACCAGCTCCACGTCAGCCATCTAATAAAAAAGGAGGAAGACACTAAGGAATAAAACCAAATAAAACACAGTGGGATAAAAAAAAAAACTACAAGACTATAATAAAAACAATCCACTGCAGCTCATTTTGACATTGGGGTTTTGCCATTTTTTAAAAAGTTTTGTACATTGAATAAACTGTAGAGCTTGCTGCTGCAACTGATGATCATGCAAACTCAATGAATCTTAGCTCTCCTGATTTGAGTTCGACCTGTGAGCCAACGGCTGACTGGTTAGGCAGGTTTTCATTTCAAGTCTTGATCACATTTCCATGCAAGTGCTGTATTTCTGTCAAAAGAAAACCTGGTTTCAGATTGCAATGGAAATGAGAAATCTGTATATAAGCTTTCCTGAAAATTCATATAGTTCTGACACAATGTTGTACTTATTGGTACTCAGCTATAGATCATTGCTCTACAACATGAATGTGAGGCGTGCATCAATCAGACTGCTCCGGCGCTACTCTGTTCTGCTGGCTCTGTCCTGGTTCTGGTGTTTGGCTGCTCTGCTTTGGTCTGATCTGGTCTGTGGTCTGACTGTTCGTCTCCAGCTGTGGCTCTGGTCTTTCTCTACACCTGGACGCCACAGCACTGATAACCAACAGCAGCCCTTTTCTTTACACAGCTGCAGAAATATACACCCAGCCATGCATTCCTAACACTACTGATACACTGATGTTCACCGTAATCTGAGTTACCTTTGTTTTCATTACAATAAATTACTTTTTGAATTGGTTACCACCTCGCCCATCTCCACTGTTTTGTCGCAGTCTATGAGCCAGGCAGTGACAGGTGGTAAACAATAAATTGCTGCGTCCTTACCAATATTAACACTTTCATAAGCAGGAGTATGCAGATATTCACAAATTACAAGAATCCAATCACAAGTCTACATGTACACTGGTGCCCATAAAGTTAGAATAGTTTTGTTTTCAGCCACATTCCTCTTTTTATTCCTATTTATACACCTTTGACCAAGTGTAATGATAATACCACATACTGAGTCCCAGTTACTCTTTATGTATCAAGAATAAATCATATTGTGACAATCATTTCTTGAGATGTAAAAATATTTTCCAATTTTATGGACAACAGTGGCCATGTAAAACCATGTTATTTACAGTAAATATCAACTTATTTTTAAGTCACTACCTTGAAATGAACAAAAATGCGTGAAGCCTTGGGTGTTTAATGTGTCAAAATGTGGTCCAAAAAAATTTAAGAAAGTTGTGCTTTGAAAACAATTTAATAAGATAAGCTGTTTGTTCTGCATAATAGTTAACTCTTATTTCATTGTGCTTTTTGCCACCTGTTGATGAGCAGCAGCCGGGACAGTAGACGTGACGTAATGCGTCACACTTCAACTCCACACCCTCTATCGGGACTAAACTATTTGGATTAAGTTTCCCTGTCTATTTACATTTATATGAACGAAACTATCTACAAATGTTCTCGCACGACTGGGTGGGACCAGGTGGCTGTGTCGGAGCCGGGATACAGTCTGTAAATCCAACGATAGTACATGCAATGTCGAGTTAAATCCTCCTGCCAACCAAGGGACAGCGGCTATAAAGTTAGCCACGACAAGCAACGAAAATACCGGAAGCACATACATCTCGCCTTCATAATAAAACTATTATAGACGTTCGGAATACTTTTATACAGAAGGACTGGCAAACGTGAATATATTTTGAAATGACCTACAGGAAGTCGTATTCTGCATTTACGCTAGCTCGAAATCCGTCGAGCCATCCCAGCCGGGAGTACAGAAGCAGAAAAAATAAACAACCGGCAAAACTTTTCAGGCTGTTCGAGTTGTAAAAGTTCCTAACATTTAAAATAAAATGTGCCAAAAGGCGTCTACCTTGCTGCAAATAGATGGGATGGTGAAGTGAGGACTTCCAGTCGGTGTGGGTGCTGTCACCGCCACAGAGCTGAGCCGTGGCCGGAGCTCTATCCTCGGTGTGTCTGCCAGCCGGTCCAGGCACAGCCTCTCCTCCGCCTCCTGATTGGTTGTCGGCTGTGCTTGGCCCTCCAGCTAATGACACGTTAATATGCATCCTATGACCCATCTCCTGTCCAGTCCTAACGACATTACACAGCTTTTTCTGTAGGAATGTATGCTTCAAGTTAAGATAAAACTAATTATAACCCCATAGTCCTCTTATCTCGTGTCTATCTTTTGTCTTTAAATAACAATTTAGATCATTGAGAGCAGGCACTTAAAATTATGTCCATTACTTCACTACTTCAAAGCAAACCTCTTCATTTTGTTAATTTTGTTGAGCATTAACCAAAAGAACCTGATTACATACTGTAATTAACTTTACAATGATTCATGTGTGTGTTTCATGCTCAGATACTGTTTTTTTCTTTGCACCTTAGAACTAAAATCTTTCCAAATACTGGAAGTCACAAACTGAAAATAAATCCTGTATACACATTTCATAATTTGGAATGCTAGTGCTCAAGTATTCAAGGACTATATTTACCATTACAATTATTAGACCATTTTTGGGTAGGCCACTTGACCTTTACTTCAGTGTTTCCAATTTATTCTTCTTTTTACATATACACCAATAGAATATTAAAATGAAAACTAGTGTAAGTACACTTACTGGCTACAGCTGTACTTACTAAACTACTACCAAACTTACACGAGTGGTGACAAAAAAGTTAACAGAACAGACAATATTATCAGTTCATTGTAAATAAATAAAGTATGATTGAGAATGCATAGATGTGTATGTGTGAGTAGTGGGTGTGAATAGTGTGCGTCATTCTTTTATTTCACTGTTTATCATTAGATGTGTTTAATGTTACCATGGCCTTTGAATTGTGTTGTATTGTTATATACGATGGTAATAAAGGAAATGTAATGTAATCTAATCTAAAATTTCCTCTGCACTGACACCATAATGCTCTTATATCAATCAATTAGTGATAAAAACTTACTTGTATAGTGTTCTGTAATACGTAACACTTTGAAAGGGGCAATTCTGCATCATCATTGGGCTACTTTTACTTGAGACAGTATAAAACACTTCCGTGGATGCATTTTACATTGAACTGCTGCCATTCTGTTATGGGACTATGGGGCTATATTTCTATTATATCTCTCCTAGTTGAATATAATTGCACTGACACCATCCCAGTAATTTAAGACCGTGTAGAGAACCACAATGGCAAACTTCCATCAGGAAAAACTACTGTATAGGAAAACGTAACACGAAACTTTCAGAATTGGGTCAACCACTAGGGGCGCTACAGTTTTAGTGCCGCTCTTTATCTTTGGACTGTCAGACCACCGGAAGTGTCCTGTCATACAACCGGAAAAGACCAACAACTGATTGAAGAGCTAAGTATCCGAAAAATAAAAACAGAGGATTACTGTTTCTCTGGATGAACACCTCAAGAAACTAAGGACACATTTCTCTGTGTATGCCAGGTATGTGATTAAAAGCAGGTATTCAGTGGTAGCCTCTCCATTTTTTTCTTTGACTTTTGTTGCTTGCTAACCTTGTAAACCGAGTTTTAACGTTAGCCGTGTTTTCCCTACCCGGCTTTAATGCATTAAAAAAACACATCGTTAATGTTTTATCCAACGTACTGGCCGAGTGATATTAATTATTTTTCTGTATAAATTTGAAAGCATTTCAAGCTGATAAAGTTGAAGCTTAGAAGCTGTGTGTTATATTAACATAAAACTGCAGCGTATGGCATTGTCTACATCTAAACGTATTGTCATTAAGCGGTTTTAGAATTCAGTTTTTTACTGCAGATCTGTCATATGAACACCTGTGTCTGACATAATGTTTGCCCAAATGCTCAACGCTCAATGTATGATTTATTACTAAGTGGAGAAACATTTAAGTGTTAGCCATTAGCTGGTAGCTCATTAGCTGGTGTTACTTTGAATACATATTAAATGGGGCCAATATCAATGCTTAGTAGCTCATAAGGACTACGTTAAATTAATCAAAATAAAAAGTGACAGCAAATGATGTTAATTGCTTTAACACAGCGAACTTTGTACGATTGGACTTATGTGTATAGCAACACAGATGTCAACCTATAATAAAAGGTCTAACAGGGTGACGACAAATAGACATTACCCTCATTTCCGGTGACGTTTTGTGGTCCCGCCCCTAAATTACCCTACTGTATTGTCCTCTTCACTTGGGAAGGAGAAAGGGATGTGAACAAGTAGAGTAGAGAAAAATTAGCACTTGAGATTTATCTTTGTTCTGAAGGTGTAAGCATCCTTTCTTGGCATTATGGCTTTAAACAGGAGACATTCTTACACCCCCCGGGTGAGTAACAGGAATATAAATTATATTATGTTGTTAAATACTTTTGACGCAGCAGCGCCTAATTTTATCACTTAAAGTTAATTCATAATGATGGTAAACATTATTTAAAGAATTTGTTTGTAACTTACCATATTACGGACGTAAGCATCACCACTCCCTGGCATGTTTCTTGATGTGCTAAAAATAAACTAGTAAGAATAAAATACAAACACCTTACAATGAAGTTACCATCCTCTGTTAAAATCATTAATCTAAAGTGGTCGAGTGAATTGTTTTAAAAGTAACTTTTAGTTTCTGCTGAAAATATCTAAAGCCTGTCACAGTATCTAGAAATAAGCTGTGAATAATATCCTCTATCCAGTTTTCTGCCCTGTGGATTAAAGAATAGCGTGAATTCACATGTTCTCACTGCTCCATAAAAAGGAACAGTCTGCTGCTGCCCCAATTCGTGCTGAATGAGCATCTTTGTATGAGAAAGGCAGAGATGTGTGTTGTGGTCCAGAACATATGACTAGGTGCATGAGAGTGTTTCTGAGTTCAGCTGCTTAAGGGCTATTTCTTTCAATAAATACTGGAGATTCCCTACACTTCTCTTGATTTGAGCTGAAGCAGAAGGGTTTCTTGATGCAGCACAAAACACAGAGATTCTTTGTAGTTTAGAAACTGCAGATTATGTTAACAGTGTAAACATTGTTTGCTTGGCATAAAATGTATTTTAACATCACTATATTGGGACTAAATATGTTTTGTTCAGACCTGATATAGATATATAGAGATAAAAGAAATCAAAAGGACAGATAACTCATATATTTGAAGTGAAAAGTAAATTCTTGGTATCATCTTGTAGAGTAACTCCAGTGCAAAACTTGGTTGAAATGCTTTTAATGTTACTGTCACATCAAGTCAAATATAATTAATTAATTTTTAAACATTTATTGTGAGTTTTGCTTTGAACAGGATGGATTATAAATGATAGTACTAATAAAAAATTAAATATTCTTCTCATTAATGATATAGTATTACTTATGACATGTAAAAAAAAATCAAATGTGAAATATATGATAAAGCTAAGATGACTCAAAAATCCTCAGATAAAAATTATCCAGAATTTCATGAAACACTCTTTAATCTGTATCCTTCACTGTTTCTCTCCACCTTTCTGTTTTTTTCCTCACTACCTCTTCCCATTGATATTATCTTCTAGCTGACCAGCCCATTGATCAGCAAAATGAGCAGCGCGGGAACGGTGGAAAGTGGAAAGCCTCCTAAGGCAAGTTCTCTCTTCAGTGCTGATGCAAGTGAAACCAAAATAAATAGACTATAAGACTCACCTCTCATGTGTTTGTGTGTTCTTCTGGTAGATTGGCTCTACAGTGGAGGTGACAGGGAAGGGCCAGCGTGGCACTGTTGCCTATATCGGCGCCACCCTCTTTGCCTCTGGGAAATGGGTTGGCGTCATACTGGATGAACCCAAAGGCAAGAACGACGGCACCGTACAGGGTAAACGTTATTTCACCTGTGAGGAAAATCATGGGATATTCGTCAGACAGTCTCAGGTTGGTAAAATTAGATGTGTTGTAAAAAATATAAGCCTGTTGTGCACATAAAGAGAAATAGTACGCATTTTCTTAGGAAACAAGTAAGCACGTTGTCATGACAACACGGACCTCTGTGTGTAGATCCAGGTGGTTGAAGACGGCTCCAGTGCAACCTCACCAGATACTCCTGAGTCTGCCTCTGCCAAGATACCCAAACAGAAAGGTGAGTGTGGACCATGACTCTATATTTATACATCTGAAGCACAGTTATTTCCTCAATGATCAAGTAACATCAAATGTAAAACTTGTTTTTCCTTTCCTCCAGACATTCCAGAGACCCCCAAAACAACCAAACAGGTATACTACAACTATTTTACAAGTATAATGCCACTACTTTTTTATCATTTGGGAATGTAAAAGTGTTGTGATGTTCTCATAAATTGTCTGAGAATAATAGGATTCCTTTTGTATGTACTGCAAATAACAAATATTACTTATTTATATATTTAACACTGTAAGGTAATAATCAACATTTTAAGTTAATAGCTGCCTATGTTGTTAAAAGTGGTTATACATATCAAGCAGTCCACAAATCAAACGTAGATGTGAGCCTGTACTTCAGTTACTTTTTACTTGGTATTGTCCTTTATGTATTCCTAATCAGAAGTACTTTGTTTTTTTGTAATTTTCTTTCCCTTTTCTTTTCTTTTGGAAAACCTGGGACAAATCAAGTTCTCTGTCTGAGTCTCAGCTTCTGGAATAAATTCTCATTTTGTTTTTCTGAATGCCTTTTACAGACACCCGCGAACATTAAGAAGGTAGAAATATTTCAATCTAGCACACTTTACTCTGCTTCTCATCTTGTTCTTTAACATTTGTACGGAATGTAAAGGTGACAAATGTTTAATCATTAATTTTTTTCTTTGGCTTCACTCTCTTGTGTGCTGTTTGCAGTGTTCCTTTGTTTATATTATTTTGTTGTGTTTCATCTGTTGAATATGGGTGAAAGCTTCCAGCATGCTTCCACATTTTGAGTTATAATTCTAATTTCCCGGCCATCAGAATGATGCTTGGACTGTTGTCCTCACATAACACTAAAGTTTGGCATGAATCATCAACCGTCATAATCAAGAACTGTTTAAGAATTGTTCACTAAGATGGTGCATGCAGCATTCGATTGTATGATCCGTGGATATGCATTAATAGATATGCTTATCTAATCTCTTATCTTCCTTCGCCATGGATGTATGTGTGTCTGGGCGCGTCTGTATTGTAACCGTACGTGTGTGTTCATCCTTCTCTTTACAACTTACCTCCTCCTCCTCCTCCTCCAGTCCTCTACCCGCCGCTCTGCCAAGGTGAGCTTCTGTACAAAACCCTGTGGAGGTTTAAGGCATCAAGTCAGATTGATTTAAAAACAGCATCTTGTTTTGAAACATTTTCTAGCCCTGTTCACATTGGTTTTGGTTGAGGTAAAAAAAATTTTTTAAATGCTTGGCTTCTTGTGCAAAACAATGAGCACTTGCATAAATCCTTTATCTCTGCTGGAAATGGCAGAGTTATTTTACAACATTTCAGCTTTGGATACTTGCATTTAAAATTTTCAAGTTTGGACCATTTGAAGGATTAAAAATCAGAGGGATTGATTTTTAACCAAATGGAAATATACTATAAATATTAAGACAAACATGTATCTAAAATACAAATTCAGTTAAGTTAGTGTTGTACATGAATTCATTCTGTTTACAACTTTAAAGTTGTGTTTTAGTGCTAACACAGTCTGTTATTACACTGTGTCAGTGGAGCTCACCACGCCTTACACCTGCCACTTCTCTTCCTTCGCTGTTGGTACGTTCATCTGGTCGCCCAAGCAAAACGCTCATGGTATGCAATGCCTTGCCAGAATACCTCACCCATCACTTCACAGTGGGTGGTGAAATGTTTGGCCACTAAAAATGGGTGACTTCGTAGGACCACATCCTTTTTAAAGGAAACTGAGCACTTCAAAACATACATGGAAAGACACCTACATTAGTGTATTTCATCATATGATAATCTGGTGACTTGCAGAGAATGTCCCATCTTCTATTGGTTTTATAAAAAAAACTTTGCCTTCACTGTGGGAGAAGCAGTTGTTTTGGTGATTGGACGGTTTAATGGTGTTCATAACCTTCACCCCTTAACAGGGTAGACTAACATCTTTGTAACCTCTAGGACTATGCTGGCCTACTGTGCTGCCTAAATCTCTCCCCCTTATTTTTCATTCTGTCCCTCTTACCTCTATTCACTGTGTATTCGCTGCTGTTGACAGACATCTCGGGAGAGCCTGCCCTCGTCCCAGTCTGGTGATGTTGGAGAGGCTGGCCTGCCCTCCCATCAGGGTGCACTGGGGGCTCCTGTCGTGCCACAGCCGAGTGCATCACCAGCAGCAGCAGCACCAGTCCCAGCTACTCCAAGCAAAGTAGGACACTTAGTTTTCAGTTTTTATGAATATAACGTTTGTCATATGTCCATCATTTCAGTTTTATACTACCATCATTTTCATTGTTGTAATATTTGCTTGTTCCATTTCATCAATGTTTCATGATTGACCAGGTGGAACCTGCCATATCCAAGCAGGTAGAGTTTTATATTGGCCTCATGCATGCTGGTGATGCCTGACATGAGTTTACTAACAAACTCATAACAACATGATCCCAAACGCACCTGAATACTTTATTAGTTACCTCCACGATACATTTTGTGGTGATGATGCATGCTTTAACTTTCTAAAACTCTGAATGCAATAATGGATTCTACTTTTATGTTTAAAGTAGATACATTTTTAATTTTATCTCTCTGGTTTATTTCATGGTGAAATAAAAGGTAAATCCATTTAAATAAGTGTAAATAAATTCAGGTTAATGTAAGCATAATTTAACACCTGGATTTTGGTGGTGGTTGCTGTGTTTACATTTGTTATTTGTTATAAAATCCTAAAATAATTCCAACACCTACAAATCCTTTAATTTACAAAAAGAAGAATATTTAACATGCTGAATTATACTCAGTTGTGTTTTTGTGTATAACTTCATCTATCCATCCTTTATTTCCAGGAGGAAGAATCACTACGAGGACAGGTCAAGGATTTGGAGGAGAAACTGGAGACGCTGAAGATGAAGCGGACAGAGGACAAGGCCAAGCTGAAGGAGCTTGAGAAACACAAGATCCAGCTGGAGCAGCTTCAAGAATGGAAGAACAAAATGCAGGAGCAGCAGACTGAGCTGCAGAAACAACTCAAAGAGGCCAAGAAGGTACATACAGAAAAGCGGCAGAAGTAGTACTAATTAGTGATGAGCACATATGAATTCAATTTTACAAAGGCTCTGTATTACAGGATTATGATGGCATTTACACTGTTTGGGAATATGAATGAACCAAACTTACTGTAATTTTAAAGTATCCTGAAGTTTCTTTTGCGTCTCTCTCCAGGAAGCACGTGAAGCACAGGAGGCCAAGGATCGCTACATGGAGGAGATGTCCGACACGGCAGATGCCATAGAGATGGCCACACTGGATAAAGAGATGGCTGAAGAACGGGCAGAGTCACTGCAAGTGGAGGTGGACAGTCTGAAAGAGAGAGTGGAGGAGCTCTCCATGGACCTGGAGATCCTTAGACATGAAATATCAGAGAAAGGTAAGATATTAAATGACAACAGTCTGTACATTGTAAAGATTTTAATTATGTCTTTTACTACCCTGCTTCATTGTGATTTTGTTTTGTTGTTGTAGGCTCTGATGGTGCTGCCTCAAGTTACCACGTCAAACAACTGGAGGAGCAAAATGGCAGACTGAAAGAGGCACTGGTCAGGTCGGTCACATCTCCAAGAAGCTCCTTTACGAGTTGCATTATTACTCTAAGACTAGGTAGTTTAGCTGTGAGCATTTTGCTACGGAACAGAAACATCTTTGTTTCTTTTCAGGATGCGTGACTTGTCTGCGTCTGAGAAACAGGAACACGTGAAGCTGCAGAAGCAGATGGAGAAGAAGAACACAGAATTGGAGACTTTGAGGACTCAAAAGGAAAAACTACAGGAGGAAGTCAAGCAGGCAGAGGGCACTATTGATGAGCTCAAAGAACAGGTGCAGTCAAAAAGACTGAAATTATTACTACTATTACTATACTCTTGTCCTCTACAATACATCATCACTGTGCTCTTAACACGAAAGCTGTTTTTTTTTTATCTCAAAAGTGGTGGTTATAATGCAACGTATTTTTGCTTTTTTGTTACCAGGTGGATGCTGCTCTGGGATCAGAGGAGATGGTGGAGACACTGACCGAGAGGAACCTTGACCTGGAAGAGAAAGTTAGAGAGCTGCGAGAAACCGTGTCTGATCTGGTCAGTGAGTCAAAATTATTGCATTTTCTTATTCTATAGTCGTGTGCAAATCTACATAATTAGATACCCAAGTGATATCTATACATCAGTGAGTTTTTATTGTTTGTGTCTATATAATGTGTTACGTAATTAAGCAAGATAGAGAACAACTTCGTACTTGTTTTAATAAGTAGTTCAATTATTCTTCACCTTTTTCTTGTCGCACCAACAGGAGGCCATTAATGAGATGAATGATGAGCTCCAAGAGAATGCTAGGGAGACTGAAATGGAGCTAAGGGAGCAGGTAGACTTGAGCGTTTCAAAGGTCAGAGAAGCAGAGAAAAGGGTGGAGGCTGCCCAGGAGACTGTAGCTGATTATCAGCAGACCATCAGCAAATACAGGGATCTGACTGCCAGACTGCAGGTGTGTGGAGAGGAGAGAAAAGACCAAAGAAAGGAATTAAATGAATTTTAAGTGCACACTGGAGACCTCCATCTTGTGTGTTTGTCCTAAAACAGTGTTATTCTTTTTCCTGTGCATTAGGACGCTAACAGAGAACTGATCAGCCAGCAGAATGCAAGCACTGAACAAGTTCAGCAACCTCCGGCTGAACTGTTTGATTTTAAGATTAAGTTTGCAGAGACAAAAGCCTATGCCAAGGTAGGAAACCAGCAAGTGTCCTATTGCCACCAATCAAATTGCACTTAAAAGTTGGCACATAAATTACAATGCACTATATTTCAATATGTTGTGATACTGCACTGCATGTTAAGCCTAATCTCAGATTCAAAAGTTTTTATTTAAGACCTTCATAGAATTTTACCTTAAATCTTAGATGAGGTTTAATCCATGTCTGGGAAACTGTCTAAATATCTTAATATTGCAGTCTATTCATATTGTCTTACACCCCTATTAAAGACCAGGCTGTCATTTTACGGTAAAACCATCTTGCTCTATCCAGGCCATTGAGATGGAACTCAGGAAAATGGAAGTGGCTCAGATGAACAGACAGGTATCACTCCTCACCTCCTTCATGCCAGACTCCTTCCTCCGTCATGGTGGAGACCACGATTGTATTCTGGTTCTCCTGCTCATTCCTCGGCTCATCTGCAAGGTATGAGGCAGTGTGTTTATTTTGTAGGTACAGAGTAAGAAATCTGGGTTTGTTTCAGTAAATAATCTGGGTATTTTCTCTACTGGGTAGGCTGACTTGATCAGTAAGCAGGCCCAGGAAAAGTTTGACCTTAATGGGAACATGGCCCAGGGAACAGGATTCAGAGGGCCTCCAGGAGAACAGCGGAGTTTTGCATCAGGACTGGTTTACTCTCTCACCCTGCTGCAGGCCACACTGCACAAATATGAACAGTAAGAACTGCGTCAACATGTATCAGCTGTAAAATGCACATATGAGTTATTTTTAAGTGGTAAAAATTCAAACATCAAATCACTATTCCTAATGATTTCCAGTAATTTTTTACTTGATAGTGGTGTCAGATCTCTATGTAACTTTCATCTTATTTGCTTTAATAATAACAATGTCATTCAGTAACAAATTGTTCTTTTGCTGTTCTGCTTGTAGAGCTCTGAGCTCCTGTACCGTGGAAGTTTTTAAACGAATGGGTACTCTGTACTCAGAAATGAGCTTCCACGAGCGTTCTCTGGATTATTTCATTGACCTGCTGCATAAAGACCAGTTGGATGAGACTGTTCAGGTGGAACCTCTGACAAAGGCCATCAAGTACTATCAGGTAACAAAAGCACATGTTTTAGATACAGCAGCTTACCAAGGTTAGCTATTTCCTTTAAGCACACAAAAGAATGATCCAATTTCCACTTCTTGGTGTGTAGTGTATATAAGTAGTGTAGTGTATATATACATAAGATTTTCAACCAAAATATCTGTGCTTTTACATAGAAGCTGCAACACCGCTCAGATGAATCATTGGTGTAGCATCAATTTGTACTCAAACATCCTGGCATGGATGGAAAACTGTTCCAGCTTCTAATACTCAAGTTAATGGAAGCTGCAACACCCAAACTATTGTCATTTGCCATGTACATTAAACTACTGCAGTAAATAGCATTTACACACAAGCACTGCAGAAACTTAAAATTGAAATTTTTTTAACAGATTGAGAAGTTCACTGTTGTTTTGTTTTTCAGCAACTGTACAGCGTCCACCTGGCAGAGCACACTGAGGACTGCACCGTGCAGCTGGCTGACCATATTAAGGTGCTCAAAAGCTCTTCAACAGTGTAATTAGCTGACAGTATTTCTCAGTATGATATACTCTGCATTACGAGGCCGAGACTGATAATGAAGAAATGATGTGCACTTTATTGCAACACATGCTGAATGTAGTTTCTAAAGTAGACGTATCTTTATATTTTTATGGTATAAATAAAAATCTAAGCAGTTCAATTTAAGGAAGCATATATTTATTTTACTCACGTTTGTTTCCTTACAGTTTACCCAGAGTGCCCTGGACTGTATGGGAGTGGAGGTAGCTCGCCTGCGGGCGTTCCTGGCAGCTGGTCAGGAGAGCTCCAGCCTGGCTGTTCTCTTGAAGGACCTGGACACTTCATGCTCTGATATCAAACAGTTCTGCAAGAAGATCCGCCGTCGCATGCCTGGAACAGATGTAGTTGGAGTACCTGCTGCTCTAAATTTTGGAACACAGGTATAGGATATCCAAAAACAGATACCGCACAAACAAGACAGTTAGGATCTAGGGTATGTTAATATCCATGTCATGACTCGTTTGGCAGATTTCAGAGACACTGACGGAATGCAGGCGCCAGCTGACCCGTGTGGTGGCAGTGCTCCAGGAGGTGGCTGCAGCTGGAGCGCAGATGATCGCTCCTCTGGCTGAACAGGAGGGGCTCAATGCTCTCAAACTGGATGATGTGACCTTCAAGGCTGTGGAGCAGGTATTATCACCTAGACTCTATGGACATTTAAGCATTCCAAATATGGTCTTATATACATGTTCAAGTGAGGTTTTATAAACAGGATGTGAAATGTTTTTAGAGATCTAGGAGAAGTTCACTTACATGTGTGCTTTCAAGATGAAATATTCTAAGTGGACTCTTTTTGTGCAAGGTTTACGGTGGCCATGGTTTGAATGCTGCCGAGTGTCTGCGCCAGTCCTGCAGCTCTGTCATCACTACCATGAATAAGATGGCCACGGCCATGCAGGAAGGAGAGTATGATGCCGACAAACCACAGGGCAAGGTATTTGTTAGATTGTTTTTCCCTTACCTATCACTTGGATATGAGTGAGAATATTCAAAGTAAACTCGTCACCCTGTCAACGTGGTCCATTTCTTCATCAGACTCCTCCAGTAGAAGTAAGAGCATCCACTGTCAGGGCTGAGATGACAGATACCGAGGGTCTAGGAGTTAAACTAGAAGACAGAGAAACGGTCATCAAGGAACTCAAGAAATCCCTCAAGATTAAGGTGAGACCGATGCACAAAAAAAACCCCTAAATTATAATGCGTTGTAAAGGACATATATGAATCTGAATTAAGCTTCTGCTCCTCATCTTCCTTGTACTCCTCATCCCATGTCTCTCCTTTCCTGCTTTACTTCTTATCCCCCTACACCAGGGCGAGGAGCTGAGTGAGGCAAATGTCCGTCTTAGCTTGCTGGAGAAGAAGCTGGACACTTCCACCAAAGATGCTGATGAACGCGTGGAGAAGATTCAGACCAAACTGGATGAGAACATTGCTCTGCTGAAGAAGAAAGAAAAGTGAGAAAGATAAACAGAGAATATATTAACATTTTTAAACATT
This sequence comes from Apogon talboti, assembly GCA_037367365.1. Lineage (NCBI taxonomy): Eukaryota > Metazoa > Chordata > Actinopteri > Kurtiformes > Apogonidae > Apogon > Apogon talboti. Next base: position 3,062,618 of record JAPQRQ010000011.1, on the reverse strand, counting down.
TGAGCCATACTTTACATGCTTTTTAATTAATGTCCTGTCATTAGCATATTTTTTTATTTTCCCCTCACTTCTCTCTAAATGTCTTCTTTCATCTTTTGGCCACTTATTCTATATTTTTAGGGAATTTGAGGAAACAATGGATGCTCTGCAGGCTGATATCGACCAGCTGGAGGCAGAGAAGACTGAGCTGAAACAACGCATCAATAACCAATCAAAGATGACCATCGAAAATCTGAGAGGCCCGCCAGCATCTGGAATCGTCTCCATGGTTCAGGGGTCTGCAGGAGGTACGCCCATCTGATCATTTTAAATTAAATGAATTTCCATGTTTTCTACCTTTTCAGTATTTCAATGGTGTCATCTTTTTGGGCCCCCTCTGGTATCTTTAATGGCACCTGAGTGGAGAATTGGTGCCACAACTGTTCATCTCTAGGCCCTTAACTAATACTGAAGTTACTGGATATCGGTAAACATCTATTGAGATTAATCATGGATTAATTATTATATTAATTATCATGGATTTAAGGTAAGTCAAACAAAAATGTACATTTTATTTTAAAGTTCCAAAGTTCTATGCCAATAAGAGACTTTTCTGCATATAATTGTGTATTTAACTGTTATTGGGCTTATGCTATTATAGCAAAACATGAACAGAAAACATTTTTCAATCACGATCGACATGACAATTATTCATCAACTGAAATTTCATAATTGTGGCATTTACTACCTACTTGTGTTAATGTGGAATTCCATTTCGTTGTTCCCCCTGCAGGTCTGTCTCCATCCCTGGCTGGAACCGTCCAGGTGGTCGACTCCCCTCTTCTCCGGCAGCAGGTTGAAGCACAGAGACTGGGCATCAAACATCTCAAGAATGAAAACAACAGGCTGAAGGTACACTTAGATTATCAAATATTTCAGATTTAGCTGCACTTCAGTGCTAGTAAGTCTGATCTAGTATATTGATGATGTATATTTTCCTTATAGGCAGAGAAGATGAGGGTCCAGCTTGCCTCCTTGCCTCCACTCTGCCCCCCAAAACTACCACAGATCTCGAAAGAAACCTCCATGCCTCCAGAGGGACTGAACACAGGCATCTATCGCCGGACTGACCAGCTGTTGGCCACACTGCTGAAGCTGAGCTCAGAGGTTAAAGTTGTGGACATAACAGGGAAGACAGCAGGTATTGGGACACAGCTGGATTTGTACCATATTGTTGCCTATTTAATTTTCTTTTTTTGTTCACTACTCTTCTCATCTGAACAAATCTGATTAATTTCTTCCAGTTAGTGCCAGTGCCCAACTGCTGGAACAGACAGCCCGACTGCAGAGCCTCAGTGATGCTCTGGACAAACTCAAGGTAAAACTGAAGTCATACCACTATGTCCCACTGATACACATCTGAAAAACCTGACTGGGTGAAATTTTGAAAATGTTTAACATCTTGTTCCATTTCAGGGAGAAGTAGCTGAGCACGTTGTGTCATACCAGCCAGGGGCAAAGGTTGCTTCTGATTTTTCCACCTTTCCAGTTCCGTCTTTCATCAAGGTAAGTCATACAGGGCAGCACAATATACCGCAATGTTTAGAGAGATTTTTTCTGAAATTATTGGAGAGATTTTACTTAGGAGCACATGTGCGTAAAAATTTAAGAATTGAGAGGCTGAATATCACTTTTTTTTTTAAACCCTCAAAAGTTTTTTTTGTTTTTTAATTTTGAGAGCAAACCACTTGCTCTTTTATTATTATGCTGTATAAGTAATTTCAACCCACATACACAAAAGCAGCTGAATGGTGCAGTGATTCTTCTGGAGTAGAGGAGAATTGGTTTAATGGGCTGACTGATAAATCATTAAGGCAGTGTTGAACAGTATCATCTTTTTTGTAATAATATTGGATTGGATTTCTATAGCACTTTTCAAGGCTCCCAAAGCGCTTTACATTTTATGTCCATTATTTATTTGCTCTCACATTGACACATTGGTGGTGTTAAACTACGTCTGTAGCCACTGCTGCGCTGGGACAGGCTGATAGAAGCGTGGCTGCTAATCCACGCCAAACAGCCCCTCTGAACCACCACCAAACATTCATACACCACTGTCAGTGACAATGTAAGCAAGATGGGTGAAGTGTATTGCCCAAGGACATAAGACTAGGACAGAGCGGGATTTGAACCACTAACCCTCTGGTTATAGACAACCCGCCCCAGAAGATAAAAGAAGAAAGTGACATTTCCTCCTGTTGTAGCTCCTTTTCAGTTTGGTGTTGAGTTAATTTGTATTTCTTCAAACTGCATGTTACCGTGATGTGATCATTGTACACAACATAAGTGGAAGAAAATGTTGTGCAGTCTTCCTAATACCATATCAAACAAACCAGTCTAATTTCTTTTCACAAACAAAAGGTAAAATTCTTGTTCTAATCCCTCTTTGTTGTTCCCTAGGCAAAGGAAGAAAAGCAGGAAGGAACAGTGTTTGTAGGCCGTGTTGCCATTCCGTGCACCCGAGGACAGGAACAAGTACACCGCCTCGTCCTGTCACAGCAGCAGCTGCAGCGGGTGCACCACCTTGTCATGGCCTGAGACAGCAGTCACAACCAACCGCACTTCAAGCTCTTTCTCAACTTCATTCCTTTTGAGCTTCCACTGAAACATTCTCCACTACTATCCTTTTTGATTTCCAATGTTCTCAGGAATTTTTATCCAATATTTGCTATTTTTGATCTAAAAGAAAAAGTCCAAATACATTTGACTTCTGATTGTGACATTAAGTGTCACCTTTGTCACTGAAATTTGTATGTATTCATTCATTTGTATCCACCAATGTGGCAATTCCTGTGAAATTGGGAAAATCTAACAAAGGATTTTTTTACTTGCATCTATTACTAGTTTCTTCTTTGTATCTTTTGTATTCATTGTAATTCAGAAAATAAAAGCAAGCAGTTCACTTGACAACCTGTCTGCAGTACAATCTAATTCACCCAGTGCCACTTAGACCACAATCTACATCAGCTTCCTACTGTGTAAATATCACTATCATCTCATCCATACACACAAATACATAAGAATTCTGACTGTACTTGACAAAGTCAACTAAGTCTTCTTGAAATTTTAACATTTTAATTAACATTCAGAATTTTAAAAAGTTGAACTGAGAAAAAAAGTTACAATTGTAACAATATCAATTAAAACTCAAAGAAATAAAACATCAATGTAAAATTTTAAGAAAAGAAAACTTCACTGATAGGTCCCAGTACGTCAGGATGTAGGCTCCTTACTACTCCTTCACTCAGTGTCCATGAGAATTGTAGTGACTCCGTCTGTGGTGAGTATATGGTGCATACTGGTGTCTTTTCTGTCTCGACTTCATCACATATGGGTTGTGACCATTGTGGCGAGGAGGCCTGTAGTAGTCTGATAAAAACAGAAATAAAATGCCTCAACATATGCTAGATCATCTTGCTCAACTATTAATAATATGGCCTCAAAATGCATATTTCCTCAAATAAATCCATGGTTTAAATAGAGCTCACAAAATAGACAACTTTCAGCCAAACATGGTTAAAAAAAGTTGTCTCGACTGGCAAAATACAATGTCAACAGAAATACAAATCGTGATGGACATTTAGACAAGTCTGAGTGTTTGACAGAAGAATGGATAAAATTAGCCCACAAAAATTAGCATCCATGTTCTACAATGATCCATCATATAAACGTTTTACAGTATATATACTGTAGAATTGTATCTCAGTCACCAACATGAACTGCTTACCATTAGCCGGAGTGTATTTGTGTTGCAGCTCGAAATAAGTCAGTGGCATGTCAAAGTTTATGAAGCCATAAGGAAGGGAGTCACTACAGAAGTCCTCCCTGATATCAGCATCGTCTTTGTTAGGGGAGTATAGAAAAAGAACATAAAAGAAGTGGTTTGGTTTCTTGTTCATATTCTTTTATTTTACTTTTAAGTAATTTTCAGTTAGTCAAAATCAATGTAAATTAGGGCTTGTTAAATGAGCTAAAAAGTCAACAAAATAATGGCATTTATTTTCTTAAACAAGCCCCCTTTATGCAGCTGCTTCAAGTCTTATCAGTGTTGGATAATTAGTTGGTAGGATTAGATGAAAATTCAAGTGGAAAGATGTTGAAATGCTAAAGCTTGACTTTAATATTAGTTTCAATGTCATTTCCCATAAACCTGAACACTGACAACACAAAAAAAAATGCAACCTTAAATGGAAAACACTTATGTCTGAGACTGGGTAGCATATTTTCATGAGAATTTTCAAAAATGTGAAAGGTAGATTACATCACCATTGTCACCTTAATAGAAACACCACTAAATGTGATTACCTGGGGTTACGTAGTTTCTTTGTTTGGCAGGGGTCTCATCAATAGCAATGGTACGATCTTAAAAAAAAAAAAAAACACAATAATCAATGTCTGGGACATACAACTGTGCAAAGCATAATGTTGCCACCTTGTGACTGCAGATTACCCCACTACATTGAACCCATACAAGAACACAGTCCTCTGTACGTGCATAAGTTTTTCTCCTCACCACCAGACATCAGTGGACTGAGTATTTTGACGCCCCAGGCCTGTGCGGCGTGCAGTAGCAGTCGGGTTGTTATTCTGCGATGGGCAATGGCGTTCCAGTGTACTCCATCTTCTGTCCGATGGTGCAGTGAGAAGCGAAACTGGAAGTGGAGGTCCAACACATCCATCCCATATGCATTTGCCAGAGTCCCGCTGTAGAAGTTCGCCTCGACCACATCGTAACGTATCTGAGGAGCCCTGTGTTCGATCTGTAGGTGACCAAAGTAGATACAAATAATATACTGGACTTAAATTACTTAATTTGAGGGCTGTTCCCTTGAATGAGCACTGCTCTGATCCATAGTAAGTTGTCATTTGGCTGATTATTTAGGCTGGCATTCTCTTACATTATCTGATGTTAGCATTTCCAGTGAAGATTTCTTTTGCTGTAATATTTAGTTTAATACCAGGGCTCGTCCACCCCACTTTGCAAAAGCACTGACATTGACATTTTAAAGGCTATTAGAAACACAGTTTGGGATCTACTTTCACATCCAATTGGACAGCCACCAGGACAATATTAGAGGATGGTGGCTTTACATTTATCCAACCTCTTATGTGACCAAGTATTGTATTTAAGAGTTTTGTTTTACAAGGTACAGTAGGCTTTAAATGTAGTGAGGGAACAACTATTTATCTCACAGTATTTAGCCACTTACCAATTTTCCTTTCTAGTTATGTACACATGCTTTGTATCAACTTACCTCAGGCACCAGGAAGCCGCCTTTAATCCTCTCTCCCAACGGCATGGCGAGGTTCCATATGACCAGTGATTCTACAGGCAGAGTCCCATTCAGCTCATTAAAGAACTGATGGAGGTTCTCTTTGTAGTCCTTTGTCCAGTTGGAATTGTATCTGCAAACCCATCATATAAACACAACGCATATAGTTTCAAGATACTGAGATCACCCATGTGAACATGATGGGCACTGGAGTGAAAGTCATATTTAAAGTCATGGACACAGGTACTATTGTCAATGGAGGCTCCTATGTCAGCATATGATGTAGATTCGCTTTCACCTTTTAGCTAAAAAATACAGACATGATAAGAATATTTACTCTAAGATGCTTTATATTGGAATAATTTATACACTTTTAGCACAAAATGATCCACATTTTATCAGTATTTGAAATAATTTGTTGTTTGCAAAGTTTTATTTTGATGGAGACAATATTTTTATGCATTCTATTACATTTTCTAATTTTACTCTTTTATGTCATCTTATTCTATTTTAAACTTTTTAACCTCTACTATGGTTTGATCTGACTGATCAAGCTTTCAATCATTGGTCAAGCACTTTGAGCTGAGTGAGCATGATGTGTGTATTTGCATAGGATTCATCCTGTTAGTTTGCAGAGAACCACAGGCCTTAACACAGTCCTTATTTAAGTTAGATGAATAGTTATTTTTTTCCACTAACCTTGAAATATCCCATATGCAGGAGTTTACAATCACTACATCTGGTTTTAACCCACTACGAAAGTCTTGCATGATGGTCTGCATGTAGCGAGAGTAGATCCGTGTGACAAAGTAGAATCGGACCAAATGGTGGTCAGACTGGTACTGGCGAACCTCTCGGTACTCTGTCCCATTGTGCATTCGGTCGAGGCAGCCTCCTTCAATCAGACAGTCTTGCTCAAAACTCATCTGACCCTGAGAGAGAAAGATAAAAGGGTTAGTCCAAACCAAATCACTTGACTCGACTAATTCATAGTACCAATTTTCTTCAAATGCATGCAGGAACATCTTTTAAATTCATGACAACTTGCAAAATATTCCAAATGTTTTGTAGTTATGGTATTAGAATACACATACTAATACAGTTTGGACTAATACATTAGGATTTTGTAAATGACCCATAAGAACAGTCAACATGAAATGTTTGTTCTAAGAATCACCAACAACAAAATCATAGAGAATTGTGTTCTACATTCAGCTTTTGAATTAAATAATAATTACAATAGAACATGAAACAATTATGCAGTTAATACCAAACATTAGATTAACACTGTCTTGCGCCCCCTTTACAAAAAACACTTGCCTTTGCCTTGAGTTGCTTCCCACTGAGAAATTTCTCCTTCTGCAGCAGTACTACAAGGTCCTTGTACACAGACCGTTGAACTGAGGAGAAGAGAATTAAAAGCGGCATTTTGACAGGTTGTACACACCCTGACCACTTAACACAGGTGTTTGCAGATTGTCCATGTTGCAGTTGTTTTTTAAGCATAAAATGGGTGGGCAACAAAAGCATTTCTTCAATAGCAAGATTTAATGAATTTAACCCTTAGAGCCAGTTCTTATTAGTCACATTTGTCCTGCTAAGCAGAAAAATGCTCTTTTCATAAGGTAGCTATAAATAATTTCTAAATTAATAGTATATTTTACTTTCATTGAGCTCATTCATGCCATATTCACTGTATATCTTACATTGTTCACTAATTTTACCACACACACATCCATCCATCCATCTAAACACTTTAGGAAAACAATATGGCATAAGTGCTTGGGCCTTAAACCAACACACATCTCAAAATAATATTTATATAGGTCAGTATTGTTTTTGATTGTGGCCTTTTTGTGATTTTTGTTGTAAATATTAAGCAACGCATGTTATATGCCTTCTGTCTATTGTATGTTCCTAAAAATGGGCCTAAATATGGATATTCTGAGATAAGTTTATGACACAAACTTGAAATAGCACTGAGGGGCAGGTGTAAATAAGCATTAGCTTCTTCCTGCTCCTTTTCGAGCAACAAATTTGAGAAGACTGTTGATATGAATTCGTTCATTCATTTGTTTGTTCATGCACAGCCAAAATGATCAAACACTGAAGGACAAGCACGACAACAATACACAGGGTCTCTGCAGGTTTCAACAAGTCAAATTTAAGACTTTTTAAGACTTTTTTAAGACCATAATGAATATAATTTAAGACCCATTTCACATCCATACTGGCAAAAACAGTACAATAGCATCTTCAAAAATTGAAATATTTCAAAGTGAGACTTTAGTTTATGCTTTTGTTTTAAATAAAAGTAGCGTTAATACATTTTTAAGACCTTTCAAAATCGTATTTAAGACATTTTATGAGATTTTAAGAGAATTTTAGACATTTTAAGGCCTTAAATTATAATTATTGGATTTTAGATGTTTTAAGACTTTTTAAGACCCCCTGGATACTCTGAATACAGCAGTCAGTAAGAGTTCAAGTAAGTATTTTGCTTGCCTTCTTTAATGTATTAAAAAGACTTTCTACTCACTGGAGTCCCCCAGTACCACAACAAACTTGTTATGGAGAAGCTGGGCTGTCTGCTGGTGGCTTGCAAGTTTCATAGCCTCCTCCTGTGAGTAAAAATACATGTTCATTAGCATCACCATCTTAGCAGTTAAATAAGGAGTGTCAAACATACAGCCTATGAGGAAAAAAACAACCTACTAATGGTTCCAATCTGACCCACAAAATGCAAAAATTACATTGAAGATATTAACAGTCAAGGTTGTCAAACTTATTTTATTTCCAAACTTTAATCTCCATAGTTTTAACAATATTACAACTGTTACTAAATGTTTTGTGCATTAGTAGATCCACTGTAATCTGTAATCCACATGTATGCATTTCAAATAGTGCTTATATTTCTTTTTTTTCAACTTAAATTTTGTTCTTTTTCCTTTTTCACATAAAGCAAGAACAATAACAACTATAACAAATCAAACAACATAACAAAAGAAAAAGATAAGAGTATGGCTGCCAATTAAACAACATATTGCCATTTTTTCTATGACAAGGGTCACTGATCACTTCCAAGCAGAAAAAAAAATCTGATTATTTATATGTATATACACAAATTACATACATATACGTTTGTTTGTGAATGGTAAATCCTTTTCTAAAAGAAAAATAATAAATCAATAATGATAATAAGTAATAAAAGGAGAAAAGTGGAACCACCCCCATGTTCCTTTACACAGGCACCCAGTCGTACCAGTGCTTATATTTCTGAAGAAAATTTCAGGTTGTTCAAAATATTGGGAGTTTTCATTATTTATAGGCTATTAAGTCATTGCCTAACTGGTCTGACCCCTCAACTAAAATAAGTTTGACATCCCTGAGTGTCAAACTCAGGGGTATTGTAAAGTTAATAAACGAATGACCATTAGAATAACTGGAGTTAATATCATTTAACACGTGAATTTGAACGTGGTGGCACCAGCTAGCTAACCAGTTTTGCGCGCCTTTTTTAAATTTAGCAACTTTAACAATCGTTATAAAATAGTCAGGTCAAATAGGGTCCTTTTCTGTAACAAAAACCTGATGGACTGAAAACTTTGACAATTCTCTGACAAACTCCTACAGTATCAAAGATGAACTAATTCTTCTTTTAGCTAATAGCGTATCTTATGTAAACGCTACGAATCTCTTTGCTGTTAATTGTACAACTGTATGAATGATGAACTAGCTAGATAGCTAAATAAAAAGATACATTAGCTGCAGTTAATATTAGTAACTTGGTATTATTTGGACAAAGTGATACTTACCATGGCTGAATGTAGTTAGTAGTAGTTACAGCAGAGCCAAGTATACAGCACCTGTGTTTTTGCTGTCAGTTAATACAAAAAAATGCAATTTTAGTAAACTCGACTTCAGTACTGGCTACCAAAGGCAGATGCTACTTTTAAAATTGTTTTAGAACTTGATATCTAAGTTGTGGGATTTTTCCCCAATGTTGAACCTTGACGACGAAGCTGTTTCTGCAGTTTTTTCCTCAGGTGTCTGCAATTTAAATGAGGCAATTGAATGATGCGTTTGGTTTCTCGGAAATGACGGATTTGAGCTCCAAGACTGATTAAGAAAATTAAATAAATCTTCCGGTCCCAACATTTGCTATATAGATATTGTATAGGAAAACAACTAATTCTTTTTATGTTTTTTTAAATAAATTTTAAAAATATATATCCATTATTATTCAATATTAGAAGGCAGTAACGTTAAAAAAAAATAAAATTGCATATTTGTCATAAATAACAAGAGACTTGTACAGGGTTAAAAATCTTAAAATAATTGAACGGCAGGGCTGAAGTTGTTAGAGATTTATTCAGCAGAAAAAATATTAATGTGAAAAGTTTTTATAGTACTTTCATGGACGTGCAGATTTTTGTCCTTAAAGACTTTAAGGTGGTAGTAAATTATATCAACACCTAACGGTTAAGAACACAATAAATAGCTACAATTATTTTTCTGTTCATTATCACTGGAATACTTTTATTAGCGTAAACACTATTATACTGTTTTAAATCAGTATTTCTTATCTACACAGTTATGCATAGATATAAAGCGTTATTCTCTGCTCTGATTTTGGAGTAACAAATGACACTGTCAACCTTTTCCAAACTTTCAAATACATAATCTATATCAGGGGTGTTGAATTCATGTGAGTTCAGGGGCCACACACAGCCCAATGTGATCTCCAGACCAGTAAAATAATTGCATAATAACCTATAAATAATGAGAAGTTCAATTATTTCTTTTAGTGCACAAAAATGTAAAATTAAATGAAAAGTTTGCATTTGCAAACTATCCTTGCACCAAAAATAACTTGAACAGCCACAAACAACCTGAAATTTCTTCAGAAAAATAAATGCAATAAATAACAATATTATGCCTCAACTTATCATTTATACAAGTGCATTACAAAGTATGGATTTCAGTGGATCTACAAAGGCACAAAAGATTTAGTAACAGGCATAATATTACAACAATTTTGGAGTTTGTAGTTGTATTTATAGGTTATTAAGTTATTTTATTGGTCTAACCCATTTGAGATTAAATTGGACTGTATGTGGACCCTGGCCAAAAATGAGTTCAACACAATTGAGTGTTAATATCTTCAGTGTAACTTTTCCACTTTGAAAATTCATCCTGCAGGTCAGATTGGAACATTTGGTGGGCCAGTTTTGGCCTGTGGGCTGTATGACACCCCTGATCTACAGTATATCCACCTATCTGCTGTCCAAACCAGTTAGACCTCCAGAGGGTGGGTGGGGTGCCGGAGCCTATCTGGGCTTATGCAGTCTATATAATTATTTAAATGAATGCATATATGCAGAAGTAACAGGCTATCCCATTGTTTTTTATTTCTTCAGAATAATAAGATATTCTCAATGTAAATACTTAACAAATGAGACTTTACAGATGTATCCGAATGAGGCAGAGACACTTCTTTTCTTCTCATCTTCTCATTACATGAACTCATATGAGAGTTCATGTAATGAGACAATTATGAATACAGTGCAAGGATACAGTACCATCATAAAATTATTTTAAATTGCAATACAGGAAAAGCTGTTTTTAGTAACCTAATTAAAATGTCCTGAGAGCCACCTGTGGATTAGTCTTTGGCAATGGATGGATTAGATGATATTTGAACACAGGAAATAAATAGTCACATGGACACTTGATAAATCAGCCTTTGTCTTTATTTCTAATTATTTGGTTAATTTCTTATGTAAATGTTGATTAAACATCAGAGGAATGGCTTTGCCCTTTGTGTAGAATCATTCTCTGATCATCTCTTATTTCATTTTCATTAGAAGTCACTGTCGACATCAGAATCCATCACTTGCATCTTTTTTTTCTTGCTTGCTTTTTCCTGCTCCTCCTCTTCCTTCTCCGCTTCATCTTTATCTTCACCTTTGTCTTCATCTTCATCTCCATCTTCATCTTCATCTCCATCCTCATCTTCCTCTGTCTCATCTGTTTTCTTAGTGTGCTTCTTCGGGTGAAACTCTTTGTATATCCCAGATAGAGCTTTCGCTGCTTCTAGAGACACTTTGAGATTTCCAATCACCTCTTTATCTTCATCCACGCTCACAACTGAAAGACACACAAGTGGAGCCATTGTAGCAACAACCACAGAAAAAGCATTACAAGCACATTAAGTGTCAATAACACCTACTGTCAATCTGTCGTTCAATGACATCATTTCCTGTGAGCAGCAGTTCCTGTAGGTCAATGAAGGCATGGCCGACATCCACACACTCCTCCTCATCATCCGTCGGCTCGCTGACTACTGTGAACTTCAACCTGCCATGATGAACACACATTTTTAATAGCACTGTAAAGCACTGACTGAAAGGAATACAAATATAGGTAAGTGGTGAAATACAGTATGAGATTTTTATTATTTTGATGAAACAACATACACACACAAGAGATTGTTCTTTAAAGTATGACCAAAGAGAGATAAAAGAGAATATTATTTTTACACTACCGGTATATCCTATGATCTTGTGTCTCAGGATGAAAAAAATTAATAAAGGAGGAAGAATTATTCAGATACAGCTCTAATACAGAAAAGTACAAATACACCATTATAAAAGTCCTGCATCAAAAACCACCTTAAAAGTACAAACTTTAAGAATTAGCAGCAAAACGTAGTGATAACTGATAAGAACTGATATTAAAGTACAGGTTTGGTTCCTCTGACTGATATATGATTATATTAGACGACATTAGATTAGAGTTGATGTTATGAGTAGTATGTTGTTGCTTGTACAGGAACTGGTTTGACCATCACATCCGGTTTTATTTACATCAGGGGACAAATGTATCTGAGGGCTTATCACATGATAAGAATAACAAAGTTGTGTCTGCAGACGTCCATAAAGAGCAAAGACAAACTTATGTACACACCTGCCGTTGTTGGGATCCGTCCCCTCCAACATGGTGTAAAGATACTGTCTGAGTGGAGCTGAGTGGAGGCCATCCACATAGATCACTGAGAGAGACAAAGAGAGTGGCTTTTAGTACTTAGCTTTTATATTTTAATAAAAAATATACATGAAACCACAACATCCACTTCCCCTCACCTCTTGTGAAGTTATAGTGAATCTCCTCCCCCTTTGTGGGCTTGCGGAGGGACATGGGTGTTTCTGTCGTCTCCATGGGAACGCCCAGTAGTCGATACTCCACATAGACGCACTGAACTGATTTATCCAGCGCCACATGTGAGGACGGTTCAAATTTCAGCGACAGGATCTCAACTCTCATCTTCTGCCCCTTTCTTACTTTGCGTGTTGGGGGAATGATGATAATGTCGCTTTGTGAGGAACTTGTGTCTGAAGACTCTGCGGCTTCACTCTCTGCAACAGCCAGCGATAAATTACATTTAATTTAGATTTAGAAAATCTAATAAACTTACAAACTAGTTTTTATTTGAGGAAAAAATTAATGATCTGATTTAAAGCCTCATATATGTAATGTAAAGAAGGTTTTCAGGTAGTAGGTCATTGTATATGTGTTTTTTGCATTCCAAAATAAGGTTTCATGTTGCTGAGAAACTAAGGAAGCTGATTAGGTCTATTGTGTGTTAATAAGTAGTTACCACTCTCATTCTCCTCTTCCTCCTTATCTACTGACACCTGATCCACAGACTGAAGATCCTGAGAAGAAGAAATAAGATATATACCCATTAGCCAGCCACTTTACTACTGAACTAATTTCATGCATAAATAATTCCCTTTTCTTGCTTTAGTTTAAGAGCTTTAAGCAAATAAATGAGAGAATGAGCTTCCACCTGAGTCCTGAGGTCACTAGCAGAGCTTCCCCTCGACAGTGAAGCTGCTGAGTGTCTGGAAGATGGTCTGAAATAAATTAAAATAGTTTGTGAAACATGTAATTGTATTATGAGCATTGAAATTTATTTAACCCTTGGTTGGTCACGTGGCCTATTCAAACATGAATGGTCACGTCATATAAGCTATATTTAGAACTTCAA
>JAPQRQ010000011.1:3026797-3046872 GCA_037367365.1 Apogon talboti | reverse complement strand
TTTGAACTACTATAATTTATGAGCAATTTAAAAAAGTTGGGGTGTCGAAACACCCCAGGTGACTAACATAGGGTTAAAAATGGTTTATGCTTTTTTTTAAAAAAAAAGAGAGAGAGAGAGAGAGAGAGAGAAAACATAAAGGTACCTGCTCGTTGATAACCGAGAAGGTGATGTCCGAGAAGGTGATGTCCGAGAAGGTGATGTCCGTCGTGGTACAGGTGTCAGACGGAGTGTGTCAGGGTAATGGTCAGGTGGCCTCTTGGTGGACTTTTTCTTGTCTGTGGTCAGGTCCTGTGAACTCTTCTGTTTACCAGATGGAGGTTGAGGCTGTAAACACACACAGGATCTTTATGGTGCATATATTTTCATGGAGGGAACACTGCAGGATACTGCTGATGGGGCTCCAAACTTTACCTGAACTTTTGTCTCTTTTGTTACAGCTCGGGGTCCTTTTGGCTCCACTAGCTGAGTCTGTGACAAAGACACAGAAAATCAAAGACACATCAGATAGCTAAACTCTTTAAAAAATATTTCTTTTTGGTGATTGTTGGATTCAACTAAAAAAAAAAAGGAGTTTACAGTGTCTGTAATCTTTCACTGTGCTGACTGATGTGTGTGCGACTTGAGGTTTTTATCTACAAAGGAGAGTTTTAGAAACTCAACTTTTAGGAAATCAACATACTTTTCCAGCATACGTTTAGAACTTTTAGAGATTCCAAATCACAGAGGGTAGAAAAGATATCAACGTAATAATTTTGTAGTAAGGTTAAACTTAAACTTTTTGTGGAAATGATTATTATTTAATGGAGACTATTTGTGTTATACTTTATGACATGAGTTTTATGTTACTTTGATCACGTTTTTTGTCACTAAATGCACATATAATTTTTCAACTTTGAAGCATTACTCTTCATTCTCACTTTTTTTAAGTTTAAACATGAAGATATATCACCTTCACTCTGGGCTTGGCTATGGGCCTCTGTGACACCTCCTCCACCTCTCTCCTCAGCTTCTCCCTCTCAGTGCCTTCCACTGTCCTGTCCTGTCTCCCCTGTCGTCCTGGTGTAGTGCCTGCTGGTTGATGGAAAGGGTACTTCCACTTTATCATGATTCTGACCATACCCCGTGGTCCACCGGCTGGATCCCTCAGGACATAGTCACCTAGCAGGTAAAACACAGACACACTGGTGAATGATGAGACAGTGTTATTTGAAAAAGATCAGTTTGTCCTTCGTTCGAAAATCAGAGTTTGGTATGACAACACTACTTGTGTCATAACATGTGAGAAACATATTTCTTTCCACCTACAATTAATTCAAAGGTCCCTCCAGTGAAGGATGCAGATGTAACTGTTTAGCAGTACATCATATTATATTATTAAGTACAGTGTTTTGCTGTCTCACCTCTGATCTCCCTGCCTGTGGCAAGAACTCGAAGTGGGACTGGGGTCTTAGCCAGATAAGCTGGTGGCATCTGATCATCGCTATCATCAAAAACATAGACCCACAGACTGCTCGACCTGGAATTAGAATAGTTAGATAGTGTCAGTAGTTACCAAAAACAGGATAGGAGTACAGTTAGTTCAGTTTACAGACTTGCATACCTCAGGTAGTGCAGCACATCAGCTGTTACTGCTAGTGGGTAGCTGGCAGTGTCGTTGAACACCGGTTCAGCAGTGCACTGCACCGTTTCAGAGACATGAGGTGGCAGGTCGTAGAGCCTATACTGCAGATAGGCATCAGGAAGGAGTCCGGGCCAGCGTGCACTTAAGCCAACACAGCGCTCCAACATAACCACCAACTCATTGGGTATCCCTCCACCATAGTCATATAACTCCTGAAAATAGAGTTAAATGTTAATAGCGTTAAAAATGAGATTCAATCATTCATTGATGAAAGTGCTATACAAGCAACACGTGATTCTACATGATGAAGTCTATTTAAGTAAAAGTATAAAAGTATTAGCAGCAAAATGTGGTCAAAGTTTTTAAATAAAAGTACCTGTGACTGATATATTACAACTGACCTCATGAAATTATTAATGGTAACACATCAGTTTTGTTGCAACGTGTCAGTTTTTTGGTTTTTTTTTTAAACAGACACCAAATACTTCAGAGGGTTTGTCACAAAATTAATGGCAGAGGAAAGAAGAATAAAACAAATGTCTGATACATGTCTGATGTTACCTTTTTATTTCTTTTTCTCTAATCTTTTTTAGTTATATATTGGGTCATAGCAACATTTATTGGACTGAAACCATGTGAGGAGTATAGAGGGAAAAAAATCACTGTCTGATGGAGCTTTTGACATCTCAAATGTGGGTTGACTACACACTGTTTTCTGTAAGACATAAAAACCAACAAGTACCTACAGCGATCAAATAAATGCAGTGGAGTATAAAGTATTGCACAATATTTACTTATTAGATGTAGTGAAGTGGAAATTTTAATAGCATAAAATGCAAACAGACTAAATACATAAGTACTGTACTTGCACAAAAGTAGACCAGTGGATTTGAAGATTTGTAAATATAGCCTTCTCTTGTGTTTCTGTTTTACCTCATGCTGACTGTCTTGCCAACCCAGTGAGATTTGCACTGGTCTCCTTTGTGGCACTGTTCTCCGTTCAACTTCTCTTTCTGCAACAGTGTCCATTGGCTCTGCAGGAGGGAACAGCCGAACCCAAAAATCCACAACACCTACAATTTGACCCTCAGAGCCTTAAGAAAGCAGAGAGACAGAGACAAATTCCTGTATTTCTGAAAGCAATGGAGGTAATCACATGTAATGCAAGGGAAATAAAATAAAAACATTAAAGAAATTTAAAGAAATATCGTCATATTAGATCAAGTTAACTCACTAGTGATATTTACACGTCCATTATTCCGCTCCCCCCTCCTCTCCATGGCTCCCTTGAGTGACATCTGCCCGCTTCCATGTGTCACAAACTGGACGCCCCCTAATGCCTGGTGGAGTTCCACTTTGACCCTTGACCCCTGACCTCCCAGCCGTCCCAGATCGCGGGCTGTCAGAGTGTAGCGGGATGTGAAGCCGTAGTTTGGGTGGCTACCTGACACCATAGGAGTGGAGTGAACTTCAAAGTCCAGGAGACTGTAGGTGCAAAAGGTCACAATGTCTTCAGATCCATCCACTAAAGGACAGAGGGTGGTCAGAGTCCGAATTCCTGCTGGGGTGAAAGTGGCAGCCTGGGGGGAGGGGACATAAACAGATATATTAGCTTCATGGGAGGCTACTTTAAAATATGAGTGAAAAGGCAAAGTGTAAGGTGTAATATTCTTTTTTTTTTTTTTTTTATATTTTATTTTGGATTTTTCACAAGACAATAATACAGTTACATACTTGCAAGACAAAACGACCTCCCCGACCCACAACAACCGGGCCTGAGACGGCCAATCACAAACACAGGTGTGATATTCTTAACCTTAAGCTGAATCTCCAACAGCGACTCTGCAGCCCTCAGTTGAGAGAGTGACAGATCATCTTCGGTAGGCTCCTCCACCTCCTGAGCTCCAGCTGGCAAGGTGTACTGTATCGGTATGGTCCGTTTGCAGTTCTTAGGGCTGTATACTAGCTCTTTCAACTGGGCTGAAACGTACAAATGGAAAATAATCACATTGAAATACTCTGTTTTTTGGGGGTTTTTTTCTATTTCCACTTTGCTGGTAAATACAAGTTATGTTTTCCAAACCAAACTGCATATATTGTTTTGGAATGTTCCTGCAGTTGCTCTGTAGAAAACAGATGGTGTTTTTACCTTGCAACGTGTTAATCTGTAGAGCTCTTTTTGATAAAAGTTTGTCTTTCTCTGCTATCCTCCTCCTGTTCTCTTCCCTCTCCCTCTCCATCTTCTCTGTGATTATGTTCAACTCTTCCTTGGGGAGCAAATTTTAATCGGAGACAAGGGAGTTAAATGTATTGCTGAATGTACTATACACGGAAAAATATATTAGAAGTCGGAGCGTGTATATACCTGCGCGTCCTTGGTGATGCGATGCTCCAGCAGTAAAAGGTTTCGAGTTTTCTGTAATTCTAGCACAGTCTCAGCGTGTGATGCCTGAATGTTTGTGAGCTCATGAGGTGAATCTTTTCCGTCGACAGTGAGGAAACACGGCGTCTCTCTGCTTTCCTGCTGCATCCGAAATGTCTGCAGTTGAAAACAGGGTGTGATGCAAAAACATTGTTTTTTTAAGTAAAACAGGGATGCTGAAGAGTGCAAAATGGATGTGTAACAATGGAAATTAGGTCAGTTTGAGAGGTCATAGTCCGCACTCACCCTAATCTGTATAAGTGTTTCACTGAGATCCTCAACACTCATGTCAAACACCTAAAATAGAGGAGAGACAGAGGCTGATAATAGGACTACAAACTAACAAGAAGTGACAGATATATAAAATACTTTTACACATTAATATTGGTCTATAATTCAGTTGTTATCTCTAACCTTGGTGACAGAGTCCAGTCTGTCCTGTAGAGTAGATATCTGCTCTTTGTATTGGAGAATTTCATGTTGCACATTTTCCGGTTTGTTTCTCATCAACATAGGAGATTCTACATTCAACAATAGCAAACGTGATTAGACCTCTCTTACTGTAACACTATTTACAGGAACTTCCCAGATATCAGATGTTAGTCAGATTTATGACATAGCTGATGCGGCGTTGAAATTTCTATTCCAAAACAAAGTACCAAAATGCTGAGGGTCTCACCTCTTTCTCGTGCCCTCTGCTCCTCCAGTCTCTCCTTCTCTTGTCTCAGTCTCTCCTTTTCCAGTTCCAGTCTGCTTCTCTCCTCCCTCTCAACTTGCAGCATCTGTTCCAGTCTTTGGATGTCCATTCGAAACACGTTTTCTCCGTATTGTTCCGTCTTTAACTTCACCTCTGTTGGTTTTCCAGTCTGAACATCATGACTGCTTTGCACAGATAGAGTTCTGGGAAAGAAGAAAGACATACATATGCACAGAAACAAACAGGTTTCATTGAAAATGCATGTCATGCTGTCAAGTAAAGCATTTCAAGACAAAAGTAAACATTTAGAATACATAAGGCTCTATCTGAAACAGCAGTTCCTTGACAACGACTGACAAATTTGTCAAATCTTATCACTCCATGTTAATTTTCAATGCTAAAGACTTTAATCCTTACCTTTCAAGTAGAGTGTCATAGTTTTCTTTTATGAGGTCCCTCTCTCCTTCTAGGTCTGATATCCTATCTTGTAACTGAAGACAAAATAAACAGAAAAACCCTTGCTTTCTTCTGACATGACATCACATAGTCTTTCTAGTCTTCATCAAACTTCTAGTGCTCATTTTCCTGACCATGTTTTATACTGTACATGTCCGTTTTCCTGTGTGATGCAGTACCTTGTCCAGCGTCTGCAGAGAGAGGGAGGCAGAGGTAAGCTGTCCCTCCAGCCCCAACGCTCTCTGTCTCTCCTGCTTCAGCTGTACAGTCAGCTCCTCCACCTTCCCCAGTAAAGCCGTCTGGCTTTCCCTCAGTGACCTTTGACTCTAAGAGAACATGTCACGCAATTAAAATGAACACGAGCCGCACTTGCTGAAGAATTTGTTTGAGATTTGTGAATGTGCAAAAAGATTTTACCTCGTCCAACTGTTTCTCAAAAGCCTGGGAAAGAAGAAAGGAAGAATAACTGTGAAATAACTACATATGTATGATTTACATTTTCAGTGGGTGACAGAATTGGCATCGTACTTCTTGCAAGTTGTTAAACTTCTCCTGGGTGATTCTCAGGGCAGTGCTCTTGTCTGAAAGCTGCTTTTGTAGACGAATCAGATCCACATTCTCTCTGATAGTGATTCTAATAGAAAAACATGGAGGGAAAATATACAATATATAGATGGTTGTGGCTCAGGAATGTTCACTGTTTCATCAGGATTATGCTCAATTATAAATTACATTAATGATTTAATAATAAACACACAGCAGTGTCAAATGGAAAGTAATTTAGACTGCTTCCATTCCATTATCCAAGCAATGCATTAATTAATATTTATTTAATTTATCCAAATTAAGCAAGCTGAGAAACTGAAAACAGAAAACTAAAGCCTGTATACTGAACTAAAAATTAAAACACAAAAAAATAGGTAAAAACTTCAAGAACCAATGCAACACAGACTAAAATTACACAAAATTGTATATGAACCAAACATTTTTTACCCCAATTTTAATGGTTTATAGTATACTAGAATTAAATGAGATTGCATACTATAAAACAGTTAATAAACAATGGTTTATAAATATTATTTGACTTGCTGCATTCTTTAAAGTGTCTATAAAGCAGGAGTTTTTATGATGAAATAAAACTGATACTAGAACTGTAGGAATTAAAACGAAGCTACTTAATTCTTCAACAGAAAAATATAATTAAAACTATTCAAGGACTAACTAAAACTACACTGAATTGAAAACTAACTGAAATACATAAAAGGGTAAAACGAAATTCTGAAAAATACATTAACTCTTCAGTGTCATTCTGATTTATGAAGCCATCGTCACCTGTGTCTATCAGCCTGTGACCTCTTCATCTCTTTCATGGTTCCTTCTATCTCCTTCTCCTTCTCTCTCAGTGTGTCTCTGAGCGACTGTGCAGTCAGCTCCAGCTCTGCGATCCGCACCTGCTCCGTCACACTAGACCTGCTGCAGTGGAGGCATCAGAGGTTTATGCAGTATTTGTACTTTCAAATATTCAAATATGTCCTCAAAGTATCATTAAAGCAGAGTATGACTTTCATCACACATCTGGTCAAAAAATTAGAGATGTGGCGTCATTTTTGAAAACAAGAACGAGATTTGGGGGAAGACCAAAACAAACATGGTGACAACAAGCAAAGGAAACAGGTTTTACAAATTTGAAAAAAAATTTGTGATGACAGTCATACATATTTTGTCTGCTTTAAAGCATGCAGAAAAAAACAATACTGAAGTTGTGTAAAAGAACTCAGTGTAGTGGGTTGTAGAGATATAAACTGAATCAGTTTATATTCATTTTACCAATTTATGTTACCACTACAAGTAGTAGTGAGTGAGAAAGACTAACGCCAAG
The DNA here is from genome assembly GCA_037367365.1 of Apogon talboti. NCBI lineage: Eukaryota > Metazoa > Chordata > Actinopteri > Kurtiformes > Apogonidae > Apogon > Apogon talboti. The sequence continues at coordinate 3,039,794 of JAPQRQ010000011.1, read as the reverse complement.
AGGTTTTTGACTTAAGTTAAGTGACTAGATGGGATTAGAATTGGTAAAAAACAACTTGAGTCAAAGAAAGTGACAAAGTGATAAAATCTAGAAGAACTAGACACAGGTATAAATGAAAAGAATGGAGTTTGGTGCTTAAATGGCAGTGTTTCTTCTACTTGGGTGAGTTTGACTATGAGACTTATGAAAGTTAAAGTTATTATGTTTGCTAAGTTGGCTGTTTGTTGATCCACAGTTCAGACTAAACTGTGGCAGTTCTGACCTTGTTTCGATTATTCCAAACAGCTCTTTATTACAGCTATTGACAACATAAACTGTACAGAAATAATACAGGAATATCAATACTACATAGAACCCCTTTAACACCTACAATCGTTCCATCTCTGCTCTTGTGTCTTCTAGTGATGTTCCATAGCGAGGAGGAGCTGTCTGCACTGCCTTCCTGACTCCGCCCTCCCCTTCAATACTTTTACCTACACAAAAAGAAAGAGGTGAAGAGATTTACTTCATTTGTTTTTCCATCCATCCATCCATCCATCCACCTACCCACCCACCCATCCATCCATCCATCCATCCATCCATCCAACTAAAACCATACACACCTTTGCTGAGTTTGTATGGTGTGCGCCCTCCAAGGTCCATAATGTGCTGCTTAGCCATAGTTAACTTATTCTGCAGGGCCAACTTTTGACTTTCCAGCATTGCTACACGGGCTTCCAGCTCCTGCATGGTGTCCTCCATGTCCCTCTCCTTAACGGCGCCAGAGCTGGGTCGAGCCTGTTGGATGCGCATCAATCTGGTGGACATCCTGAGACAAGGAGGAGAAGATGTTCATCACTGACATGTAAAGCAGATCAAAATGTTCAGCTGTGCATCAGAAATATTAATTAATTTAATCTGACTGCCATAAAATAACATTAATGTTTCAACCTAACCTTGCTACAAATATTTTTTTTTTTGCTCATTCTGACTCATGGTAAAATGGGCTTCAACTGTATATTTTGTACATTTTTCACTTTATCTGTATTATTCTGATTGTGTGCTTGGTTTGATACTAATTGGAACTGACATACATTTTTGCTGCTGCCTGTCTTGGCCAAGGCGCTCTTGCAAAAGAGATTTTTAATGTTAATGAGGCATTCCTGGTTAAATAAAGGTTACATAAAAACTAAATAAAAAACAATTAATGATCATTACTTTCATAGGATGCTGGTTGTTTTATTCAAATTTATAGCATGCATATCATGTTTGTCATTTAGTTTTAGTGAAAGAGTATTTTTTAATCATATTTTATTAAAGCAGAAAACAATTGATTAAAATTTTAAATCATCCATAACATTAAAAATATATACTTAATGTTTTGGCCTTATTACCAACTCTGACAAAAGTATAAATTATCATCCAAGTCTTTGTTACACCTTTTAAACTCTTTCATTCAGATTTTACACATCTCAGGCCTCAATAGATCTCAGTGGACTGAGCTGGATACAGAGATTTGTATCCCATCACCTGTTAATGGTATAAAACCTGCAAAAAGGAGGTGTTTAGTAGTGATTAGATAATTTGTATGTTTCTGTATTAGTTCTTACCTGCGTAGTCTCTGGTCTTGTGCACGTGTGTGTTGTTTCAGCATGCTGTTCTCCTCCTGTAGCCGTAAACACAGGTCTTCCAGATGCTCCTTGGGAAACCGGAACACACGCTGTAGGTCTGAAGGAAAGACAGATGCATGAGGAATAGGATAAATGTCTCTGATAAAAAAGTCTGAAAATAGCAACTGAAGCTGACACCTGAAAGAATTTTGTAAAATTTTATTTAGTATTTCAGGAGTTTGGGGCACAAACAGGAAACAAAGGTAGAGAGTCACAGAACTTTGACTTTCAATGAATGGTAATTATTGTTATTGTGTGTTATTGAGTTGTATTCAACTGAAGTGTGAAGTGAATAGTACTAAGATTAGGAACTGAGTCAGACACGTTACAGTTCATGATGAGCAGCTATTTGACTATGCCGCTGTATCTGGATTTTACCTTTTGTCTTCAGGACATGATGTTTCTTCCATGGTTTTGTATCTCGCAGAGTATCTGTTGAAACAACAGAAACAAGAGAAAATGTTTTATACATATTTACTTGTACTTGTGCATAACAGAATCGCAAACTTCACTCAAAATGTCTAATCTAAATCTTACAAATTAACCACATAGACATTTACACATATATATACACAAAGTGACCAACATCTGAGACACATACAGACCTGGGACAGTTGGCATAAGTCCTCCTCTCATCATTCCCACATCCCTGACTGGGAGATCCCCAGCTGTCTCATCCATGACTGGAGACATCACACCTCTCGTCCCAGCCAATCAGTAAGCCCCAACTAATAAATGGAAAGTCAGCAAAGAGGTGTTTTCAACATCAAGCAAAGTCAAATGACATTAGACTTTGGCTACACATGAATGTTTCAGGCCTATGTATTAATTTACCAGGTTTTAGTGACTGTATTGTACAATTTATCATTACGTTGTAGCACCTAGAGTAATCATACCTCTCCCTAAATAATAATTACATTTCAATACTTGAACACAGTACTCAGTCCCTCGGTGCTGAGGTAATTAGCTCTTTGATTGATGGATTCTGTTGGATTTACCAATCAAACCAATGCACATTATGGTCACAATTATTGTCAGTTTATGCTGAACTGTCAAATTTCACAGGTAAGAACATATTTCTGTAAATGGTTTTTTAAGATCTGCAGTTCTATTCAGTTACAGAGAATATTATCAAAATGTTGGACTTACCCCTGGCTGATGACGATCTAAAGAAGGTGTACCTCTAGTAAAGAGGAAGGAACATGCAACGTGCCTGCTTTATCCAGGCATCCAGCAGAATGCATAGACTCTACAAGTGTGTCTCTGCCTTGTGCTCAGAAGATATCAGTTTTAATCCCACTTCATCCTGTCTTCCTCTTTCCCAACCCCTGTTAGTTTGTGAAATGTTTATTCAGATACAAATTCATTCAGAAAACTCCAAAAAAGCTAGGAGATTTACTGGTAGTGACTGTAAATATGTGTGCATGCATTCTTTCAGTTCACTGGTATGCCTATAAATGTACAGTGTGTGTATATTACATTCTTTCAAGACTCTAAACATAAGTCTTTCTCAATGGTCCATCTGCCTTGAGGCTAATCTCATCTCTGCAGTAATCTGATTAGCTAGTATGAGGTTGTGCGATCTCAGATGAGGTCTGAAGTCAGCTGTGGGCTTTGGCCACTGATGACAGAGAATGGCTACTGTTGAAGAGAGGCAGATCTAAGATCTGTGATCAACATGTTTCTACTTTAAGGAGTGCGAGTGCGAGTGTGTGAAGAAAAGAAGGAGGAGGAGGTAAACATGGGAAGTTTGCCAGATAGACCAGTTAGAACTTTAACGAGGGTCAAGTCAGAGACAGGATATCTATGTTTCATGGTTGAGAAGGCTTATTTTTGTGATTTATTGTACATTATATTTGTGAGATAGTCATACAAAGCTCGAGTCTGTGTATAAAATATTCAATAAATACATCTCTAACACAAAACTAGTGATCTATGAGCTGGAAGAATATTTACGAGTATTAATATTTTGTCACTAAAGTATAATAACAAATTTTCAATCCACATCAAAAACATTGTAAGTTCATTAGTTCTCTAGCACTGTGCCTGAATAATGGCTTATGGACTGTTTTGTAATTTAAAAGGTTTATATACTAACACAAACTAACAAAGGTTTCATTCAGTGTACCCAATAAAAACTACAAATATCTTTACAGCATAAAAAACACAACATCAACATCATATTGTAATGTTGTCCAAATCCCCACCTCTACTAACAGGGAGAATTATTAATGGTGACTTGTTGATGCCACTGTCACTCATTTCTGGGTTAAAAAAGGGAAACATGGCCTCAGTAAACTGGAATTGTGTGAAGGAATAGATGTGGGATTTGGTCTCGGCGTTGTAGAAGCATATTGTCCCATCCTCGTAATCCAAAAACACTCCAACAACCTGTGGCCTCTGAGAGACACACAGCAGCTCTGCCTCTCCTGCACATGCCCGATACTCGCTTCCCCTCCTCAGACAAATAGCCCAATAGCCTTCCTCTGGACTCAGTGTGACAACGCCCTTTCTGTTTACTGATTTTCTAGCCACGCCCAAATCCCAGGCTGTTTTGTCTCTGACGTCTACCTCCCAGTAGTGCCTCCCTGTGGTGAAACCCTGCATAACAGAATAGATTTATTTGGAAAAATCAGTGAAAAAGGCTGAATATACTACAGGCATTAACATGAACTAAGCTTATTATTTACCCTGGTGGCGAGCACACATGGCGCTGTGTCGAAACGCTGTGGCAGGTCCGACAGGTTCTGTTCAACATCTCCATCCTGAACTTGTCGCCCATCTTCTGACAGAACCAACCAAGGATTTGCTGTGCTGGGGTCTAGATGAACTTCCACTGGTTGAGATATAATAGTTATATGTACTGTATATGTAAATACAGTATCCTATTTTTCACCATATAACATGTCTGCTTTTTCAGTTAAAGCTAAAACCATTTAAAATTTGCACATACAAAAGGCATTATCGTGCAGTTTGTGTATATACACTGTTGCATATAGTTGAAATAAATATTTTTGTTTCCTCATGAAGTTATTTATTCTTGATAGTTAAAGTGTAACTGGGACTCAGGATGTAATCACTGCACATGGTCAAAGGTGATTACTGATGTGTATAAAGTCAGAAATATTGTTGTGTTTTGTTCCGTCTTTTTTTCTTGGTGTATAGATAAAAAAGAACATTGGATAGATCGTGTATTGTGTAAATAGTGGGAGAATGGGTAAAGAAATTGTTAAATTGAGTGTGTGTAGTAAGAATGGGGTAGAAACGTATAAGTTACACTTTTGTCTACTCCTTTTCAAATGTGAGAAGCAGGAAATGGATATGTTTTATGTGAATACTGTAAATATTATGAAAGTGGAACATATTTGAAATAAATTATCTGCATTATCGGAATAAAAAGAAGAATGTATTTGAAAACAAAATTATTGCAACTTTCCAACAGTGTAGTTAATTTGGTTGCATTGTTTTATATATAAAAAAAGCTCCTTATTGAACAATTTCACAGCTATTCAAGTAATCTATCTGACTCACTTGTTTTAATCATATTAATGCTGCACACTTATAATGATAGAGCAACGCTATATAATGGATGATTCATCTACATAGACTTTACATAGTATGTGTAATATTTCAGCTGTAACAGTTCAGCTATTTTCATTTTACTTGTCTGTAGAAGTGTCACAAACAGAGGATCATTGATGTTTCGACTCTTATGATTGAATTATGAAAAGATTTTCTCCAAAAATTTTTCAAAGTAAAAGTTTTAAAATATTGAGCGTAAGCTGTGTAAATGCAATATCCAAGTTTCAGAAAAATGTTATTGCTGTGGCTTTGTTATGAAACTCTACAGTACCTGCATAGATCTGCATCTTCTCATGCTCTGTAAGGGAAAAAAAAATAACTGAAAAAAAACAGCTCCTTTTAAACAGAATGCAGTTTTGCAGAGAACAGATTGGAAATGTTTTCAGAGACTGACCTTGACTGGAAAGCTTTTTCAAAACTGATTGCAGCTGCTTTTCAAAGTTGTCGACGGCTCTCCTTACAGTTCCCAAACATGTGTCTGAATGTACAACAATGTCAGAGCAGCCATGGCTTTCTGGAGGGGAACTCAGAGCTGGAAACCTCTGAAACAAACACAACAAATATAAAGAGAGAGGAGACACGTTGCCAGATGAGGTGAAGGGAGGTCAAGGGGAAACACGATGGAAAAAATACGGAACAAAAGATCAGAAAAGGATTTCTTAACAAAAATGTCTTCTACTTCTACTTCACTTTCGGTTCTATGGGCATTTCAAGGACTGTGGTATTACATATTTGTGCTGTTGTTTTCTTGTTGATGTTGTTTCACTTGTTCATATGAAGTGTGCTCCATTATAGATAACCATTACTTTTCCTGTTTCAATGCATTTAACGGCTGTTTTAATGTGCACTGTCCCTTTAATTGTAATCTTTAAGTAAACAAGTTTGCAATCTTCACTTCCTTGTCCAATTTTATCTCCACTTTGACTTTACTCAGAAAGACTCAACTTTGACAAGTGATATCTCTTAAGGTTCCAGTGACTGTGACACCTTTGCTGACCTGTAAAAGATGGAGGTGGTCCTCAGTGTGACAAAGCAGCTCCATCTCATTTCTCTTCTTCTGCAGCTCAGTGATTTCCAGCTCCAGCTCTGTGATGAGCCGCTCCGCCCTGCGTTCTGCCGTTTCCTGCTTCCATTGGATCATTTTGACCACCTCAGCACGACTTCTCTCCAATAAACTAAACAGAGTGGAGAACATCTCCAAGCTTTGCTCAATGTCCCTTTTTGAATTTTCCTGATAAAATAAAGCATTGCGAATCTTTATTAAGTGTAAAAAGAGAAACAAAACAAATTTTTACATAAGTTCTATTGAGTAAAAACAGTAATTCTTCTATGTATGCCTGGCATTTGTATAAATGACTTTCTTTTTTGTGTTGAGAGCTTATTAAGTGTTAACTCACTTTGCTGAGCTTCAGAGACAGTTGGATCTCTTCCACTTTCTGCAGTCTGTCCTGGATCAGCTGCTGAACCACGGCCTCCGTCCTTTTCATCTGAGCCTAATTAGATAAGGAATTGAAGCAAAAACACTAGAGTAAAAATCTAAATCCTAAATGTGATGGTTAATCAATATATATTTTCAGACCTGACACTGGTACTGATTGTTCATAATCACAGGGACTGATAAGCAATATCTGATAATGATTAAAAAAACAAAACAATGAAAACTAAAAGAAACTCAAAGAAAAAAATTTATTAGAAATTTTAACCATGATCCTAAAACAAAAAAGTGCAGGAAGCTCAATATACAAAATATATTGTAGATTCTATGAAGTAAACAAAACTTACATTTGTACTGAAATGTGAGCTTAAGATTATGGAGTTCAAAGTAGCTCAAATATAATTTTATAAAAATTAATGATACTAAAAATATTAATATGATCCAATGGCTCATGGCTGGTTAATTCCTAATTTCCCATTTGTATGGATGAATGCACTTAGGGTTCAGGACATCACCTTCTTCTCCTGACTCTCACGCTCCACTGGCACAGTGTCATGACAGCGATGGTCAGTTTCTGTACACAGCACACACACACATCTCTGGTCACTCCTACAGAACAGCTCCAGGAGCCTCTGGTGCTTTTTACAAATGCGGCTCTCCAGCATCGCCACAGGTTCAATCAGCTTGTGAATCTTCAACGTGGAAACTCTCACGTGAGGCTCCAGGTGAGTCTCACAGTACGAGGTCAGACACACAAGGCAGGACTTGACGGCCTTCGTTTGCTTCCCGACACATACATCGCAATGTATGGATTTTCCTGGCGGTGACGTCAGGCCGTTGTGCCTCCTAACTCGGATCTGCTCGGACATTTCTTTGGCGAAGGAGTTTTCACAAAGCTCAGGGCGTGTCTTGAACGCTGCCTGACATTTGGGGCAGCCGATGACCTGGCTGCTGTTCCAGTGTGATGTGATGCAGGTGAAGCAGAAGCTGTGTCCGCAGGGGATGGAGACGGGGTCAGAGAAAACATCCTGACAGATGCAGCACTGAAACTGCACATCTGACAGGAAAACACCGGGGGAAGTCATCACCTCTAAAAAAAACACAGAATGTTGCCACAAATTAATCACCTGAATCAGAGGTCTGTGTATTTAATATAAATAAATCACAGAAGATGTTTGCATTTTTATCACAGCCAGACCTTTATAACCTTCCATATCATTAGTGTGAAACAATACAAACTTGGCAGGGACCAAAGTCCAACCACCTGGTCACATGGCCTAAACTCTGTAATGTGTAACTAAAGCTGTAAATTAATTTCAACAAACTTAAAAGTCCCATTAAAAATACAAAGAAAGCTCATGCATTTTCCCTTCCAGACTTTGGAAATCATCATCCTGTAGTATCACACTCCCAGAATTCACTGCTCACCCTACAAAGGGCTTAAAAAAAAGACTACAGCATTCCCCTTCAAGGGTAGAAGCAGAAGCATCAATTAAATCAAATTATTTTAATGTCTTCCATTTGTTCAGAATGCATGGTAGAACATAATCATCACATTATGGAGTGCTGATCTTACCTTGTTGCTGAACAGCGTTGAAACTTGACCTCTGAGACGGCACAGCAAACACTGGCCTTGGTCTGTGGATCTAAACTCCTCCCTGCTGGGTGGTTACCACTCCCTCTCTTTTCAGCAATGAGTGACTCAGTTGAAGGTCTTTTTTTCTGTTTTCCCACCATCATGTTGTTCCAGGCTGGGTGGTGTCACTCCAGACCAGGAGCACTTAACTGGCCCTGTATTGTGTTTTAATTCTTTGTATTGTAATATACAATAGTACTGTCTATTTCTAAGCTTTGAACCACAGATCAAATACGTTTTCCTGTTCTCTTTACTATAAGAACCATGTCCAATGTTTAATCCAATGCTCTCACTCTCTAGTTTTAACAGACAACACCACCCTAATCCTAGATTCTCTACACTGGCTCCTTGCTCATTTTAGAACTGATTTTAATATTTTGTTGAAAACTCTAAAAGCACATCTGAGTCATCCAGTTCACACAGCAGAAATATTGAGCCAATAATACAACTACATCATTATTCAGCTGCTCATCCACACCCCTTTAGAATCAGTTTCAGTCTGACTTCACAATCTTAGTGATGTATTTTTATGTGATGCCATCTTTTTATTGCTTTCATGCTTTTATTTTTGCCAGGTCCCTTCTGTACTTCTGGATTACTAAATATAAAGAATACATTGTAGTGATTAACTCTGTTGTTTAGTGTGTTGTGTACTGAGACTCAGTGCTTGAGTGTGTGCTTCTCTCTAACGGCCAAAACTAAAGTCAGGTCCAGTTGTTGTAAACAGCTGTTCAGTCGCTGTGTCTCATGTAATGTCCATCTGGGTCCAGTCCAGTCTGTCTGTTTAGAGGCTTAATGTCCATGTTTAACATGAAAGAGCGTCTTAAACAATGGTATTCTATAACTCTGAATATCATCTTTATTTGCTGTCCCATTCTGACATCCAACAGCAAAACATTTTTATTCCTTATTTCGTGCATCTTGCTCATTAGCTTTCGGTTTGAGGCAAAAAAGTAGATTTCACTAGTCTGAATTCAAAATAAATTAAAAGAAACTAAGATGTTTGCATTTGGAATTTGTTTTGTTGCTTTTTTTGCATTGTATTGTATTATGAACTGTGTACAATGACACTCCTCCTTGACTATCACATCAGACATTTATGATTCCTAAATATGTCATCATAGTGTTCTTTGTTTAGGGTATTTTAGCTTCTCTCTTATTTTGGTTTTGACATTTGTCTAGTTTCAAATTAATTGGTTTCAGAAAGGGACTTCTTTATTGTTAGGTCTGGTCATTTACCCACTAACTGCCAGGGTATCTAACTCCTTGTCCTTTGCTTCTTTGTCAGAATTCTGCAGAACCTTCTTGGGACTCTATATTGGTTATGAGCCTTTTGCATAAACTTTAATAAAACAACAAATCCAATGTCTTGATTTGACTTCTTTTAATCAGATTTTCACCACAGCAAAAATGAACAATTTTATTTGGGATCAGGGAAAAGACTGGACTTTTTTTTCCTCAACATTATGAGATATGGGGTTTGACTGGATTTATAGGGCTGTGAACCTTTGGGAGAGGTAATTCTTCTATTTGTAACCATTTATATTGATATTTTTTGTCTTAAAGTTAGTCAGAAGGACAGAAACATTTGTATCTATACCCATAGTCAAGAAAATATAAGTTTATCATTTACATTGTCAGAAATGCAAGGAACTAAAAATATCTCTGAGCACCATTTGAAAAGAGTGAGGTTAAGTGAAAAATAAACTAAATGTGCACCAGTCATCATCACTACTTACAAGTCAAGTTCATTCATTTACTAATAATTTGACCAGAAATATAGACATAACAATGACTTGATTAATCAGAAAATAGTTCTATTTCTTCTGCTGAGTAAAGTGCTCTTTTTAAGTCTACAGTTGGAACGATGACACAGAAACAGAACAAACAGAAACGACAAGTGATCATTAACCAATCAGAAATGAGAATTAAACAAATGTGTAAAATAAGTCTCTTTTACAGTCAGCTAGCTAAATAATGATAAAAATAAATATTCAAGGGATGATGTGACATCAGTGCATTGTTATATTATGAGCAGTTGGTTTAAGGAAAGTGACTTAACATATGAGAAAAAGATCACCCACCACCTGAGTCCTTCAGTCTCATGTCTCAGGTTCAACAGACAGAACCCTCACTGAAGAAGATACTGGTATTCCATATAGTCTGAATAACTGGATAAAGTAAACACACACAGACACAATGAGTCACAGGCAGGAAATGTTAGTAGTGAGGAGAACTCTTCAGTTAGATACATCATCAAACTGACAGTGAGACTGCAGTATATCTTACCTCGTCCATCAGACTCTCCATCTTTGACTCAGAAAGCTCCTCCGTGGACTCTATTCTGATATTGACTCCAACAACATAATCTGTAGACAGACAAAATATGTCCCATAAAAAATAAAATCATGACATTAGTATTTAAATAAGTATTTGACATGAATGAATACTGTACATTCTCTGCTTAGTAAAAATTACTTGCTTAGCACTTGGTTAATTATTACCATTAACGTGGACATAATTCAGATTTTATGCAAACACACATTCGTGTAGTGTTTTGTTGGTCACAGAATCCAATATATAATAAGCTAAATCCAAATGTAATACACTTAGCAGTGGTAATTAATTAAAGCAATGAACATAACAAATGCTTATACTTACTTGGACCTTTTGTTGCAGAACAGGATAGAAATAAAAAAAGAAAACATTTTATTTGTTATTATTATTAGTACAATGTGTTTTCATTATTCTATTACATCAACATAAATCTAAAATAAGACATACTTGATATATCACTTATGCTATGTACAAAATACGTTAACAAAATAAAATAGCACCAAATAGCAAAAGTCTGTCGCTGTTATCAATTATTAAATTATTGTAGAGCTACAGTAGCTTAAATGTATGATTTATTGTAATGTAATTTCCTTAGTAGTACGCTTACAAAATACAACAGTGTCACATTTGCACATACACACATTGAACTGTCTTACCAGTGTAAGCTACCAAGTATATTCCACTGCTTCTTACATTCTCAAACACTGAGTAAAGAAAGAAAAAGTATGGAGATCCAGCAGTGAGAGATGAAACGGTGTGGGTTAAAGGTCCGTCTCCGGCCGGTGCACTGAAGTTTGTCTCTGTCTCATTAAACAGGAGAATGAAGCTGATGTTATTGTTGATTTTGTCCCACTGCACAGTGATACTGGTCTCATTTGCTCTGTATCTAAAGCCCCGAGGATTTGGAGGAGCTGCGACAGGAAAAAAAGAGCAGTGAAACTTTTAAATGTGAGACACAAACGTTTGATTCAGCTAAAGGCCAGCTTTTGCAACACAAATATTTTCAAGAAAATTCTGATTGCAACGTTTCAGTGTGACCACATGTCATTGGCCATATCCTAATCTCAATGTCTCGCTGTCTTATATTCTAGGCCATTTTTGTAGCTTCTGACAGTAAAGCTTTCTCTTCAAAATTGAGATCTTTCTTGGTGAGACAAAAAAGTGACTGATAAGCCTAAAAATTGGAGTGGTATAATACTGTTTTCTTTACCAAATGTTATGAGGAAAAGAAAGAAAAACAAAACAGGCAGAACTGAGCAGAAGGTTTGGCTTTAAAACCAAGGTTGTACGCTCAAAATAAACACTTCCATGCCTCAGTGAACGTCACTAAAATCCATCCATGCGCTGCTTCCATAACGGGCACGAAACTGTGGGCCTTTAGTATTTGAATGTTTTATACATTACAGAATTAGAACTATCACCTTATGGTTAGAAGCCAGTCAAGCTACTGTTTAAATCAATGTGTGTCCAGACTGAAAACATACAGTACTGCACAAGAGTACTGCATATGGGCACACACACACACACACACGCACAAAATCATCAGTACTGACTTTACCTGCAGAAGCTGTTTAGTTCAGATTTTTTGTGTTTGTGTATGTGTGTTTCAATACGGTGCATATATTTCCTGTAAGACTTTATGACACACACACACACACACACACACACACACATTGTGACCGTACCAAAACAAAAAAGCTAAAGTACTGTATGTAGTGAAGACTGTTAAGAACAACACTGGCATGAACATTCTAGTATAATTACCAATGACAGCTCTTGAGGATGTTTTCGCAGGTCTAAATGTGACCAGACTTGAATATCCACCTCTTGTAATACTTTTTCACTTGTTATCAAGGAACAAAGTGAAATGTGTCCAGGTAACATGAAATATGTGAGATCAGAAGTACATAGATTATAGATTTTAAGAAATTCAATTGTGGTAATGTACACTCATGGCCAAAAGTTTTGGGAATGACATAAGTTTTGTTTTTGCAAAATTTGCTGTCAATGTTGCCCCCCCATTGTTTCTGGGGTACAGTGAAGAACAATTAGGAGCATTATATAGGTTTCAGATAAATTTACTGACAAATAAGTTACATTTAAGCAAACAACCCATTTACACTATGTCATTCTCAAAACTTTTGGCCACGAGTGTATGGATGTCTTTATGGATGGACATCCCAAAAACAGAATTTGTCCAGCCAACAGTGCAGAGGTATCTTACACAACTTAATATTTAAAATATTATTTGTTTGTCACCACACAGTAATAAAGTGATATGTCTTACCAGTAACTGCTGTGATGCTTATTCCACTGCTTCTGACGTTCTCAAACACAGAGAAGACAGTGAATGTGTAT
>JAPQRQ010000011.1:2981852-2992028 GCA_037367365.1 Apogon talboti | reverse complement strand
TATAGTTCCGTATATATATTGTATAGTTGGTTCATTGTCTATAGTTCTGTATATAAATATATATTGTATAGTTGGTTGTCTATAGTTCTGTATATATATTGTATAGTTGGTTCATTGTCTATAGTTCTGTAAATATATTGTATAGTTGGTTGTCTATAGTTCTGTATATATATTGTATAGTTGGTTGTCTATAGTTCTGTATATATATTGTATAGTTGGTTGATTGTCTATAGTTCTGTATATATATTGTATAGTTGGTTGATTGTCTATAGTTGTGTCCAAATCTATAGTCTACTGTCTATAGTTGGTCCAGTCGTATAGGTCCAGGCTGTTCATGTCCATGTTTTGGGCCTTATGTCCTCTGATGGACTGTCAGGGTCTGTTGATGACAGATGACACCACTGGTCTGTTCTCTACATGGAGGAGGGGCGGAGTTTATCTGGAATGGAAGAATTGTCTATATGTGCATTCCATTTTCAACATGAAGTAGACCATATCGACAAAAAGCGCTTTTCTTTCTCATTTTCCACCCTGTACCAAGACGGAGGCTCCACTGACACGCTGAAAGGCTGAATGCCACATGTCGTGTATACATATGTATGTGCACTAATGTAGTCGCTGTTGTTCACTCTGTTGTAAACCGCTGTCGGTCTGAGTTGTGTCATCTGGTTTTCTGGACAAATGCCTTTGTTTACTGGGTTTCAGTTCCACTTCTTTAAACTAATGCTGTGTTCAGGTCCTCTGTGGGCACATGTATAAGCTTCATATCAAACCGACTTCAACACAAACTTCAAGTACACACGTGGGGATGAGCAGTTGTTATATATTCAGCCAAAATCTGTTTGACCCACAAATGTGTAGTTTTCCTGAAACGTGGTGTGGCAGTAGAGTCAGTGTGCTGCCCAGTGAAGCAGAAGAACATGCCTTTGAACACTCAGCATCAGGACTTACAGTCAGCCTCAGTCTTCTCAGTTGAAGCATGGCTGACATTAAATAATATTCTCTTTATTCATTAGAAATCTAAGGAATTGGAACTCTGGTAATGAAGGCCCTTGTTCCAACATGTTCCATCTGACAGTGCTGCTGCTTTGTTTCTTTCAACACAAACTGAATCCAAACTTTCAAAGTCTTTTTTTCAGCACCTATACCTACTACTGTATTTATGACACTGAAGCCCAGATTTTCATTGGATTTATTTACAAATGTATTCATGAGTAACTTACACAGTACATTAAGATGTTGATAAACTCCCCCCCCCCCTTTTTTTTTTTTTTTGGCCTCTATCGTTTTTAAAAACCTGTATTTATTTGGTACTCTAGTCTGTAATCAAGTCTCCATTTTCAACAAGTTAATGGTCAGATGTTCTTGAATTCACTTCCAATGTGTGCTTATTCGTCTATGGGTCGTTCCTTGGCATTAGTTAACTCTTTTTCCAAGCTAACGACCGTCTGCAGCCTACATGTAGAGTACAGATTTCTTTATTTCTGTGTGAAAACCCTTACATTCACTCCTACTGCCTTTCTTCTGTTTCTCTAAAGCTGTATGTTAATGTGTAATATTAGCAAATAGTCGGTTACTGTTAACATGAAATAACCGACTGTCAGTCCAACTCTAACACAAACATGACTAAAATACTAAAGGTGAATTATTTCAGTTATAAAATAATGTTCTACCTCTTCAATATCCTGAAAAAACTGGCTTAGAGACGCCAAACGTTCCCAGTTTTGTACTTTTATTTGAAGACAACACTGATAACCATTCCTAAAATAATAGGAACCGCATTCATAACTGGTTATTGATTGAACAAATAAAAAAAAACCTTGAGACGTCCAACTTGTTTCAGCTGTTCATTATGGAAGAATCGCACACATACTTCCCACTAAGACGTTCACTGTTGGTCCAAACCAGGTGTTGATGGTGTATGAAGGGGACGGACAGGCCTCTACTAGTAGACCAGGAAAGACATGGATTCAGCCCAGTTCCAACGGCTTCTGCTTTTGTGGAGGCAGCACGATAAAGAGTTGAAGCTACTCAAACAGTGCAAAGGTAAAACATCATGCTAAAAGAAAACAAAATACGGGAAATTAAAGCTTACAACACCAAATAGGTGACTTTAATTAAAACATCAGACACTGAAAACTGGCAAGACAAGGCAGTTCAATCCACTGTGATCATATATAACATTTATTAGTGTTCACTGGATCTGGGTAGTTCAGGAGAAAGTGGGACCAGTTGGTCATCAGTCCCAACAAGAAACTGAGAATGAGAAGAAAACCTGACATTTACGAAGCAAAGTAGGAAGAACCTGTGAATGTGAGACAGTGCCGTCAGTGGAGGGTCTGCAGAGCCCACCGCTGCTGTCCGTTAGCAGGGCCTCACCTGCTGACGACAGGAAGTGACCCAATTCAAACTCCTACCACTCATGTCCAAGTTAAAGTGGACTGAAATGCAATCCCAGGACCAGTCTGAAATGTGTCGGTGCAGTTCAATGCATTCAGTCCTAACATTGAGTTTGTTGAATCCTATAAACTTTGTTACAGTGAAACTTTTTCACCTGAAGTGAAATGAGACAGGTTGAAAAATCAGAAAAGAGGGGAAAACAGCAGAGCACTGGTGAGCAGCTGCAGCCCCAGCTCAGCCCTGTCCGCTGTCACCAGGCTGCACTGACAGACACACGGCTGAAGTCCCTTCATCTCAGATGTCAATGCTCAAATCCACCTGATGGATACTCAGTCATGTTGACAGAGGGGCTGGAGATCATGGGGGGTCAGTCTCTGCAGCTGGGCGTCTTCATTACAAAAATAAACGTCTCCTCTGGTATCAAAATAGATGAC
The DNA here is from genome assembly GCA_037367365.1 of Apogon talboti. Taxonomy (NCBI): domain Eukaryota; kingdom Metazoa; phylum Chordata; class Actinopteri; order Kurtiformes; family Apogonidae; genus Apogon; species Apogon talboti. The sequence continues at coordinate 2,989,194 of JAPQRQ010000011.1, read as the reverse complement.
AATCTGTATCTGTCAGTTTTCATGAAGCCCACAGCACCAGCCCACAGCACCAGTCCACGGCCCGTCGGCGCCTCGGCCCATCGGCCCGTCGGCGCCGCAGCAGTGTGAACCTATGCAGGTACAGGTCTGAGCTGATGCACACATTAAACAAAGGGGAAAAGGATTCAGATCCAACCTAAACCACCTCTGTCCTCCAGCTCTGAGTGGACTTCTGCACGTCTGGACGTCAGGTACCAGTCCACCGTCTGTGGACGAGTCAGGAACCACCGTGGTCCACACGGTCATAATGTCTTAGTGTGAGTGGACAGAAACCACCCGACTGGCCAACTCAAACTGACTGTCAGGACAAGGGTCCAAGGTAAGGGTCCTTAAACACCAGCAGGACGCCGTGACAACGACACAGACAGGACAGACGGATGGACAGAAAAAACCCAAAATGAAAAGGTGCCACTGGAGACGGGGTCTCCGTGTGGCTTGGACTGCAAACTGCCAGCACATCTGTTTCCTCTGAACGGTTTTCAGTCCCCTGGGCCCCAGGGGATTGGACCGTATGTCCGTCCGTCTGTCTGTCCATTCAACGGCGTAAGGACATATCTGAAGAATGCACAGACATATGCACACTGACACTGGCTGCATGTTGGCATGGAGCAGAAGGCTACTCTGGACCAGATGGTGGTTGGGGTCAGGGTTAGACCTACTGCTGGTTTGATGAGGTTTGTTACAAAAAACACTCGGGGATTTCCAGCAAAAAAGTTCAATGTGATGCGACTCATCTGGTCAAAAGTGCAGACGAGTGGATTACTTTGTAATGCACGCTGTTTTCTGAACAGAAAGCATTACAGAGTCTATGTATTCACAGATCTGCTGGCTTTTCCTTTTGTGTTTCATTGATGTAGATGACCCATCAGTCTGTGCAGACCTCTGTAGACCTCTGCAGACCTCTGTAGACCTCTGCAGACCTCTGTAGACCTCTGCAGACCTCTGCAGACCTCTGCAGACCTATGTAGACCTCTGCAGACCTATGTAGACCTCTGTAGACCTCTGCAGACCTCTGTAGACCTCTGCAGACCTCTGTAGACCTATGTAGACCTGTATAGACCTATGTAGACCTCTGTAGACCTCTGCAGACCTCTGCAGACCTCTGTAGACCTATGTAGACCTATGTAGACCTCTGTAGACCTCTGCAGACCTCTGTAGACCTATGTAGACCTGTATAGACCTCTGCAGACCTCTGCAGACCTCTGTAGACCTCTGTAGACCTCTGTAGACCTCTGCAGACCTCTGCAGACCTCTGCAGACCTCTGTAAACTGCAGCTAACAGCCTCATCAGACTACTGATCTGTTCTGGTCCAGATTCACTCTGAGTTTGTTGTGTGCCTTTACAGATTTATTTACTTATGCAGGTATTTATTACTTTGATGTAGTTGTTCATTTCAACAGCTTCCAATTTCTAATCAAATCACAGATCATTTCTGGCAATGTTGAACTGGGGTTGACATCATCCAATTAATCATCAGTATTCTATTGGTCCTTCTAAATCCAGTGCTTAGCCTCATTTGAGACTTTGAGTTTGAGCTCAGAGGTCCAGCTGTTGGATGTGAGTCTGATGTGTCAGAGGAGGACAGTGTGGGTTACACACAGACAACCAGGACTGACGAGGCTCCGGTCCAAAAATGGTGTCACATCTAAATGGTTGTGATGCATGTCCTCTGGGATGAGACAGACGTGTCCCTCTGTACAGAGGCTGTGTCAGTGGTCAGAGAAAAGAAGGTTGTATCATTTCCACATATCACTTCTGTCAGTTGAACTCAAAGGGCGGTAGAATGTTCCACAGTTGTTGAACCACATAAAATGCACTTTTCATCTTTCCACTGTGATCCGTTTGGATGTAGTCACCGTGGAAACACTGGGACCTGCACCAATTACAGCCTCCTAGTTTGTCAAATGAAGATGTTGGTTAGTTTTCTGTTCAGTTAATGCTCTATTTTGACTCTTAGCCTTTGAGAACATCTACATGAGCAGTGACTTCAACACAAGAAAAGACCTGATTTACACCGAGAACTGTCAAATGCAGAGGACAATACATAAAATAACAGTGGGGATAAATCAGTCAAAAAAAGACTGAAGTGGACACAAAAGTAGTTCTGGGTTTTTAAAGGTTAAAGGACCATTTTAGGTCCACAAAGGTCCAGTTATCGTCAAATGTCTGACAGAACAGACTTTGAAAACGTAGAAAAGGGGACTAACATGTCCACCCGTCCAGAGGTCATGTGTCCAAAGGGCCTCACCGTGGCTCTGCGACCTCGGCCTGACCAACCCTTAGCTGATGGTCCACCTCCCAGTCAAAGATCTACATGATCTGCTGAGGTCACGGCCCTGGTGGATCGCTGATGCGTCTCGTGTGATGACAGATGTGGCTTTTCAACACCAAACCGTCTTTCCTAGTGTTCCTCCAGTCTCATCCTTCTGCTTTTGTCATATCAGCTTTGAAATGGACAAATATCAGATGACTGATTGGTGACACAATGTAACCAGGACAAAACTGACCCCGCCCCCTTGACCGCTGCTCGTCTTGTTTGTGTCCCATCAGACACAGTGGACAGGACTGGAACGTCCACTGTCTACCCCCATATTTGACTGATTTATTGACATATACAGGAAGACGCAGAAAACAGCCTGTTCCTTCTTCTCCAGAAATGGAACAGCTGATCAGTTTGGAACTTCTTCCCATCTCCTATCAGGTCTATGAAGTCTGGTGGAAAAGGCCAGACCACCTCAACCAGGTCAAACTGAGGATGTTTTATGGACTTCTGGGATTTCCATTGGCCGACACTTCAAAATGCACAGAAAAATACAGTAGTGTATTGTTTTCTTTACAGCTGTGAAAACAGTCACCAGCACTTTGTAGTGTTTATCAGACATACAAAGGAACCCCATGTAACACAACAGTCAAGGAGAGAAACCACCCAAATGAAATACTGTCAGAGCGCTAGAATGATACCAACAGGCGAAAACGGAGACAGGACACACAGACTGTGTAGTTGGTATTCAATACTGTCACCAAAGCCTGTCTGGAATACGGAGGCAGGCCCAAACAAGTCCACCTTTTTAGTAAAACACCAGAAAAGGAAGCTACTGTGTCCTTTCAAAATAAACCTTCCAAAATAAAGTCAGTCACTGCATATCACTCACATCAAAATAAGAGCTCTACAAACAGACTCCAAAATAAAATGAGTTAAATTATCAACATTAATTAATCCAAGGGGACGACAGTGGGCGGACCTGCGTCTCACCTCCACCCAGAAAAACCAGGTAACAGAAGAATCCACAAATGTCCAGAGAAAGACAGACAGACAGACGTACTCCTTACTGAAGTAGAAATGTGCAGATAAGTCCAAGTCCCTGGTCCGGATCACTCCAGGACAAGGTTAAAAACCACCTTTGAGTCCACATGCATCCATCAAACACTCCGCTCCTCCACGGTGGCTGATGAACAAATACTGAGGAGGGTAGGTTGTCTTTTGGCAGCCGTCTGTCCTCAGGCTCAACCCTGTTTCCAGTGAGGTGCACGGGTCTAGATTTAATTCATGTAGCTTATTTAAATCCTGTTGGCTTTTCAAAGTTCACCAAACCAGGAGGCCAAGAACAGTCCAGAAGAAGAGGACTGGACTCCACCAGATGTAGTGGAAGTGTGTCAGGAAAGCTGAGGCTGATGGGTAAAAGAGCTCTACAGGAGTTCACCTCTGGCCGAATCCAAGGAAAAGACCCACATCAGCTCCATCTGAACTAAGACGCTCCAGGATCGGACCGTGGCGTGCTAGCTGAGGTTGAATCTCTGCTCTGGGTCCGGGGTCATGCCGGGCCAAGGCGCAGCAGCCAGAACAATGAAACCCAACCAGGTCAGTGGGTCGTCGTCATGTGCTCACACAGTTCACTCCTAAACCAAACCGTCATTCATGTCGTGTAGACCTTGGATTAGCTGAGCTAGGATCCACCTGGGGTCCAGATAAAGTGGGTCGGTTCAAAACCAGCCAAACCGAGTTCCCGGCGCACACAGGAAAAACTAGGCAAAAACTGCTGCTGGGTTTAGGTTCAGCGTAGAACCAGTTAAAACTAGAACCAGGTGAGACTAGAGCCGTATCAGGCCAGTCCACTCGGGTCAGATTTGGTTCTGGTTCAGGCCCACTTGTGTTCCCGTGTTTAAAAACCCCCTGATTGGAGCCTGCTTTGGCCCTGTTTTGGTTCTGCTGGGCTCCTCTCAGGACTTGTCCCCCAGCTGACACTGCTCCATGGACCCCTCTTCGTCTGACAGGCCTGTTTCTATGGCGATCACCAAGGATGCCACCGAGGCACTGCTCGCCATTGGCTGCAGCTCACCTGGAAGAGAGAGGGGAGGCGGGACATGGGTTAGAACCAAACCTCTAGGCTGGATCTGAGAAGACCTGCAGGGGATCTGGGATCATTCCTGAATATTAACAGGGTCACTGGTATTTCACTGAGCAGAAGCAGGTTTCCTACATTTAAAAAAAACCTTTGATTTTATATCCAAACCTGAAAGTCACTGAGAAGACAATGAATAAAATACAATCATTTTAATGAAAAAAGGAGACAAAACCAATGTGTAAAAGACATGAGTGCAGTGGTTTTCCTTCAGGGTTAGGGGCTACGTGGCTTCTTGCATTTTCCTTGTTTAGGTTCAAAGGTGGTGGTCTGGGATCCTTTTAGGTTTTCAATAAAAATAAAGAATTTCATGGTACTTTGGACCTTTACTACAACCAGATCTGTGTACAAATATTTGGGAAAGTTAAAAATTAAGACATTTTGTGGTAGATATAACATTTTTACACTTTGCTAGAGCCACAGAGGTCCAACATTAGGTCCCCCATCAGGGTTGCAAAATTCCGGGAATTTTCAAAGTTGGAAACTTTCCATGGGAATTAACGGGAATTTATGGGAATTTATGGGAATAAAAAAGAAATTTACAAAATTAAAGGTTGGCCCTCAACAGGGAACTTAAATATAGTTGGGGAAAATATATTGTAGCATAATCTTGGTTAAAACAACCAGATTTAATGCAAGTACACTCCTCAATCACATGCACACAGCACTGCTTACTGCAGGGCTATTGAGGCCACGCCCCCTGCATGCACTGTGCACTCCTCCATCACATGCACAGATGATTGCTTAAACCCAGGAGGCCACACTTTTGAGCCCAAAGCACAAGACGATTGAAGCCACACAGTTGAGCCTGTGGATTATATAAAGACAAGTAAGTTTTTGAAAATATTATGGGGTAAATATATTTGATCTATAATGGTATTACTGTTTAACTGCAAAAACGAAGGCCTTTGGGAAGGGGATGGAATGTGGCAGTCATGCCAGCACATATCTGCATCCACCTGGTGGAAGGGACTTTGTGGATCTGAGGCCCTTGCACCTGTAGCCTCCATCATCCTCCAAATCCCACCATCATCAGCTGCCTCTCAGCGCAACTGGTCACTGTTCAGAACACACACACACAAAGGTTTGTAACAGACTCACAAACCTGACAGAGGAAAAACTGGTGGCCATTCAGGCAAACCTAAGGCTGTTTGAGCCTGACACAGAGGAGGAGGAGGAGGAGGAGGAGGAGGAGGAGGAGGAGGAAGAGGAGGAGGAAGAGGAAGAAGAGGAAGAGGAGGAGGAAGAAGAGGAAGAAGAGAAAGAAGAGGAAGAGGAGGAGGAAGAAGAGGAGGAGGAAGAGGAAGAAGAGGAAGAGGAGGAAGAGGAGGAGGAAGAGGAAGAAGAGGAGGAGGAAGAGGAGCAGAAGGAAGAGGAGGAAGAGGAGGAGGAGAAGGAGGAAGAAGAGGAGGAGGAAGAGGAGGAGGAAGAAGAGGAGGAGGAACAGGAGGAAGAGGAGGAGGAAGAAGAGGAGGAGGAGGAAGAGGAGGAGGAACAGGAGGAAGAAGAGGAGGAAGAGGAGAAGGAAGAAGAGGTGAACATGGAGGATATTGAGGAGGCCCAGGAAGAGGCCATTACGTGAAAGGTTTTGGCAAAAATGCAGAACGTGCAGAAACTAGGGTTGCGAGGTTTTTGTTTTACATGTTGAATGGCACTTTTTTTTTTTTTAGAGAGAATTTAGTTGGAGAAACGGAAACTGTCAGAATGACAAACACCACAATAGCACTGTGTGGACTGTGGCAGATCTCAGACTTCCTCCTGTGACCTGTCTGTCACATTGCCGTGGGCTGCTCTCTGACGCTCCACGCCTCTTTCACAAAGCCGTCATGGCAGATTAAATCAGGCTTTTCCATTTTCCGTGTCTGAATTTAGCAGTGATTTGATTTCACCACAGCGTTGGTACATACGTTACCATGGTGACTGTGTGGTTTAGGAAGCTGTGAACACACATTTCTCTGACTGCCTTCCACTCCAAACCAGGATGCAGACTAAACCAGGCCAAGCCTCATGTTTGTCCCTGCTCCTCTGGCGTCAGGACTGGCCCTCTTACGTTTCCTGCAGCTGTCGGTGCCTCGTACCTGTGTGTGTGTCAGTGGTGGCCGTCACGGGGCTGTCCCTCAGGGTGTCAGGATCCTGATAATCCTGTGGGAGCCCCACCCGTCGCACACCAGGATCCAGCACCACCGAGGACCCGCCCTCGCTCAGTGTGCCGTCGCTGGACGCCCCGGACACCATGGCCTCCAGAGCCAAGGCCCCGACGCCGCCCACTCCGACCCCGCCCACTCCGCCAAGAGCCAGGTCATAATCTAGCGGCAGGTCATCCAGGCAATCTGCATTTAACTTGTGTGGGAGAAGCAGGAAGGAAAAGAAGCACAACTATTGAATTTCAAACCTCTTGAATAAAAACCCCATTAAACAGATCTAAGACTGTCAGACTCACAGCGATGCCCAGGGCTTTCAGGATGTTCATCTTGCACATCGGACACGTGCGATGGTCCAGCAGCCACGGGTCTACACAGCTCTTATGGAACAAATGTCTGCAAGGACGGAAAACAAACCAGGCATCCACTCAGTTTCTGATTGATGGAATTCGTGAACCTTCTGCATAGGTTTACAGTTCTACTGACACGAACCAGGGCCTTCATGATCCACAGTTAGAGGTTCAACAGCGTGAAGGTCTTCAACCACCAAAAAGCACAGTGGATCAGAATGAATGACCCAGTCACTGTTACTGTGTCCACCTGAACCCTTTCAACTAGGTAGAGTTTTTGGAAACATGATATGAAATCAGAGTTACTAATAGTGAATGAATAGTAAATGAAGGGAGTACAGTGAACCCTCACACTTCGCGGTCTCAGTACATCGCGGAGGCGTCGGTGGTCTGTACGCTGATTGGCTGACA
>JAPQRQ010000011.1:2857844-2869066 GCA_037367365.1 Apogon talboti | reverse complement strand
TAAAACGACAGCGGCAGTGGTTGTTTTGCTATGTTTTGTTATTAGCTGGAGCGGTGCTTTTGCCCTCCATCGTACTGTGCATGTGCGGGATTACCGGACATAAACAATAACATGCAACGTGTCCATAGGGCCTGTGTCTGCAGCTGTACAGCGCTGCATTATTGTTTCCCACTCCTTGCCATAAACTGGACTACTAGTAATGAAAACTACTCCACTTCAACAGCAGTCGAAAGCCTCTACATCTGCTCTGCAGAATTTTACTTAATTTACTTTGATGGTTTGAAATCCCCAACCAATAATAGTTTGTTTGTGCATTTGTAGTTGTTTTTGCATTCAGTACATGGGGAGATACTTTATTATTGAAGGTTTACACCCTACCCCTCTCAGTTTGATTTGACATTCGTTCGACATGGATAGTCACTTGCTTTATTTGGATTATGGATATTGTTACATGCACACATAGCTGTTGTTTGAGCCCAGACAATTATAGCTAAATAAAAGCCATCACTCTTTGTGTTATGTAGTTTTACTCATGATGAGACGTCATCTCAGTGTAAAGTCTGCAGACAAGGCCAGCAGCAATTTGTTTTCATGTTAGCTGGTGCTGTCTTTAAATCAGGTATGCAGTTCTAATAATACATATATGACTCACTGTGAGTCATCTCCCATTCATAACTGCTGCATCACTTACTGTACCACAAAGCACAGCACTACTCTGCTCATCAGCTGCATCACACAGCCTGCAAGGATTTTCTGAGCCTATTTCAGGACCCATCAACCCACCAGGGGCCTGATTCCACCCCCTACCTGGTGATCTTCCGGGGGATTTGGCGGAATGTATCCCCCCGTTGTGACTCTCACTGGGGGGCAGCAGCTCAAGGGTCATTCGAGGTTTCGGAGCGTACTCCTTCCTTGGTTTACTGGAGACTTCTTTTATCCTGAATGAGGATCACGCAGAAGAAAAGGCAAAAAAGAGTTTGTTAAATCATTTCATTGTATTTATTAGTTGGGTTTATTTTAATTACAGGCAGGCAGATAGATAGATACCTGTCCTCCATCTTGCTGGAGAGCTGTTGAAGGATTTCGGCGGCTCGGCTGTGATATTCCAACTGAGCTTGAACCAACGCTGCCAGCTGGCTCACTTGCTCTATCTGCAACACACACATGTACAAACACAGGGAAACTGTTTTTTCCACTGCACATGCACTGAGTTGCATACATGCTGGGCCTGGGTCTGGCATTGCACTGCTGCCTTTTGGTTTTTCCATGATCTATGAAAAACTATAGCCAACCATAACAACTGTAACAACCTATCAACATCAGTGGCATTGTCTATTGCTGTGTTTTTTCACTTAAGATTTAATCACAGAGAACAGAATCAAAAAGGTGAAACCTGACAACAGCTTTCAGTCCAACAAGGCGGAAATGCAGTAGTGAAACAACCTGTTAATTTTCACTTCTTATTAACACAAGTTGTTTAACAGTAGCAGAGTAGAGACAAGCAGACAAGCAGATTGATTTTTTTTTCTTAAAAAAAAAGACAATTGCAGTGTCTTTATGGAGCTGTTGTTTTAAGTCTAAGATGCCAAAAAAGCAGGTCTGGTGCAGTATTATTCTGTTGTAATGGACTAATATGTTTTGATTTCATGTCATTATCAGTTTTTTGGTTTAATTTAGTTTAGTTTCTGTTTCTATAAAAATATCACAAAAGAAGAGACTTTTATGCACAGGTATTATTTCACTGCTGACATTAGGTGACAGGACATCCGAAAGGCCTTTATGAAGTGGCTTTTGGTTCATTTATTATGTTTTATTGTGCAATTAATTAATTTTTTTTGGTGGTTTAATGTTCTGTGGTTTGATTTTATGTCTGAATGTGTTTATGTGTATGTATTTATCTATATATCCATATAAAGGCTTTTCACTTTTTTTATTGCTATATAATAAGAATGTTATGGGTTACATAATTAAAATCCATTACTAATATTATTATTAGTATAACAATTCACGATACAAGAAAACTGAACAAACGTTACTGTGTGCATCTTAAATGTACAGTTCATTTTTCTTGTCTCTTTAGGGAAACTGAAGCCTCTGCATTTCACCTATGGGAAAAATAACTGAAAGCCTAACTGTAGATCTATGACACCACCTTGGTCAAGGGCATTAACAGGAGAATTAACACAGCATACATACAACACCAGGGGGGAAAACCGAAGGATCCAGAGGAAAATCAGCATGGAGAAAACACACAAAGACCAAGATCCAACTGAGAATCAAACTCCGAACCTTATTGCTGTGCTACTGTACTGCCCATCTGCAGTATAGTACATATACATACATATATAGTATACACACACACTTTTCCTTTTCTGTTTTTTTCTCAGATAGTCACTCACATACATACAGTATATCAAATATGCATACATATACTCAAATATTATATATTATATGATAAATTCAAAGACAGTAATTTTCTTTGCAAGTATTTAGTTTTTTTAATCCACTTTTCTGAACTGTATATCTTTATATGTATTTGTCACACACAATTCCTGACTTACAGTACTGCTTTACTGCTCAAACTAGCAACATAAATATGAGCATTGTTCTCACATCACTCTCCAGCAGGTTAAACATGCTCTGCTCTGCGATCTCCTTGCTCTCATCAAATTTCTCCAGCGCCTGTTTGATTTCATCGTCCTGCACTTTTCCCTGGCGTTTCTTCTTGTAGTCAAAATCCAGACGGCGGCCCTCCATTTTCTTTAAGTGATGCTGCGTGGGAGAAAACAAACACACAGAACAGGAACATGGAACAAAACTCAGAAAACAGCAAACTGTACTTTTGAAGACTGTGATCTTTTAGTAGTTTACACAAAAACTCAGGCTTTGTAGGCCTGTAGCTCCCATGATACACACAGGTTAAGTTCAACATTAACGTATGTTATACTAACCTGTATCTCTTTGAGGTCTTTGTCATGTAGGTTCTGCAGGGGGTCAATAAAGTTCTGTTTGACCTCCATGTCCAGAGCATCTTTAACCTCCCCAAGCTCCTTCATCGCCTCACCGGCATCGATCAGTGCCAGGCCTGACATTGAGAGACGAGGATTAATAGAACCAGAAATATAAAGTCATTAAGGAGGAAATAATTGGAAAAGAATGAATGAATTAATTCACTGCACCGGTAAAGCTTACACAGAGGTGATCTCTGTCATTACCTGATTTAAATGTAATCACCCAGTTTCTATTTTAATGCTGGAAATTTATATTTTAAATTTAAACATGTTGACATTTTCATCAAAGTTTCTCTGTTTTTCAGCCAATTTATCAACATAGGAACTGAAAATATGGGGTATCCTCCATTTTTAACTGTTTTATTTTAAGTCAGCTAAATTTTTCTGTGTATGTTCTGTATAATAAACTAAAACTTCACATGATCAAGCGCCCTAAATCCTAAACAGCGATTTGTGCATGCTTACGTGCTTCCATGAAGATTGTATTGCCATCTGTTTTGTGCTGTGAGGTGGCCTCTTGTTGATGTTAGCCTCAGTAGCCTACATACATGATACCAGTCTGTGCACTTGATTTCCGTGTAGAAGACTTCCCAAAAATCCTTACTCTTCCTCCTAAATCCCTCATAACCTCCCTTCTGATCTTCTGCAGAATGAAAATTAGCCACCATTATCTTAGAAACAGGGTTAGCTAATCTCAAACAAACGTCTGGTTCCCAAGACAAGACAGCACAAATTTCAATCATGAATCTAACATATTTAACATTAAAAATGCAAGTAAATGTCAGTAATGTCTAATTGTTTTTAAAAGAGGAGAAGGCAAAGCACCCATGAATTCATTTGTTTTTAATCATCCACAATCAATGCTAACCTTTTTTTGTTTTGTTTTGTTTTTGTTTTGTTTTTTTTTTTTAAATGGGAGGGTTGACAGGCACATTTAATGTTAGTATGTATTATCTCAACACCATTAACCAACAATGTGTAGATTAAAGCTCACCAAAGCAAGACTCTTCTCCTAACTCCCGTCCAAACTTTAACATGGCATCTCCGAGGACTGTCTCGGCCTGCGGGTACCCGGGCCCCTTCTCCTGTCCACGGATCTTTGACATGGTGTTGATCATACTCAGCTTGGCTCTGGATGCTGCAATATCATACAGATAAAATATACAGATTTCCATAAATTCAGGTTATGTATGAAGTGTTTTTAAAGATAATATAGATGGTGAAGCCGATTAGGGTACATCTTGCTTCTTTAAAACCTTTTGTGACCAAAGGGTTTACACTGTTATTGTGTATGAATTCATAAACAAGCCCAGAACAACGTTAAAATGTTAAAGAGTTAAAATATTTTATCTGGCAGGTATCCCGTAACTTGACCACATTTACCTTCCATCATTCAAAAATATTTTTTAGTTTAACATTATAACCCAATTGATTTATTTTTCTGCGAATGGTGAATGTAAACTTGTGGCTTTGTTGTATTTTTGTTATTCACAGTTTAGCAACATTATTATATATTTATGTGCATAAATAATCAATAATTACTAATGGATCAAATTCAACCCACAACACTGTATATGTAAGTTTTTATAAACATTTAAGATGACTGAAATGTATTTTACATTAATCATTAAGGCATTGTTGAGAATGTAATGAAAGATTGTTGTAATCAAAACAAAAAGATAAAAAAGGTTTATCTCTTCTGTTTAAACTTGTCCAATTTGATCCAAACACAGTAAAAATTACTATATAAATTACATTTATATAGTAATTATGAACTTCAGTAAAACAACTCACATCTTAAACATAAGACATGAATATACAGGAATATTTTAACAAACTATTTAAAACTTAATTCTCAATTAAAGCACAATTTTTTTATTCTCATGCTTTGTGCTTTTCCTCATAAGAACACACCATGTGATTACAAAACATAACATGCCACAGTTAAATTCCCTTTTCAGCACCATGGAAAGATCCCCTCAACTACAGCACATACAGTTTGTAAAATATTCAATATCTAACACAAATATCAAAATGGAATAGCAATTACACAATAGACTAGAGTGTATCTGTTTATTTTTATTTATATGTCACATACAACATGATGCTTACAATTTAAAAAGTTAGCAATTTATGGAGGACAGGAAGCTGACCATTGCTTATGTAAATACGTCCCCTATAAAGGATTACACACTCACATAAACATATAAAAAGTTACAGAACTAATCAAAGTACTAGCATCAGTAAAATACAAATTAGAAAAAGACATTCAGCTTGCATAGAATCCTATGTTTAAAAGCTGAAGTGCAATACAAGAAAATATAGAGTGCAGATGTTTATTGAATAATGATAATGTAGATGTTGATCAAAGTGGGGATATACAGTACTATGTAAAAGTCTTTGGCCAACATTAGGATTGTTGGCTTAGTAAGTTCTAATGACCACACATATGCATTTCTCAGTCTCTGTATTACGAGCCAATCTGGATATATGTGAAGTATGCACAGCAGGAAAAACAAAAGTTTCAGGGAAAAAACTGCTCCTGTAAACCAAAATGGTTGTATTTAGTGTGACCTCCCTTTGGACCTAAGATGTCTTTAACCCTTTTCTTCAGACAATGCGAGATTTATTGATTTTCTGATGGTTTCATTCAACACATTTGTGCTGCATCTCATAATGAGGTCAGGGATCACACTAAATAGTCACTTTAACCTTTACAACCCTTTTAGTTCAGTTTTTCTCTGTCTCTTAAGGCTGTGCACACATTTCCTGTATTTTCTTCTTGTATCTGAAGAAAAGAGAATGAAAAATAAATATGCTTGCGCATTTCAACCCTACAAATACAACAAAGCTGAAGGAGGATGTCTGAGGAAGAAGTTCTTGAAAGCACTATGAAGGTCATAAGTTATATGAACATATTTATTCTTGAAGCAGATGAAGAGGATGTCATAGCAAAGCTAATATAATGCACTGGAATTAAATCCCCTTTTCAGTATCATATGAAAACATGTAACTTTACAGTTGCATTTTATACCTGGATTAGGTTGTAGGTACTCTGTAGTTTTTGTCATGATGTCCAAGACTGCTCTGCTGGTGATGTCCACTTTCTGCACAAAAAATATAAACATGAAAATAACACAGCTGAACTAAATTCTTCATTATATTGTGGTCCGGGATCCTCTACAATTTTGGTTGTTTGATAATAAACAAACACAAACGCTCCAAAAACTTCTAAATCTTCTACAATATCAACAACTGATGCTTAATTTACTGTCAAATACACTTTATCACTGTACCTAAAGACTTCCTGCAGGTGCCTTTAGTTTATTTGCTCCTGCAGTAAAAGAAGGCCTAATACTGTGAATTTGTGTGGAGCGAGGAAGATTGTAAATCATTTTTCAGTGGTTTCTTTGACAGCAATATGTAGCAGAAAATATGGTTTACTGCAGAAAAAGGAGAAGGTCATTACAATCTGCTCATTTCGATTCCATGTGAACTTTGACAGTCAAGGAGGTGTCTAAAGCCATACCTTTTCCATTTCTTTGAAGTCATCGTCAAGCTTTGTTCCTTCGGCCCCTCCAACCTTCTCACTGACTTTCTGTGGTAAGAAACACACACACACGCAGGCACGCACACACACACACACACAAAGAACATTAGGAAGAGGAAGATGTCAACAAGGTCTGATCTGCTTTTACAGCCATAACAGAGAGAAAATATGAGTGTTACTGAAAAAAGAGTATAGAGAAGTAGAGGGCAGAGGAAAAGGAAAATTATGGATCTCGGCATGATAACAGGAACATTTTGCACAAATTCACTTCCTCAGCAGACAGGAAAAAAAAATTCAGTTCCCCCTTGCCTCATCTGCAATAACAACTGCAGTGATATGGTTTGTATCCTTCATTATTTTTCAGAAAAGCAAATTCAAGCTTCACTGCACTGGCAGAGAGAAAGACAGCTGACACTTCAGAGTATGTGTTTACATCTATTAAATGTCTCAGTCAACTCTGGTATTTATTTGTTGTCATTATTTCTATTGCAGCTTATGTTTCATGGCACCTATATTTACGGATACCGCCTCTAGTTAAGTTCAAAATTCTTCACTTCCAGTCCAAATTGTTATTTATAGTGAATTTTTATGCGAGTAATAAGGGTTCATCTGACTGGGAGTGACATGGACAAGTGACAAAACACAACAGGACACTGTCTTAAAGATTCACATCCTCAACAATGCTCTGATGCACTCAAATCAAATATTGAAAGTTCAAAAGCAGATCTCAACCGTTAGAACACATAATATCTCTCTATTTTACAGAGACAGAGGCAGATACAGCAGCCTGAAGTGGAGATGATGGCAAACGTTCCACCCTGTCTTCAGTCAAAGGCCCATCTGGTTAAAAAAAATAAAAAAAAAAAAGCACTGGAAAAAGGTAGCAAGTGTACACTGACACCTTGACAACCTGAAATTACTGGAGGTGTAATTTCTTCAGGAGTATTAATCCTAAGTCACTGAAATTCAGATGAAAGCTTATATAGTATTTCTGCTGTAGAATAATTAAAAGTTACCAAAAGGCATCATTAGAGTGTTTAGAATAAAGAGCTCTGATGCTACGCCAAAGATGTTGGTATTTTGCATTGCAGAAATTATACAACAAAACAAGCTGATTTGTCATTGTGTACATAGGTGACCACTAGTGAGTCACTGCTGGACTCCCACAGTGTTGAAAACAGGAAGACCAAGTTGAGTATGTGAAACAGTAAGAATCACCCTAAAATAATGGAATTTGATGCTGAAATCACAGTGTTTCTTATACACAAGTGAGTTTGATTATGAGGCTTGTGAAGGTATAAAGTTATTATGGGATGTTCTGACCTTGTTTGGATGATTCCAAACAGATCATTAAGTGCAGCGCTGGTGTTTTTGGTATCTGTGAGTGTGTTCTAGTAGCTTTGTGGCTTGCCCTTGCTGTTTGTGTTTGTTTGGAGTATCAATACTACATCAAACCCCTTAATCTTATTACTAATTATTATTAATAATAATTCTTATTTTTACTACATATATTTATACATTTCTTCTCACATCACATATTTCCAGTCAGTCATGATTGATGGTATGATAAACATGATCAGCAAGCACTAGTCAATTCTCCTCTGGCCTGTACACATGCACCTCTGAAATACAGTAGAAAAAATAAAACAAACCTGAAACTAAAGCTCACAAAAAACAAAACATGTGTCACTGTCAAAACTTTGACTACAACTGTACAATCAGCATTACACCTCTACATAAATTAAAGCAAAAATATATGGTACAGTGAGTATGAGTACTTGAAAATCAAGTAAATCCAAAAGGCATGAGCTAAATTAAAAAAACATCCCATGTTCTGCTTTTACGTTGTATTATGACACAGTAAAGAGCTGACAAGATGGAGCGCCCTGTAGAGACATCTGAGTAAGCATGACTGAGAAATTTTATTATGACAGTGGTGGGCTGTCAGCAAGCCCTTCTCTGCTGGTCTAAACATCATCAGAAACACTGACCTACATTTACAATCTAAATTTTTATATTTTTTCCATGAAATTGTATTAATTTATTCCCAATAGACTATTCACTTCATTTCTTAGTGTTTAACTTGGCTGCACTGCTTCCAGTACATGTATGTGATGTAAGATATTTTGTCCTATCAGAATTCAGTCTCTATTTGTTGCCAGGGTTAATCTAATTTGCCCTGGGCCTTCAGAATCAGTTGTGATGGCCTATGTAACTTAAACTGTATAGTATCAGGACTGTTTCTTTAACCAATCAGATTTCAATTTTGCCTCACTGGGCCAGCTAGCTGGCCCACAACGCTGTCAACAATTATTGTTCCAAACTATTATTTGATATAGCGTTGGCAATTCATTTTTGATTCATGCCAATAAAGCTCCTTTGAATTGAACTAAACTGAATTGAACTGAATTGAATTGAACAATTAATACATTTGAGGTAGATTTTTTACACCCACAAAAGCTGACAAAGGAGAGGAAAATTATTTGGTCTCGGACATAAAAATCCATTTTCAAGGTGGACTTTTCCAGAAAAGCTGGACATCATGAGACATCAGCCAACCCATTCTCTGCCTTCAAGAAAATAGAAACTTATGGAATACAACAGGACAGAGACTCGCAGCCTTGGCCTCCATGGCCATAAAAAAGGACTTATTGATGGAACTGAAACACACACAGATCACCTGTGTGACAGAGTCATAGAAGTTTTCCTGCGCAAAGAAAGGAGGATGGATTTTGCATAGAAATAATGAGCATCTCTGGTGGGTTGGCTATGATGTTTTTAATTTAAATTTTGTAGGTTTTTGATTGATTATTTTTAAATATTGATTGTGAACTGTTCCAGATAATGTATATGGCACAGTTGCAGTTGTAGTGTAGAGGTTTGAAATTATCTTCAGGGTTTTTTGCTTTAGTAATAATGGTATTCACCCTCACTTGTGAAATGAGTATTTATCTTCCTCTTCTGAACCTGCTTTATCCTCACTAGGGTTGCGGGGGGCGCCGGAGCCTACCCCAGCTGAACTGAGTATTGATGGTTTCTATAATTGAGGACATCATAGTGGTGCTATTAAGAGGTGGATTACGTCGAGTAAGTCCCCAATGAAAGCCCAGGTACCAAATGCACCACTGTATTGTTTTATCAGGATTTCCACTGACATACTATCTCTATTTTCCAGTCTTCCATGATAAGACAGTGATATTCATAATTCTCCTCTGCAGAGTCTCAGAACAAGTTTTAATGCTTAATACATATATAAACCACTGTTTTTAGTACTGATGCAGATTAGATATAGTCTGTACACTAAACAGGCTACTGATAAATGAAGTTCAGCCTGATTTGGTTAAAACTGGAGGTTGGAGTCATAGATCTTGCCTTTCATCGCCAGCAGCTTGGTGGGCTGGTCGGTGGGTCAGCTGTTGTGATACCAGGAAATACTGCCGAGTGACACCTCCTGCTTTCTAATTGCATGAGGTTGCGGAGAAGAAAAACAGGGAGGAGGGGGGGATTTTCCAGAAGTGTGACTCACATTACCCACCCACGCATTAAATCGCGCACACACACACACACACACACACACACACACGCACACACACATACATGCACACACACACACACACACACACACACACACACACACACTGCTCACTCACATTTATTAGCATGTTATTAGCATGCAGCTGGGAAACTATACCTGATACAGATCTGCAGTAATGATAAAATGTGATTGTAAAACTGAAGTGCTACACAAACTGCTTAACATATGAGAATCACAGCATTAAAACAATAAAATAAGAGGAATAATTTGGTGTATAGGAATAACATGATTAATTTGCCTTTTTTTTAAATACGAAGACTATGTTTATCACAGTGTAACTACTATTTGTATAGATGTATTATTTGCACATGTTTATAAGCTTAATATAAGTCATATGACCAATGAGCAAAACAAGTAAGAATGTTGTGGGGTAATAATAATAATAATATGCTCAGTGTGTTATGAATTCTCTGAAGTGATTTTGGGAAGACACAATGAAATCACTGTTGACCATGTCCCTGTTTTTGGTTGACAATTATTACATTTGATGTTTTGCTGCACTAGCAGTTATCGCTTTTGGTGTGGATGCCCCTAATCTGTAATGAGGTTTTTTATTCAGAGTATTGCATGTGTTTGTGAGAGAAAGGCAGGTGCTGCACTGACAAATCATGCAAACATAAAGGTAAATATGTGTTTATGTAACCCTGTGCACACCTGAGCACCTGTGTGTATATGTGTGTGTTATAAAAGGCACACTGATGAAACCAAATGAGAGGGGGAGAGAGAGAGGCAGCATGTGTTCATAAAATAACCTGAAAGGATTTGAAAAGTTGAAATATCAAATGTAAAAACAACACAAACCTACACAGAAGGGAAGCAAGTGAGATGGACAGATGAGGAGGAGATGCAGTTGCCATGGAGACAGGGATCTGACTGGGTCTTCTCATGTTTCTAAGAACCTAACACAGACACACACGCACTTACACACACACACACACACACACACACACACGCACCTACACGCACACACACACACACACACACACACACACACACACACACACACACACACACACCAGCAGCCACTAGACTCAAAGGAACACTAAGTCTGTTTACGGAACGGCAA
>JAPQRQ010000011.1:2793616-2816484 GCA_037367365.1 Apogon talboti | reverse complement strand
TATATAAGTCACACCTGAGTATAAGTCGCAGGACCAGCCAAACTATGAAAAAAGTGCGACTTATAGTCCGGAAAATACGGTAAATAAATTTGCCTTTCTTGCCTTGGTGACAGAAAGTGGATTTTTAAAGGCCAATATAATATGATACTTCAGAGCAGTAACAAGGCAGTATCCAGTCAGTCTTCTGATTTGAAAGGGACAATACATATTAACGAATGAACAATGTAAGATTGTCGTAAATACATCATATTTAGCATAATTTCTAATTTTCACCCGTAGGTACCCTCTGCGTCACTCTACCCAAAAATGTTGACACTGAAAATAACATTATGCATGTCCGAAATTACACTAACTATCTTTAATTTCAACAAACTGCTAAAACTGTAAAACACAAAGTCAAAAAAATTTATTTCTCAGTGAATAAATCTGAAACACTGAACATTGAACTTCTTCTTTTCCTGTCGGCTGTTCCCTTCAGGGGTCGCCATAGCCAATCATCTTCCTCCATTTAACCCTATGCTCTGCACCCTCTTCTCTCACACCAACTACCTTCATGTCCTCTTTCACTACATCCATAAATTTGGTCTCGGGTCTTCCTCTAGACCTCCTGCCTGGCAGTTCCAACCTCAGCATCCTTCTACCAATATATTCATTATATCTCCTCTGTAAATGTCAAAACCATCTCAGTATGGCCTCTCGGGCTTGTTCTGAAAAACATCTAACCTGTGCTGTTCCTCTGATGTACTCCTTCCTGATCCGATCCATCTTGGTTACCCCCAAAGAGAACCTCAGCATCTTAACCTCTGCTACGTCCAGCTCTGCCTCCTGTCTTTTCCCCAGTGCCACTGTCTCTAACCCATACAACATGGCTGCTCTCACCACTGTCTTCTACACTTTCCTTTCATTCTTGCTGACACTCTTGTATCACACACTTTTCTCCACCCATTCCAACCTGCTTGCACACTCGTCTTCACCTCTTTTCCAGACTCACTGTTGTTCTGGACTGTTGACCCTAAGTACCTAAAGTCCATCCACCTTCTCTCTGCTCCCTCTAACTTCACTGTTCCACTTTGGCCCCTCTCGTTCACACACATCTTGCTGCGACTGGTCTTCTTCAAACATTGAACTTAAAAAGTAATTAATCAATAAATGTGGAACTAAACACCAAACTAATCCTTATAAATCTAGGTGGACGTGATTTTTGAACTAGAATTTTGAGTCAGTATTTCATTTAGCAGCCGTCAGTCTTTATTGCCAATATCTTCTGCTGATACTGATAGTTTGTGAAACAATGTTTGCCAACTACAGCTCTCACTGCACTCATTCAGACTACAAAAAAACTCAAAACAGAGTAAGTTCAAACTTTCCATTGTACATTGAGGTCCACAAGTATATGGACAGTGACACAAATGTTGTAATTTTGTCTCCGTACACCACCACAGTGGATCTGAAATGAAACAACCAACTGATCTAAGTGCTGTCTTTAAATCTACCTTTAATTCAAGCAGTTTAACAAAAACATTGCATTCGCCATTTAAGAATTATAACCATTTTAAATACAACACCCTCCATTTTCAGAGACTGAAAAGTAACTTAACAAGCTAAGATTATTATAAATATCAGGGTTTTTTTTAATACTACGATGCAGTCAATGAGTGCTTGAAATCTGGAACCCATGGACATCACTAGACACAGTTTCCTCCCTGCAGATGCTTTGTCGGGTCTCTACTAAAGCCACCTTCATTTGCAGCTTGTTTATAGATCTTTTTACCCTCAGTTTAGTTTGAAAGGCTGCTCTTTTGGGCTGAAATCAGGTGACCAAAGAACACCCCACCGTCTTGAATTAAAGCTCAAAAAGCATGGTGGTGGTGTGCAGGGGTAAAATAACAAAATATGTCACTGTCTAAATACTTATGGACCTGACTATGTATAAAATGAACTGAGAAATCTCCGTAATCATGACAGTGATACAATTTTTTTGTCACAATGCTCAGTATTCCTTTCAGTCTGAGTTTCCACACATCTGCAGATAACCGATGAACTGGATTGACTGGTTTCAAGCAGCATCACCTGCCTATTTCATCTAACCAGTCTCTTCTAAGTAACATTTTAGATGCACCTCCACTCCTGCTCACCTCTCACTATCAGCCATCTGCATGGTCTCCAGTTTGGAGTGTGGTCCTCTGTTGAAACCTTTGACCTCCTGCTCCTCTAGACCCTCCAGTAGACGGATGGCATCTTTGTTAACCCCGCGTCTCTTTGCCAGCACCAGAGGAGTTGATCCATTGTGGTTGCTACAATGTATGACAACCAAAAGACACCAGACAGTTACCCCAGAACATCCATAGTAATACACACATTATACAAGTTTGAGGCAGTTAAAACACATTACAAATTAAACTTGTGTCTAGTCTACAAAATATATTCAAAGGAACAATGACCTGATCCAGCCCAGATGTTTGTAACTATCGGAGGAACAAACAAATCACAGCAACTTAACAACAACCACATCACCTTTTCTTAATATTGAACACATTCACACAATTGCTGCTTTTCATAGACCCATATGAACTGGAACCTAAGACAGCATTTCTGAAAACTATGTTAGTTTTTACTGCTCAGCCAACTCGCCAGAGGGGAATTGAAATCATTCTGTCTGTCCATTCAATGATGTAATCACATTATTTCAAGAATGCATTGAGATATCAGCACCAAATTTATACTGTGGATGCATCTTGGCATGGAGCAGAGGCCTATTGACCAAAGGGTATTAAAAGTGTGCATCATGTTATGTTTGATCCGTTTTTGGTACCCTAAACTTTTTGTATAACTTCTTGCAGTTCTGGTAAACCGCTTGTTGTAAAAAAAAAAACAAAACAAAAAACTAATCACAAATAGAAGAAGAAAACAAAATTTTTGTGTTACTAAAACAAGAGAGAATTAAAGCTGCAAGCAGCATTGGGTCAGTGTATGATTTGTTGGGCTGGATGTGACGAACATATTCGCATTGCTTTGATGTCTCTACGACATATCGACTAGAAGTTTGCGTTTTCAGAATTTTACACTGAAAGGTAAATTGCCAACTTCCTGTTAGAGTTAGGTTATGGGTGTCAGGCTCGATGAGACAAAAATTTTGACATTTGCTTCATTTCTCTACGACATTCCTACAGGCCGCTAGGGGCGTTTGTGTGTATGTAGGTGGTGCTAGAGAGCACATTTTCATAAAATTTTACATTTTATGAATTTTTTTGCCAGACCTGAGATGCGTGCCAAATTTGGTGAGTTTTTGAGCATGTTCAGGGGGTCAAAATCCAGTTTAAAGTGTCGCGGAATAATAATAATAATATCAAAACAAACGAAATACAATAGGGCCTTGCCTATTGGCATGGCCTCTCACTCTGTGAGTGAGAGGGCCTCGCCTTTCAGGCTCCATCCCTAACAAGTAATGGGTTAACATCATAAAGCCTAAATGTAGTAATAGAGGGAAATTAAGAATTCAAGTTTATGTAGATGTAACCCCTATGAAAGCTTTGGGGTTACTTACCATATGTTATTTGTTTGGCTTTGATAATTAAAATTTTATTGTCTGATTTCATGACTGTAGTTGCTTTAAATAGCCATGTGATTTTGGTGATGAGTGACATTCAGATGCAGTACATGGGTACTCAACAGAATGGATGAAATACAGGAAAGTGTGGAATGCATTAGTTAAGTCAAATTACAGAAAACAATATTGACATGGAATCACATCATATGCTGTTTGTGATCCTGATGTCATGAAGGAGCTGATTTTCAACCAAACTGAAAGTTTTTCCTGCTAACAAGGAGTAGAAGCAACTACTATTATTACTACTACTACTGCTGCTGCTGTTGACAAATGACAGCTGTGGATTAACTTGGCAATAATATTCAACACCATAGTGAAAAAGATAATTCATATAACAGACAGGAGCAGTTGTTTGTTTACCTGGTTTACTAGTTTCAGCTACTTCCTGTAGCCTTCGTCAGAAGCGTCACATGATGTTACAATGATGTGTCTTATAGGCTTAGAAGAATCTGCCAGACAGCAGGGAAGGCTTACGCCCCCTGCTGTCTGACGCCTTCTCCAGGACCACATCCCAGGTATGCGATAAGGTGTATGCCCCGTAGATAAAGGAGGCCATCGAGATAAGAAAACGCGAACCAAGGACAATGAACAGGGACGATGGGGGTAAAAAATACAGATGAAACGAAGGCTCCTGATCCCTTTTTGCTGGTGTAAAATTTCCTACTCATTAACAGCAAAAATTGCCACTTGATAAAAGCTCCCTGTAGTTTCTTAAACTAAGCGACTAGAATGACACTAAACAACTGAACCAGAAGTATTTTGGCAGTGTTTCTATGGAGAAAACCACTCCCTGCCTTCCACCTGCAATGGGCACTGTGATGTGACTTCACCTGCCAACAATTTAACTGCTAAATCTTACTTAATTATTAAATAAAATGTACAAATATGCCATTGGCAGAGCAAGGCCAATGGCATATTGGAATGGGAATCACTGTCTTTTATGATAACATATTGTATTTAGGAATCTTGTAATTAAGAAATGTGTGATTTAACTGTAATCCTGGTCAGAATATCATACACTGAATATCAAGACTATTGGAATTCTTGAAGATTATGAAAATAGCAAAAAATAGGTGTGAAAAAATATTTTAGTGAACTGAACCGGGATAGTGCGATCAAAAACTACTGACTAAATGTTTTTGGTGTCTACCTTGGTATATTTATTTCATATGTAAACCTGGCATATTTGGTGGATATTTTCCAAATTTAGCTGTGCCAGTTTTGTCATAAGCCCCTTTTACACAGCACTTCTGTTCCGGGAATATTTCACCTTTATTCTGGAATGATGTCTGTGTAAACAAAATGATGGGATCATTTGGTCTGACCTCTGTCAGGCCTTGGTAATACCTCTGGAGGTAGTAACAGAGCTGTGATAAAGGTGGAATCATGATTCCCCAACGCAATGTAAAAGGAACACCTCTCGTTCCGCAACCAAGGTGCGAGTCCAGCGCTGGGGGGATTTAAAAATGAGTGCGGCCTGTATACAGTAAATGAACATATCAACACGGCCAGATAGATGTTGAACTGGGGAGATGCCGAGATCTACGAGCTGTTGTCACTTCGGGCGGAGCACTCTATCCATGCTAACAGTTGTGGAACGATCAAAGACAGCCTGACTCTGAAGAGGTTAGCTAAGAAGAGGTTGTTTTGAGAGCCAACAGTGCAATGCTCGGGGTATTTTCGACAATCAAATTATACGTCACACTATACACTGCGCTGCGTCACCGCCCCTTTGATTCCAGAACGTAGGTCAGCTGTGTAAAAGTGCAGGCTGTCTCACCTCTGTTACTCCTTTGGCTTAGCTGTGTAAATCGGTCAATGGTGGAAAAAAGGTGGGATCACCATCTCACCTTTTTTCCGGGATCTCTGTGTAAAAGTGGCTATAGATAGCAGTAATAAGAATAAGCACCTTATAGTCAAAGGTGGTGAAATATGTGGATCATCTTTCAACAGGAAAAATCCTCAAGTTCTTCAGCTTCCCAAAGTCCTGGGTGAACACACTATTTAATGTTTGTCTTAGATCACTTTATAATACTTTGTTCTTCCTATCCAAAACAAATACCTCATATTACAAAAAAGACTAAAACTAAACAAAAACTAAACTGGCAAACTAGCTTTAAAAAGCAGTTGAATGAAAAATGAAATTAAAACTGATGAGAAATGCTTACAAGATATAAAGTGTATGTGTAAAAAATTCAAAGTTGTTGGATCAGTCATTGTGGGGCTGGTTATTCAGTTTAGGACATGTCTCAGCAGGTTAGCAAGGAGCACATGATCCCCTAAAACTATTTTATCTCTTACCAGATATCAATCTTTAGCCCGTTGGACACCAGAAACTGAATAGTGTCCACATGTCCACAAAGATGCAGCGCTGTATTCCCCTGATAATCTGTTGCCAACAGGTCAGCCCCAAATTTGTGTAGGAGCCGACATATCTCGACATTTCCACGAGCAGCAGCTAAGTGTAAGCCTGTGCGGCCTCGGTTGTCCCGGATGTTCGGATCACATCCAGTCTCCAGGAGCCTTTTAGCGAAGGGCAGGTCTCCATCAATGCAGGCCTGCAGAAGAGGCACCGTGGTCTGCGACGAATCGTTGATGAAGACATAGGACATGTCCGAGTGGGTATCAGAAAATTCCAGCGTACCTACAATGAGAATCAGAAGAAAAAACAGAAGATGTAATTTCTCTAAACATGCACAAAGAAAAAATGAAAAGGAAGAACCCAATAGTATGTTAAGGCTCTAATATAAAACAAAACAACCACATCATTATATTGTGTTGACTTGTCCACTTACAATAAGTCAATTTTATTCAACATAACAGCCTATTTCCCAATATAATTTACTCCATCTTTATTTAACTGAGACCCCTAGTGAAAGAATTTACATACTAAATGTTTTAATAGTAGAGCAGTTACAGCAGATACTGAGCAACTGCATAAACATAAACAGAATCAATGTATTAACAAATATGATAACAAATAATGAACTCCAACAAAATTTTCCATCTCTATGTAGTCATTATTAATAGCTTACATGTCAGGGGTGTCGAACATATGGCCCAGATATTAACAATTAAGGAGCTCAATATGATGAAAAAGGACCAGTAAAATAAAAGGATAATAGCCTATAAATAATGAACACTACAAGTTTTTCTCTTTGTTTTAGTGCAGGGTCTCTGCAGGTTTCAACAAGTCAAATTTAAGACTTTTTTAAGACTTTTTTAAGACCATAATGAATACAATTTAAGACCCATTTCACATCCATACTGGCAAAACAGTACAAAAGACATGAAGGAAAATCGGACACCCGGAATTACTTGCAAAGTATATGAATTCATCTTATCTTATCTTATATTATCTTATCCTCTCCCATCTTATTAGGGCTCGGCAAAAATCGATTCAATCGATAAATCGAATTTATTGATCACGTCGAGTTTCATTTTTAGAAAATTGATTTTCTTGTCACGTAAAAAATATAGGTATTCTGCATTCGCCCACACATCCTTCTGGGTTCCAGTAGTTCAATGAGCTCGAACCCTCGCTCCACCGTCCCCCACATGAATCACAGAGACACAACAGACTACATGGCAAAGACAGCCAGCGGTAGAGCAGCTCCTTCCTAAGAACAGTTGTACAACTTCAGTGGTTTGGAATTGGTTTGGATTCACAGTATCAGATACGGAGCAGACAAACCCCGGCTGTTAAATCTGCCTCCAGGCTGTTGGTACTGACAGGGTTAGGGTCCCTCCGTTTCCACGCAGCCCCCGCTGACACCCTCATCTCTGTGTCGGACCCGTGTCCCTCTGTTTCCCGTGTCCGTCTCCCTCATGTCCTATTCCTCCGTCACTGTCTCTAAAAGTTCATCTGAAGTTTCATCACACATTGAATTGTCAGAGTCTGTGTCTATAATAATCTGAAACTGCGTGCGTTTCCTGCGGAGCCAGCATTCTCCTATTCAAATGAATGGTTCTGTATACATTGCTATGGGATACCGGTGATTCGAGTTCGAAAACTTTACAACCAGACCTTAATTTTTCCGGAAAAACTCCTTCGTTTGTTTTTGGACCAAGGAAAGTAATTCACATGATCCACAACAGCACCAACAACAGTATAACAGTGAAAACAGTGAAAAGAGATTTCCGCGTGTATGTGAATAGAGTTAATGTTTTTAACATATTTGCAGTCTGCACTTAGGTTCTTTTAAATAGGGGATGGAAAATCGAGTTTTTCATTTAAAAAATCAGATTTTTTTAGGCCATATCGCCCAGCCCTACATCTTATACAACAAATAATTCAGCTTTGCTGGTTGTGCTCGATAAATTCTGATCAGGCTGCACAGGTACTTTACTTCTGTTTTGTAGTTATGTAATAGCGTCTTCAAAAATCAAAACGTTTCAAAGCAAGACTCAAGTTTATGCATTTGTTCTAAATAAAAGTAGCGTGAATATATTTTTAAGGCCTTTCAAAATCGTATTTAAGACATTTTATGAGATTTTAAGAGAATTTTAGACATTTTAAGGCCTTAAACTCAAATTATTGGATTTTAGACATTTTAAGACTTTTTAAGATACCCTGTAGCGCAAAAATTTAAATTATATGAAAATGTTTACATTTACAAACTATCCTTTCACAAAAAAAGGTAAATAATCTGAAACTATGAACAACCTGCAATGTCTTAAGAAAAATAAGTGTAATTTTACCAACATTCTGTCACTGAATGTTTTGTGTATTTGTAGATCCATGGTGATCTGTAAGTTGTAATGTACATGTACATATGTATGTGTATATGATAAGCTGAGGCATAATATTAATAATACTTTTAATTCAGCAAGAAAACAAAGAAAAACATTTGAAGTTATATTGTCACATTAGTAAATTGCACTTATTCTTAAGAAATTTCAGGCTATTCACACTTTCACAATGTAATTTTACTTTTTTCACACAAAAAGAGAAACTTTAGGCCCGCTTGAGAACAAATTGGGTTGAATGTGGCCCCTGAACTAAAATGATTTTGACACCCCTGATATACATATGTTTCTTATTAATTGTAAAGGGGATATATCTACAATCATCTGCACTTGAGTTTCTAACATGGGCAAAAACTGTACAAGTATCTTATAGTCCTTCCTATAGATTTTAGTCACGGTGCAGAAAATACCAAGTTGTATCAATAAATATCAGTGCATAAAAACTGAACTATACTCAGCCTTTGATACAAACATTGCCAATTTAATAAGTGTGCCTGAACAAACATAAAGACAAAAACTACACGTCTTCACAGCCTATGCAGTCCTGTTTAATCATTCCACTTGGATACCCTCTTTGTCTGTAAATTTAGCTAAATTGTAAGACAGCAAGCAACTTTATCATAATAACGAGAAATTAAGGACTATCTTTAATACTACAAACGATAATGCAAAATCATATCACGTGACATCTTCGAAGCACACCCATACAACGGGATGTATGTTGATTAATAGATTATTATAGCTAACATTAAAAGCTAGCTAACTGTAGCTACAACGGCTTTAGCATTTAAAACTTTGCAGTTATAAATACAACAACAAAACTAAGCCATTATCTAGTATATCTTTATCACGATAAGATAACTGATTGTATGTTTTTACCGACTTTTGCAAATTTTTTGCAGAATCTTTGGTCAGCAGTAGATATTCGGGATAGCATAGAAGCTAGCGCTACGATGTTAGCATACAAGCTAACGCTCCACAGAAACCTTTACAGTTGAGACTTAACAACTTCCTGCACATAAACAATTTATTATTTAGATTCTTGTTTTGGTTTTAGTTTCATCATTTACCTGTTAATATGTTCCAATTCAGCCGAAGAAATTTACTTCGCTCGTTTGTTTGTTGTGATGCTGCTCTTCTTCTTTGATTTAGCATTAATGGCGTAGTATTATCGCCCCCTACTGGCGTGTCCACAGACTCCCTATTTTGCTGTTATACGTATGTCAGTAACGTGAACAGTGGATATGAGGACAGAAAAAATTTATTCTTTCAAGTTTTAACAGATTCCTTGGTGATTAGTTTAACATCATATATGTTAACATTATGTCCAAAATGATCATGTTCGCCCTTGACATTAAATAAGCCACAGTCTTTCAGACCAAGTGCTGTTTTTGTGGCAACTTCCAAATTTGTTTTTCTGTATATCTAACCTTCCCTAAGTAATTTATCATCATTTATTTTATCCTCTGAATTTTTCAAACAAAAGCATGTATTTCCCTATAATAATAATAATAGAGTAAGTTGAAAGGTTATTGTATCAGAGCAGAGAAAACTGAAGAAAACTTGACTTGTTTAACCAAAAATATCATTTTAACTGAAATGAAAAATAAGTATCCACAACCAGTCATTTAAACTACATGGGTTTTACTGGCGAATCAATGTTGCAGAAGATGACAGTGTTTCCATGTTCCCTATGGAGCCTCTGGACGTCCAATCTGTCATATCTGATTACAACGAAGAGATGAGGAATTTTACTTGAATTATTTTAACGTATTGATATAATTAGTGACTGAAAAGGTTTTAAACATTTTAGATCAATAGATGTTTTTGATGGCTAATGGCTGTTTAGAGTTTTGAGGGTTAAAGCTACCATGTAGGTCCTATCAATTAAAAAACATACACTCACACAAAAAGAAGAATAAGAACAACAAATAAATCCCCCACTGCTAACACAGTACATGTAGAAAAACTCTGGGCTCCCATTTCAGTTAGTTTTCAGACTTTATTTCAAAGTGTGTGAGCACAGAAATACACATTACATTAACAGATAAGTAATACCTTGTTTTAACCTGTTTTTATTTTTGTCATGAATCCTCTTTGAGGAAAACTGCATTTTTTCTCTGTCACTCCAGGCACTTAAGAGTGTGATGCTGCATAGAGGTCTTAACTTTTGGTGTTGAACATGAACTAAAAACCAAACCAGACAATAAAAACTGTTTTTCTGTCTGTCTGTTAAACCATCGGCGGTGGATATATATCCATATAAAAACACATTCCTAAAGGCATTTTTTATTATAATATTCAATGTACAAATCATTATCTTCCCATTCCCTCCCATCTCAGTAAATAAAACCAGGGGATATTATCGTGACTTAAGTAAAATAATTACAGTCTAGATTACAAAACAACAAATGCAGACAAAAGAAGGAGAAAATAAAACAAGAATTAAATGAGGGCTACCAGCAGAGAGATAGAGCTATGTGCTAGACACAGTGGTCATAGTGGTTACAAGCCATCCAGTAGCTTCCACTGTCCATGGATATAGTTTATAGAGAAATGTAGACGCATATTCTCTTATTTAAAACCTTTAAGTTCTTTTTCAACCAAACTAAATTTCAACAATGTGTTATAGCAAGTTTTTATATACTTCCTTTCCGTGTTCTCATTCTTCTCCAGTTTTAGATTGGCTGCAAAATTACATATAAAGGTGGAAAACTAATTTCATAATCAATAAAACAAAACACTTTCCTCTTTTTTTTGAATCCACAGACAGTGAAATAACACAGAGACTGGAAAAAAAATCCAAATTAAAAAAAGACGTTAACAGCATTATAGACTTTTACTCTAACATACTTATTGGGAATTAAGCACTATATACAGCAATAATTAACATTTAAAAGTGTTTGTTATGTTTGGCGAATGATATCCTTCCTATTGCAGTTTTGGTATGAATTAAGGGCTAATGTTGACAAAAATTAACACTAATTTTGTCATAACAGAAAAGTAAAAAAGCATGTGAATGTGGACAGGGAGGTGAAACGCGCCCCTCTGACTTGTTTATCGTTCTAACCCATTGAAGCAGTCCGCATCAGTGCAATAGTTTTGAATGGATGTTCCCATTCAATTCATTTATTACTGTTTCATTTTGGCAACTTTGAGGAAAAGTGCTGGTTTGCCTTTTTGTTTATTGCATGTAGTGTCACATGAATTAATCTAAAATACCACCTTTCAAGTTGCTCTTGAGCACCAAAAATACACATAATGAAATTACAAGCTCATGACATGTGAAAGATGCATAGTGAAGTAGAAGAGCTGTACTGGTAGTTTTGCACGTTATAAAAAACATCATGCATAGATTGATATTATTGCTGAGCATTTTCCAAAGCGTAATTTGAGGTTCATTACTTTTTAGGTCAGTTTCTTACTGTGTATGCAGCCTTGGGTCCACATTTACTCCAATGAGATGAAATAATTCTTTAACATCTACTTGATACTTTTTGAAATGTTTACATAGGAAAATGTTCTGTCATTTCAGATAAATTTCAAATATTATTAAAGGGGCAATTTGCTCATTTATGTCAATGTACTGTATGGCAGAGAAGTTACCATGCTAATCAACTAGACCTGTCTCATCTTGTACGGCCACTTTGTACTTCATAAAAAAAATGAGAAGAAATAGAAGTTTAGAAGTGGCTCAGACCAGTGATCAACAAAACAAACAAACAAACAAACAAACCAGATGTACTAACTCTTTGGACAATTCAAAAGTGATCTTTAGCATAGCTAATGGCAACACAAGTGTAATAAAAATCAGTCAAAAGGTTGCTGGTTTTGCTGATATGTGGAGTTAATTCTTAAATCGCACAAATTGCCCCTTTAAAATTGCAAACATCAAATGAGACAAAGTACTTTATCTCACAGACCTTTCTAGTGGCTGTGATTTATCTACTGCGTTAAATTAAATGCATCATGCAAAAGCACCAGTACAGTGGTTACTGAGGGAGCAGCTGTGGTCACACTGCAGACACAGTGGTTGCAGAAGCAGTGAACACAACAGACGCTGCATATCTAAAGGAGGCCATTTTACTAGAGATGTGTTTAACCCCGGATCAGATCGGGCTGAGGTCAGCTTCAGTTCGATCAGTCCAGAGAAGAGTGTGACAGACAGCTGATGAGGCTGTCTTTCTAAGATAAAAAAACACCAAACTGACCAAGCTGAAGCAGACATCCTACCCTGATGTGTACGCGGTTCAGCGCTATCCGAAGGGATGGCACTCTCCGAGGTAGCCGAGAATGATTCTCGCCAAAACCATAACGAGAAAACAAACAAAAATTAAACACAAAAAACATAAAATAGCACCATTGTCAGTGATAATTGAGAGACGAGCAATCACACCCTTCTCTTGTTATTCCTCCCTCCCGTTTCATTCCTAAAAGGGATCAAAGCTCTTAAACCATCTGTGAAGTGAAGAGGGGCTCATTTTCAGTCACATGTTCTTGTTTCTTTGTAAATCATTCATCCTCCATCATCAACACCTTTCTTTCTTTTCTTTGAGGTGTTCTGAAACCACCATCCGTCACCTCCTTCTCATACTACAAGATCTTGCTGCAGACT
The DNA here is from genome assembly GCA_037367365.1 of Apogon talboti. Taxonomy (NCBI): domain Eukaryota; kingdom Metazoa; phylum Chordata; class Actinopteri; order Kurtiformes; family Apogonidae; genus Apogon; species Apogon talboti. The sequence goes on along the minus strand of JAPQRQ010000011.1, from coordinate 2,803,513 downwards.
TGGCAGCGGCTGACTTTGGAGCGCTCCTGGCCTCCCTTCAGGGTTTCCTGCGCTGGTGAAAACACAAACTCCTCTCTGGGATCCACAGTGGTGAGCCAGAAGCTGTACTTATTGGCGAAGTAGTGGCAGGTACCCTTGGCACCGTTGCACTCAATGAAAGGTGTTGCACGGAAATCCTCTAGGCAGGATCCAGGAGACACCAGGGACTGACCGCCACCTTCGGCACCGGCCGCAGTATGCTGTCAGAGAGGAAGACAGTTTTAGTTTTGCAGCATTTTTGGTAGTGTTTGGCTGTTATGTTTTCAAGCTTTCTTAAATATTTTGGGAGATAATTTTATTTTTGAGTGAACGCACAAAATTTGCATCTAACACATCACTCAGCTTCACAATCAATATGTGTTATTAGATGAAATACTGCATCTAAATTACAGTTTTAAAGAGTGATGGTGAGAAGACAACTTTTTATATTTACATAACAGTGTTTTTTTTTCTGAAAATTCATTTGAAATTTGCTATATATACATAAACCCCATTAATGTCAATGGACTACTGGTGGATTAGTAAATTAGAATTAATGTGATTGCAATTGAAGCACCTACTCATTTGTTTAATTCTGGTTTTGCAGTTTCCCCTACTAAAGTACCTGTTTCCAGTTACAAATCAGGGCATACCCTCTACTGTCTCTAATGTACAATCTACTACGTATCTACTTATTTATGACATACCATGAGGAAAGAGTATCCAATCCAGAGACTCCTCCAACCGGGGGGGCAGGTGGGGATGGTTGTGTCCTGACTGTGGACCGCTACAGCCTGAGACGGAGCCTCACAAACTGAGCACCTGAATGGATAAATTGACAGACCACAAGCTTAAATAAATAAATTAAATTACATTGGTCATGTACATTTATGTTGGTTGACATGGAAGAAGTATTAAAGTATTTATTGAAATACTTTAAGATGAATGCAATTACTATTTATACTACTGTATAAGTGCAATTTTAATCAGTAAAGTGAAGTAAAGGCTCAATATTTTATTACAGAATATTCCATTATTTTGTTATCACTAATGAATACATCTCCATCCATTTTAATGTTGTAGTTTGTTAATGTTGAGCAGTCTTTTGATAGATAGTATCACATCATTTAAGCATATCATAGGTTTTTTTAAATGTAAAAGTTACGTTTGTGTCACATATAAGTAGAGGACAAAGATGTATTTGTTTTGTCTCAGTTGGTGATAAATGAGTAGTATATCCAACTGATCCAGTCACATTCTCCTGGCACTTAGTAGAATCACTGACTCTATAAATGTTTATTTAGCATTACCATTAATCCACTAGACTTATACAGTTGATACCTGCTGATATAAGGTCGTATCTGATCCTCGGACACAGGCATCATGGGTATAGGTGCAGTAGTTGACAGCCAGTAGGATTTGTCATTGCGGCTGGCGTAGTAGCAGACCTCGTTGGGGGAGCAGTACAGGAAGGGGATGGTGCTGAACCTGGGGAGGCAGGAGCCTGGCTGACCTGGAGACAGATGGTGAGGAATGAAACCACCACACTGAAGTTCAGAAAAGTTGATAAAGCACACCCAGTTGTTCCTATCACACGTCTTTGATGTTCTATCCACTGGCGAACATAACGATATGCCAAAGCTAGTAGATGTCCCGCTTTCCAGGATTGTTTTGTGCTCACTACACACAGATTAGTGTTTTCAGCTGCTGGCTACAGGGCACAGAAACGCTTCTAGAAAGTCTAGACAATAAAACATGACATCAACAGTTCAGTTCAGTATTGAAAGCGTTTCCATACCTAGATCCTGATTGTGTGCTTTTTCCTGTCCCTCTACATACAACAGGCTGTAACCGTCCCACAGCTTGGCCATGCCCTGAGGACACATGGGAACCTGGGAGTTCTGGCTGTGCTTCACCATGGTGTAACCAATGCTGTAGCTGCGACCGACACCTCCGGGTGTCCCGGGACGACCGGCTGCACCGGGTTGCCCTGAGGAGGAACCAGTACAGGTAGTAGGTTGGAAACAGCTGTACAGCGGAGGGGTAATTAAGTCAAGACTAAGTCATTTTCTTTAACATCAGCTTGACAATCAACCACCAACTTGAATAACAAAATAATTTTACAAAGCAGCAGAAACAGCAGTTAAAATTTATTGAAAAAAAATCCAGCAAACATGCTTGTGAAAAGCTTTTTCTTTCTTACATCAAAGATGAAAATTTGCATATAAAGCAACATAAAAATGTTTCAGAGTGTGGATCAATTGATGAAAACCATTCATGTCTTCAGAAAATGTTAGAAAGTAATATTTTTTTAGCAAATATGTGGTGTTACAAAAAATACTAGCTCATAATGTCCCAAATTACTTCCAAAATAAGAAATAATTATAAAAAATCTTTATATTATCAGTTTTGAGTAAAAAAGTTATTAAAGGAACTGAAAGTGGGTAGATCCACTCCACGAAGACAGACAGTAAGTCTACTGACCTTGTTCTCCAGTTGGTCCAGGGAAACCAGGTGGTCCAGGATCACCGACCAGTCCGGGAAGACCAGGAGAGCCTGTTCTCCCTAGTTTACCAACAGAACCAGGATGTCCCTTAGCACCTGAAACACAACAGTTTAATTTTAGTAACTACTAGTAACATTTAGTAACCTTTTAGTAACATCTAAAAACAGACTCCCCCGCTCACCTGGACGTCCAGGCATTCCAGGCGGACCAGGCTCTCCAGAAGTACCAGGGGTTCCATTTTCACCAGGAATTCCCATGTCTCCATATTTTCGATCGTAGTCTGAAGGTGCCCTTGGCAGCATAACGCCAGGAAGACCCTTACGACCAGGACGTCCTGAAGAGAAAGTGATAGTAAAAGACGATATGTAGGTTGGAGTAGAGAAAGAGGAGGGATGTATGCAAAGAAGAAAAAAATAGATTTAGCCTCATACATGCATGTAAGTGGGGCTAAATTGTATATACTTTTCTGTGTAAGGTATTATCTTACCTCTGAATCCTTTTGGTCCTTTGTTTCCATAGTAACCAGGGTCACCAGGGAAACCCTTGAGACCTGGACCACCACTGAAACCAGTCTCGCCTCTTTCACCTAAGAAGCAAAATTACAATACTCAACATTTTCCATCATTTCTGCACTGCTGGGTGAATTCTGAATGACATTCTTTTTTACCTTTAAAACCAGGGCTACCAGGGAGTCCACCACCTCCAGATCCTCCTGGTTCTCCTTTCCTACCAGGGGAACCAGGGAAACCTGGCAATCCAGAGTCTCCTCTGTCTCCCTGGGATGTTCCTGGACCTGCTGGTCCTGGAGGACCTGGGGGACCCTGGAAACCTGCAAAAGAAAGGAGATATGGGATAAATAAAAGAAAATGTTCAAAGAGAAAATGAAGTGGAAATTAGGAACACACAATGTCCTTACCATACTCTCCATCAAGTCCTGGGAGGCCTGGGTCTCCACTGGGGCCGGGAAGATCTGATCCCACTGTTGGACCAGCAGGGCCAGGCCGACCAGGGAACCCTGGGAGTCCAGAACCACCTGAAACAAACGAACCAGCAGTCATTATTCTACATCTTATTTCACCATTTCTAATATCATTTTTCTTTTTTTGAAGTTTCCCAAACCTGGCTCTCCCCTCTCTCCCTTCTGTCCAGGGAACCCTGGTACTCCTGGGTAAGAGACACCTCTCTCTCCCTTCAAACCTGGAATACCAGGGGTACCAGGACGACCTCCTGCAGATCCACCTGGATAAAAAAAAAAAAAAATTCAACAATGGTTAATATTTGGGTAGAGAAATCTGTTCTCTGCTGCTGCAGACTATATACAGGATTATGTGTCATGGATAATTTTACAAAGTTGCATAATTTTTTTGTAAATGTGAAGTGATATAGTCATTTAGTAATTATAATAAATATTATAGTAATAATTTCTTCTTTTGTTTGCTAGGTAACCGGTACAGAATTAGTCTGTTGTTTCATGCTTGGTATGGTGTATGCCGTTTTTACTTTAGCTGAGAAAAATACACGAACAGCTCAAAGTAGCTCAAATGTTATCAATGAATATAACGTAAGATCCTTGCCTGGGGTTCCAGTAAGGCCTTTAGGTCCAGGAAGTCCATTGAGTCCATCCAAACCAGGAGATCCAGGTAGACCTAAAAAAGACCAAGTAAGAAATGTGTTTTTCTGCTGTGCGTTATCTCTTTTAAAATCAATAAGTAGGTACACATTAATTACATATTTAATTTTTCTAACCTTTGGATCCAGGTCCTCCAGGACCTCCAGGGAGACCAGGAGTGCCATCTGGTCCTCTTCTGCCTGGGAAGCCTTGCAACCCCTTTGGCCCAGGAAAACCAGGAGAGCCTAGAGCCGAAGCAGGAAGATGTGTTAAATATTAAACTGAATATAGAGAATGGTGGCCAACCTTAGGGCTCAAATGATCATGTCATTTTACTAAATTAACTGTCATATAAATAACTGATTAATAATATCTGATTTCTATAAAGGTACAGTATAGCCCTAATGATAGTTTAATATTATTGTGCCAATTTGTTTTTTCACTTTGCAAATACTCAATGATGTTAATACCAATAACAATAATAATAACTCCGATCAGGTGATATCTAGGTCTTGCGGGTCATGACATTATGACATTTAAGTGGCTGCTAATTTTACATTTACTGAAGGTTACTAGCTGCTATTTTTTACCTGTGATTCCAGGTCGTCCTGGCTCACCAATAGCTCCCTTTGTTCCAGAGAATCCTGGAGTTCCGGGAAAGCCACTGTCACCGGGGGCACCATCATTGCCATGGCGCCCTGGAGACAAAGAGAGATTAAAAACTGAAAAGGTAAAACTCCAAAACCAATAACGGAAGCCTCAATGTTGCAAAACGGCAGATGTTGTGACTTTATTACAAAATTACATCCAAAGACAAAATAAAATCAACCCTGCTTTTGTTGACTCATGCTTCATATTTTTGTTAAAGAAAAATAATCTGTTTGAGCTTTTCTAAAAAGAGCTGTGAGGACAAACATGTCAGTGAAACATGTTGAGTGTTTATCCATAACTGTGCTAAGTAAGTCTTACCTGAGAGGCCTGGGTCTCCTGGTTGGCCTTTAGCTCCTGGACCTCCAGGATATCCATAAGAATCTCCAGGCAGACCTGAGGAATAAAACATGTGATGTAATGGATTCAATAAATAACTGATTCATAAAAGGTGGTTAAATTAATAAGTTTAACAGTAGAATTCTTTCATTGAATGATGGTTTTACACTCACCTTTACTACCAGGACGACCAGATTCTCCAGGACTGCCAGGGAAACCAGGGGCACCATCATCACCCTGGAAAAAAACCCCAAAAATATCAAAACTTGAAAAGGAATTCTGTGAACCTGGTGCATCTTTGTGTCTGTGTACCCTTACCCTTGGTCCAGACATGCCAGGGAATCCAATGATTCCTCCCTCCCCTTTTGGTCCAGGGAAGCCTGGAACTCCTGGTATACCAGGGAACCCAGGCTGTCCTGGCTGCCCTTTGCTGTGCTCAGCAAAACCAGGAAGACCAGGCAGACCCTGACGACCAGGCAAACCCGGTAAACCCTTGTCACCTATGGACCCAAAGAGAGGAACAAGGATTAGATAATATCACATCATTGGCTTATGTCAGTCTTAAACCACTAGATTAGAGTGAAACTGAATCATACAGTCACATGGTCAAGGTGGCAGTTACAGTATGTAATTTTAACTGATGAACTGGATGCTGATTACTCTGGACTAAGATTCATTACCAGTATAAATACTCATAACTGTAAGCAGTATGCTATGTTTGGATGGTCTTCCTTCTTTGTAATACATTGTAGAAATTTGGTTTATTTATCTATTTGGTGCCAACTCTTTTCCACACTTGTGCATATTTTATGTATGTATGTATTTTATGTTGGCCCTAATACATGCTGCATTTAAATAACTGATTCTATCCGATTTTACTGCTGTTCTTGCTTTAGTTGTTTATTTAATATTTAATTTGTATTTTATTACCACAATGAGTTCAATTACTCTTCAGTTTATACTAATTTACTGAATTGCCTTTTACTGTCATTACCACTACTGTGTATTGTTTGCTCACCTCTATATTGTATTCAGACATTTAATAAAGATTGACTGAAGGAGTGAGTGACGTATATGGTAGGATAAAAAAAAAGACACGCGTAACATATAAGAGAAAGTAAGAATATCCACTTTTCAAATAAATGTTCACAAAGTCTTCATAAACAGCCTGTCTGGCAAAACTTATGGCAAAACAGAGCAAAAGAAAACCCAGAAAAAAGTCTTACCTCTGGGTCCAGGAAAACCAGGTAAGCCGCTGCCTCCAGGGTTTCCAAAGTCTCCTTTCTCCACCAGTTGTGATGGAAGAGGGCGTCCAGGGGGTCCAGGAAGGCCAGGGAATCCTCTCTCACCTACGGAGGTAAATACATTGATATTGTGACAAAAAAGGCTGCAGATCAATTTACGCACCTGGTATTGGTCATGTGAGATTGAAACAGAACCAAATGCCAGTGGACTTGGGACACTGTCACAGCTGAAAGTTTGACCCTGTACATTTTGGTGACACTGTACATATTTGATCCTCTTGGTTTTGCTTTCATTCTGCAATTTTGAAAGCATTGAATAAGTCCTCCCATGATCATCTATGAATGCTGTGTTTAATGTTGGCATGTTTTTTGACAACATTAAGGCCTTCTTTGGTGATGACAACCATGTGTGAATTCCTGAATTATTCTGAGAGTGTAAAGTATCCAAAAAGTGTTTTCACACCCACAAATTTAGGAGATCTGGATGAAATTAGGTAAGTTTGGAAGAGACCTTAGTTGAGGCTCTGGACACTTCACCTTTTTGTCCGGGAAATCCAGGACCACCAGGGAGACCATCTCTCCCAGGTCCACCAGCCAGTCCTTTTCCTCCTGGAAAACCAGGAGTTCCAGGACGACCTGGTAGTCCAGGGAAACCCATCAGTCCCGAGAAACCTCTTTCACCTGTGGAAAAGCATAGAATCAAACCTAGCCCTGAAAAAAGCTCATCATTTTACACGACAGGCTGGTAGATAACATAAATGGCATAGTCACTTACCCTTTCCTCCTGGGATTCCTGGGACTCCCTCTCTGGTTCCTGGTCCAGATGGTCCAGGCGGTCCTCTTGCCCCTGGTGAGCCAGGAGTGCCTGGCTCTCCTGGTGTTCCTTTCATGCCCGCAGGCCCAGGAGGACCTGCATCTCCTCTATCACCTTTCCGTCCAGGGAAACCTGATAATGCATGTACATTTTAAAAGGGAATTCAGGATCATGTTAGAGGGAAAAATGTATCTACATCGTAACTTAAAATAAAAGTTGTATTAAAAAATTCTTCTTGTTTTTAAGCATAGAAATATAATATAATTTACATTCATTCATACAGATATAAGAACATTATTTAAAGTCAACAAAAACTTACCTTTCCTTTGAATGACATAGTCACTTACCTCCAAAGTAATATAATAAGTGAAAAATATTAAATGAAAAAAACATCATGAGCTATTCTGGGTAAACACACTTACACACATAATTTGGCAAAGGAACGGACAACAATGTAAACATACAAGCTCCATTACATTGTTTCATTGCCTTCATCTGACTGAAATTGCACTTAGTCATTGTGTGTTACTGAACAGATATAAGTAGAATGTGGAGATGTAGAGAATATCTGCAACTCCCCAAAAGTGCTTCACTTTGTCTATTTTCAGCTGTTGTACAATTGTATGTTTTAATACCCTTTTAGGGTGACAACTCAACATCTGTACAGGGACTGCAGATGAAAAATAGCCATTAGGCTAACTCTGGTGCATTTACAACAAATTGAAATAAATGTACAATGTCCCTGTTAAATAAATCAATAAATAAAAATAAATAAATAAATAAATTAAACTAGATTTTCATTAAAATAATAATGTAATCTCAAGTGCAATTCCAGACTGAATTAGCCAAGTCAAACTGCTTTAAAGTTGTTGGTCCTACAAGAAAGCCAGCTAAACTAATGTTTACATTCTTAAAAACACGACCCATTTTCAACCCATCCATGCAGCATAATCTTTTTAGTAATCCAAGAAAATGCAGGGATGTTTTAAAAATGAAAGATCCCTTTAAGAGTGTAGAAAGAGCTGCTAAACTTGTTAAGGTGAGTTTGCACTGGGAGCTTTGGGTGTCACAAATGTGAAGTGTACAATGCAATAAACACATTTAGACTTGATTAGACTTGAACATGTAACTGAACAACACGGGTTAGTTCTTACTGCAAAAAAAAACAAAACATCAGTTTAATGAGAGGAAGTTCAATTTCTGCATCTCTCAGCTAAAATGTCCATCTTTAGCCACTGCTTAATCTTTTTTGTAAAACCCGAAAACACAACAAAGGAGATTTTAAAAAAGCAGTTTATTGAATAATGATTCATAGTCAATATATTACCTGGGGGAGCTGGTGGTCAACACACTGTCAGTTTGAAGACAAAGGCAGGAGTATTGCCACATAAACTACGCCATGTGCTGCTTTGGATGGAGGAAGCATTAAAACACATTTTAGACACCTCACAGAACAAGACAATTAGTAGTCTACTGCTGCCTCCAATAGTTTGTTTGCTATTGTGTGACTGATACGTTAATAGTTTGAGCTATTAGTCACACAATACTCTAAGTCAGTATTTTGCAAACAAAATTACTGATTTGCAAACAACAGTAATTTTGACTGAGGTAAACTTTTTGGTTCTTGTCAGAAAGGACTGTCTGATGGTAAGTTAAAGAGGTGAAAACATTCAAAATGTAGCATAAACTTCATCTGACATCACTTTTTTTTTTTATACACAGCAGTTTTTGTATTGCAGTACATTTCTTAGCTTCTCTGCTAGTACTTCTGCCTGCTTCTCCAAACAGGAGGTGTGCTGACTGCTATGTACTGAAGGTAATGTAATGATTATGAACAACTTATACAAACCCACCTGACAACCCTAACTAACTCTTAACGCAAACTCTTATGTGAGCCAATTCTCAAATATTTGATGCTACAATATACACCGGTCAGCTATAACAATCTGACAGCTGACTGGCAAAGTGGTATTAATTTTGATTATCTCATAACAATGAGACCTGTCAGTGGGTTGGGTATATTAGGCAGTAGGTGAACATTTAGCCTTCAAAGTTGATATGCTGATGTGTGAAACAGCAAAATGAGTAATATTAGGGATCTACGCAACTCCATGTATCAGATTTATTTATGTAATACCTCCCACAGATGGTCAATTGGTCTGAGATTGGGATGTCCTTCCTTAGTCCATTTTCGGTCACTACTAACCACAGCAGACCAGAAACACCCAACAAGACCTGCAGTTATGGAGATGCTTTGACCCAGTCATCACCGTTACAATATGGACCTTGTTAAAGTCACTCAGTTCCTTATGTTGCTCATTTTACTGCTTCCAACACATCAGCTTCAAGGGCTAACTGTTCACTTGCTGCCTAATACATCTAACCCAGTGAGAGGTACCATTCTAATGAAATAATATTATTACCACTTCTACAGTCAGTGGTCGGAGTGTTATGCTTGATCATTGTATAATATTGTTTAGAGTATCTTTGTCACACCCAAACTGATGTTACAGATGGACATTTTGTGCTGTACAAATGAGAGATAGCATACACACAATTGAAGGAGGATGGCACTCAAAGCATTTAGTCTAATGTATGAAAAGCAAAAGGATGGATGGAAGTAAAGTATGCAGTGGGTGGGAGGATGGATGGATGGATGGATGGATGGATGGATGGATGGATGGATGGGTGGATGGATGGGTGGATGGATGGATGGATG
>JAPQRQ010000011.1:2781892-2793516 GCA_037367365.1 Apogon talboti | reverse complement strand
GGCTGGATGGATGGCTGGATGGATGGGTGGATGGGTGGGTGGATGGATGGATGGATGGATGGATTGGTGGATGGATGGGTGGATGGATGGATGGATGGGTGGATGGATGGGTGGATGGATGGATGGATGGATGGGTGGATGGATGGGTGGATGGATGGATGGATGGATGGATGGTTGGGTGGATGGGTGGATGAATGGATGGATGGATGGATGGATGGATGGATGGATGGATGGATGGAGGAAAGAGTATCTCACCTTCACAGCCTATAGTGAATGACCCAACACCAAGAAGAAAAGGATGGAGGGATGAGAGGATGGATGAATTTGATGGTGGTGCATAGAAAGGAGGAAGAAAAGGGGAGGAAAACAGGAGAGATACACAAACAGGAGAAGAACATATTCTTTTGGGTGATGCAGAGTTTGAATAAACAACAAGAACAAAAAAGGCAACTGTTGTGTCTGATTCTTAAATGGAGGATAGTGGAAAAAATACACTGAAAAAGGGAAAATGAACATACACTGGTAATAGTGGAGGAATGAATGGTGAACAGACAGAAGCCAAGATTCAACTTATGTTTACTGAAAAAGAGCTACAAATGGTTTTAGATAAACATAAAAACTCTTAGATAGGTAGTGTAGATTCTAGGACAGGGGTGGGCAATCCTGGTCCTCGAGGGCCGGTGTCCTGCATGTTTTAGATATTTTCCTCTTCAAGTACACCTGGTTCAATTCATGATCAGCTCATCACCAAGCTCTGCAGAAGCCTGATAATGACGTAATGGTGTCCAGGTGTACTGGAAGAAGGAAATATCTAAAACATGAAGGGACACCGGCCCTCGAGGACCAGGATTGCCCACCCCTGTTCTAGGATGGCTAATATCCAGCTAAATGACACAGAGGTCTGGCAATGACATTGTTGCAACATCTATTGCCTCACCTGGCAGTCCGCTGAGTCCTTTGCTGCCAGGATCTCCTCTGCGTCCAGGAAAGCTACCAGTAGGATCACCTGGAGGTCCAGGAATACCAGGAATACCTGGATAGCCGTCTACTCCACGCTCCCCCTTCAGTCCAGGAATACCAGGGCGCCCATCAATACCTGCCAAAGAAAAAAGAAAATAATACGGTTTCTACTGTTTTCAGTTGCTAAAACAAATACCCAAAATACCTAAAAGTAGCAACGTTATGAAAAAATTCTATGCAAAGACCTGTTCAGAACAAAGATTTACAATGAGATAAAACTTACAACTATATGAGAACTGACAGTCTACAACATTCTTTAAATCAGTAGGGCTGGGCTTTCTGGAAATTATGAAAAATACCTAGATTGTAAAATTCTGATTATTTCTTTTCCAGAAGACCTGCGTTGGTCAATAAAATTTTTTAAATTTAAACGGCTTGTATGTTGCAATATATAAATTGTTACGATGTCACCTTAGTCATTGTGCATCAGTGTTGCTTCATTTCATTTAAATGCATTGATAATTTGTTTATTCTTCATTGACATACACAATATATAGCCTGAATGATATCTTGTCTTGAACTAATTTAGACGGTGAATTATCAATAACACTGAAAAAAACAAAACAATTTTGTCTCATCTTGAGATGACTGTACTTTACAATTTAGAATATATTACAAATATGTATGATATATTGTTGTTTAATGTGACTAAAGGTCTGATGAATGGCCGAGTCTTCATAGCTTTTGTACTAGAACTATACAAAGTAAAACATGCATGACCACAGCACCTTCTAGTCAATGTTTCATTCATACTGTTTAATTCATTTTGACATGAACAATTTTCACTGTTTACTTATTTTCTATAGGTACTGCTGTCAACACAGTCTTGTCCTCAAACTCACCAGGTGATCCAGGTCCTCCCGGTGTCCCTGGCTGGCCCTTGTCTCCAGGACCTCCTGGAAAACCGTCCTGACCTGAACCTCCAGGTGTGGCCCCGAGGACCTCTCCAGGCTGGCCTTTGGCTCCAGGGCGCCCAGGAGCACCATCCTTTCCCCTGCCACCATCAAAGACCTGTCCTGGAATACCTGGGACACCAGATTCTCCTCTGGGTCCTGGGAAACCTGAAGGGAGGAAGCAGTGGAGGTGATTTAGACAGGTGACACAATTTTGTTTTATTTGTAGAATAAAGACAAAACAATTCTAGAAGTCTCACTAAGAGTAAAAAGCCAAACTTCTTGCAGGATTACCTTGTGGTCCAGGTAGGCCTCCCACTCCAGGATCTCCTCTTTCTCCTTTGGCACCATCAAACCCTGGAAGCCCAGAGTTTCCAGGGCCACCTGACTCACCTTTATTACCTGACAGAGAGAGACAGATATGACTCATCATCAACTGGACATTAGTTTTGGTCTCAGCATCATACAGATGTGAAGCTGGTTCATGACAGATATGAGTTGGGTTTTTTTTGGACCAAAAACCAAGTGCAGAACTAAACAATAAAAAATAAAAAATAACGGAGCAACATTATGCTTATTGCTGCTGCAGACCAAAAACAACAGCACAGTAGTACATCACATTTGAATCAAAATGTTCCAGTTTAAAAAGAGACTGTAACTCTTATGTTGACTTTTACCTGGTCGTCCAGGTAAGCCGGGGAAACCGGGATCTCCCACCTCACCGGGAATGGAGCAAGGCAGATTTTGGCCTGGTAGCAGTCATTTAGAGGTTAGCAGTCACATTTTAATAGGATATATATACAGTAAACACTGATGCGCAACAGTAGCATTGATAACATACAGACATAAATGTGGTGATTCCTCACTAAGCCCTGTCAGACCTGACCTACATAAAACATTTAACAGTTCAAGTTGTCTGATATGACAAAAGATTTACCTGGAAATAGTTCAAATGTTGACTCAGGATAAAGCTTACCCATCAGCAACTATAAACATGTTATATGGTGTAAGTATCTGGCCCACGTCTAAATCACACATACCAACAAAACACAGTATGCTGTATCTAAACCCATTACTATCTATGTAAATCCATCAGTATGCTATTTAGAGAAAGTAAAACAACATTAACCATCTAGAACAATACTGAGAGTTCTATACACAATATTAATGTCTTGCTTTTTTCAAAATGTGTTTGTCTTTCGCAATGTTGATTGTCTGTCGCCTCCATTCACACCATTACTACAAGTGTGTGATTTTAATTTCTGTTAATCTGATTATGAGAATCATTCTTAATGTCGTTAGTAGCAAATTCGTCACAGTGAAGGGCAGATCAAAAATTAGCAGATGATGAACAGATTAAAAAATTAGAAAGTTAAGAATTCAACGTGGGTTTTTGTGTGTGGGGATTTCCTCTGCGCCCTCCCCATCAAACCCTCACTGGTTAAAAGCACTTAGCAGAGGCAGGGCTTGGAAACATGCGCCAGGTTTTAGCAGCTATGATTGGAGGAAGAGGAGAGTACAAACGACTGAGCCGGTCCTGTGATTGGTTGTCATGTCTCAAAATGGCGTTGTACCTTTGATGCAACACACAACTGGACAAAACCTCAAACTCAACGGTCAATCATCGACTGACTTGGCCAAAATGGAATCCCTGAGATGCAGGGAGTGAGAAGCTTCCATTGGCTCCATCATGAACAAATGATTGATAGTGAGTTAAGTACAAATGAACTCCATTTCCCACACTATCTTGTATCTTGCCTATGGCCTTGACTGCCTCACTTATAATAACTTAAGGAACCAGTGTGTAAGATTTATGAGCCTTTTATACAGGGTTTCTTCGAGGTTACTACAGGGTGGATCATTCTGGAGTCAGACAGTATAAGGTGATGGCAGGTGTTTACTAGTGGGTTTTTAGTGAATAGCAAATTCTTTCTTTTCAAGGGGCTTCAACCAAGTACTAAATGTACTGTTCTTGAGTCACATTAAAGTTGTTAACTATTATTATTTTTATTATTTTTCTTCCAAAAAAATCAAATTATTGTATTATAGACATTTTAAAGACACCCAGAAACCCTGCTTAAATATACATAGGGAGCAGGCTCTCCTCCAGTTTGCATACTGGGGTGGTAGTCATTTGGCTGCTATTTGCAACCTGACTTACAGAGGCCACTAAGTCCTTCACACTGGTTCTGTGAATCATTCAATAATCATACATGAGGTAATGGTGTTATTGTAAAATAACTTATCCTGTTCTTTTGTTATCTCAGTTTCTCCAACTTTAAGGCAAATCTTATGTAATTTCTGTTTCTGTACATGAACATAACTAAATCTTGTCTGCTCTACTGTTTACTGTAAGGGTTTTTTTATGCGTCCACCAGTTGCTAGGCTGACTGAAAGCTACAAATTCTGTCCCCGGGACATGATTCGAGCTGGTGGATGAAAAAGTTAGTTACCCACCCGTTCCCTCTCCGGCGTCAATAACCCCTCCACAGCTGTTTTCACCTGGACAGATACACATGCACAAGGAAGGTCAGAGAGGTGGAGAGATGATGGATGGAGAGAGGGTGAGGTAGATACAGAAGAAGAGAGAGAGAGAGAGAGAGAGAGAGAGAGACAGAAAGTGGCAGCATACAAAGCCAGTCGGGGTCATTTGCATGCGCCAATCAAGCAATATTTTTTATTTTTTTTTATCAAACAGATATCAGAAAATCAGTTTAATTAAGTCAAGGCAGTTAAGGCAAAAGCATATAATAAAATGCTTGCTTCAATGTAAAGGTGCTGAATACAGGTTATTTCCCTCTACAAGGTGAGAGAGACAAGAGGGACTGTGGCTGATCAAACTGAAACAAAAAACCCAAAATCAAGCTACAAGATGTTGCATAAATTTATTCATATCTCTCTTTTGGTTCTCTCTCAGCTCTTGTGAGGGGCAATACCCTTCATATTAAAAGCATCACTGAATCAGTTGTTTTGCATTAGCATCATTGTATGAGAGGAATCATTCATACTGAAGATGAGTGGCCAGCTGCTGCGGCGGTCTTTGTGTCATTTAGTCTCAGAGAGGAAGAAAAAAAAATTCACATTGTCTGCTGGTGTCACTTAGAGCAAAGACTTATTTAAAGACTTTTTTTTTTAATTGAGTCTTTACATACTGTACGGTATATGTCGACCTCATCCATTACTTTATTTTGTTTTCCCTGTTTCATTTTTGTTTTTTAATAATTTAGTTGTTAAGATTGTTTGTCTATTGACAGCTTTCCTTTGGATACCTGATAGCCACAATCCACTGTAAATCTTTTCCTGCTAAGGCTAAAAGGAGATCAGATAAATGAAGAATAGCACACAATTTAGATCTTATGGTTTTGTTTCATTAGTTCTGGATACTTTTAAAATATAATAATATGTAAATGTACTAAGCACTAATAATTAATGGTGATTTCATATTTAATTACGTACGTACAAAAATAAACATTAATATTTTTTATTTTCAATTTATTGTAAATGACCTTCCATCTCCCACTTTTAAGGTACTTTGAGAATTACTGATGCTATTGATAAGAATGTCTCAGCGTTTTGATTTGTAAAACAATGATAGCAACATGTGATCAGAAAAATCCAAATTTGATATTGTTTCCTGACTAAGCATATCCTACATATTACGGATCCTAATTGTTAAACCATGGCACCTTAAACAACACCAGCTAACAAAAATACTCAAATAAAAAGCATTTGTAGGTTGTTTGTGAATTAGAATTTTGATAAGTTTTTATCCAATAAAATCACCTCTTCTGAGACTAAAGAAGCACAGTAGTTGTTACGCTATCAGCAGTTACATTGTCATCAATGAGCATCAATCAGTCAACTAATGAAGCAGTTTATTGATTATAGATTATTGGCTGCAGAAGAAGTGTGTAAGCACATTAATGGAGACCATTAATCATGTAGTTAACAGTTTGCTGCTGCAACTGAGGCATGAAGGGCAGGAAGCTGCTTCATGAGAGAAAATCTAACAAGAGCCACATCGGCCCTTTAGATGATGAAGTCAGACAAAATGGGAACTGTTTATCCCCAGAAATGTCTTGTAATGGTTTAGGATGTTAGGATGCGGTTGTTATGGTAACTACTATACATGACAGTGATGGGATGAGATGGATGTATGGTCATGGTTTTGGCCTGTGGAAAAAATGGCATGACATCCTTGCATACACGCTCACTTTCTTTCTCTTACATTTTGTTCTCTCTCTCTGACACACACACACACACACACACACGCAGTTTCTCATTTACTTCTTTCTCAGTCACATATATCAATATACATATCCCACTCATATTCAAGAACACAACATCCAAACGTCATTTACTTTTTTAACTCACTTACCTCTTTCTCCAGGAAAACCTGGCTGCCCAGGCAGACCAGGAATACCAGGCTCTCCAGGCTCTCCACGAAAGCCAGGTGTTCCTGCGTAGCCAACACCAGGTTCCCCAGGGCTACCAGGACGGCCCTTCGAGCCTGGATATCCTGGGAAACCTTTTTCTCCAACTGTGCCAAAACCAGCATCACCCTGGAAGAGAAAAAAGAAATTTAGCAACACAGAAAAAGACAGGAAACATCTCATCATTCCTGCTTTTGTAAAACTTATTTTCCTAACTTTCTATAAATACAGCAGGTCTTAATACTCACTGGGGGTCCAGGGGATCCAGGGAAACCAGGAAGTCCGTCCCGGCCAGGCTTCCCTGTTTCACCTGTAGGTCCTCTCGGTCCAGGAGCTCCAATCTCTCCTTTCACTCCTAACCCGAGGTTGGGGTAGTAAGAGGTCCCCTTCTCTCCCTTACGGCCAAAGACACCCCTCTCTCCAGCATGACCCTGGAGGGTAAACAGGATAAATGATAGAGGAGTAAAATTTTTGTGAAATGTACCTTAACTGGACATATATATGCTCTGCTCCTGTTTCTGCTCCTGTATAGTTTGAGTGATCATGCTTGTCATTTAAAACAGAGATCTGTGTAACAATAAACTTACAGGAGGTCCCTGAGGGCCGCCAAACCCAGGTGAACCAGAGTCACCAGGTTCACCCTTTTGTCCAGGGAAGCCAGGGCTGCCATTGGCCCCTGGGGGTCCAGATAATCCTGGCAATCCAGGACCACCACCTCCCACGCAGGCACAGTCACCTGGATCTCCTGAAGAGGGGGAGAACAGGGAGAGCAAAAATATGTAAAGTATATGAGCAGGAGTGGTAATGACAAGGTATTTTCTGCCATTTTATTTTCAGATCTTTTTTAAATGACCATCATAATTTTAAGAAGTTCACAACCAACAAATCTGCAGCTGAGTCTTGCAGATGTCTGATTACTTCTCTGGGAGAAATGTCCCATTTCAAATAATCAAGTTCACCACTTTGAACAAACTCAAGAAAATATAAAACTGTATGTTTTGTTGTTGTTGGTAATTCAGGAGCAAGGATTCTTTATTCCCAACTATATTAAAACAGCTATGAGAGGTCATTTGTCAAAGGCAAAGACACTACAAGACTTACACTCATACAAGCACCTAGTTTAAGTCCATGCAAACAAGGAGGAATGTTTGAGTTTAGTCTACAGCAGGTTTAGGTTAGAGTTTTGATTGACTTCTGATATTTCTCATAAATGGTTTGTTTGTATATGCACTGTGTTTGTATAAATACGTAAAATATTCTGGTTCATATTTGCCACTTTAAGCTAATAGCCTAAACATTCATTCACTTTGTGTGATACCCTTATAAATACGTAATGTCTTGAAATTTGGTTTTGCAATTATTGTCATTAGTTGAGTGTGTTGCTTTATTTTGTTACGTTACATCAAAATGACAGGTAATGCAGAAAATCTAGAAAATCTAAACCAAAAGCAAAGTAGCTACTGAGTTAGTAATGTCCAACTCTAAACAATTACACTTTGTCCATTTGAAGGTGTTATTACTTTATTATTTATGATTGAGTAGTTTATGAAGATATGTGTTAACAGTGATACACAAATTTGAGTGTGTACCTCTGAAGCCTTTGTACCCTATGGAACCTGGTTCCCCTCTGGTGCCAGGCAGTCCAGGCTGTCCTGGGATACTACCGGGGGCCGTCCTGGGACCTGCAATGACACACACAGATACAAAGTTAAGATCAATCATTTGATCAGAAGTTATGAACCACCAACAGCTCTGTGAGTTTAAGATTTCACACTGTTTGATCTTAAGCCAAATCACACTGACTGATGCTAGTAATGCTCCTGTCTCAAAGGGTCTCAATTATTATTATATGCACTTTTCACTAAATTTAATGTTCTGAGTAGGAATAATTGGTGTCACAGTGTGAAATCCAGGTTAGTTTATTTGGTCAGTATGCATTATAAAGATTTAAGCTGCTTTTGCAAGATGACAGATGCTTATTTTTTTAAAAAAAGCATGATAACATTTATATCTTAAAATGAAATATAAATCAGCTTTATACTTAGTATGACCTAATTCAATGATTTTACATTGACTATAAAGACTAAGAGCTACAGTATTTGCCAAAGCAACATGCATAGCATCTGGCAGTCTGGCACCTACACACAATACAAACAATACATGTGTCTAATTCTACATGAAATGATTTATTACACTAAAAGAACCACACTTTAAAATATTTGTCCTGCTTACGATGCAAATACATACTCAAAATAAACCGAAATGAAAACATTTTGTTACAGGTCTTTCACTGTTTAATGTGCTTGTGCCAAAAAAAACCAAAACAAACAAAAAAAACCCTGTTGCAAAGGCTGCTGCCATGCATTGATGTCCATGTAAAGTCATTGAATTAGGTTCAGAGGCGACACCTTGTGGCCAATGGTGAGTAAAGCAGCTTGGAGTAGAGAGACCCTCCCATCCAAGTCTGAAGCTTATAAGAGTCTGCGCTCTTTTCAGCTATACTTACCACCACACCCTGCATAGAGGCCAGCATAAAAAGGAGCATTTTGGCAGGTAGATACTGCCTGCTGGAAGTTGTGTTTGTTGTTTTAATTTCGCTGAGGCAGGCTTAATATTGCCATGGTGATCATAACAATATAGCTGCCTTTATGATACCTGGATATGGCCTGGACAACTCAGGATAGATGACGCAGGGTTCAACGGACAAGCCTTGGAGGACAGTAAAGTCAGTCAGCCATGATGTGGAAAAGTCTATTTGTTTTGTACTTTTACCAATAAGGTCAGCTGAATGGCTGGTAAAACTGCAAAACACATTTTAACATTATTTCAGAGCACAATTTTGGGCCAATTGTGGCTCTGAGATTGAGAGAGTGAGGTTGTTTCCTAAACTAGAAGATGGATTTTTTTCAGAATTTTTCCCATAAGAATACTTGTAGCTATATTACTTCTTAAACAAACAGCACCAAAAAGACTTTAATGACAAAATAATAGATCCACAACAACTACTCACGGTTGAAATACTATCATATTAAGAATCTAAAGCTGTTTGTCGTTTGCTTGTCGACTCCTGCTTCATTTCAGGATGTTTTGTCTCTTGTCCACCTGTGTGTGAACGACAGCAGCTTTATGAGTTGGTATTGTGAGAACATACTGGATGGGCCCTGAGGTCCAGGAAGGCCAGGGGGTCCAGGGAGACCAGGTGCGCCAGGCTGTCCTTCAGGGCCAAAGCTTGGTAAACCCGGATTTCCTTTCTCTCCTAATGGGCCTGGAGTTCCGGGAAACCCTGGAAGTCCAGGACGGCCTACATATGTGGAGCAACAACAGAGAAGATAACAGATATCAAATCGAATAAAAATCAGCAGCATCAGAACCATGTCATTCAGCTTAAAATAGTAAATATACTGGTTTAAGATGCAACAAAGAGTCAAATGGAAGGAAATATAATGTGATCATCATTTTATTAAAACAGATTCCCACTGTTCATTAACACTTTCAGTGCAGGTGAACTCTCTTAACAACTTGACAAGTGTTTTAGTGCAGGAAGCATTAACCAAAAAAATCACAAGGAAAAAACTGAAAATCCATAGGGAAACTATGATGTGTAATTTGTGAATGTGAGGGTTGAGACTGCAGGTCAAATCAGTCACTGCAAGTACTTCATAAAGATTGATGTGTGATGTGGTAGTATGGGGGTAAATGTCATCTCAGCTTAAAAATGCTACTTGTGTTTATAAATGTACATAATGAACACACATTTCCACTGTGACTGACTGAATGACAGTCTGGATGAATTACTACTTCTCCAAGCAATATGTTTGTCTGTGTGTATTACCTGTACCAAAACCGCCGCCTATTCCTGGTGGGCCAGGTGGTCCTGGTAACCCTGGATATCCCTGGTCACCGGGGGCACCAGGAATACCAGGAAGACCCGATTCACCTGGTAGCCCTGGGGACAGGAAAGAAAACAGGATCAACAAAATGGATGATATACAACCTCTGTTACATTATTGGTTTGCATGTAATATTTGTGTTACCTTGAACAGCAGTGCCCAGATTATTAACAAAAGCAGGAGGCCCTGGTGGTCCAGGGTCTCCCTGGTCTCCCTAAAAAAAACACAAAAATAAAGGAAATGCAGACTTTAGTTCAGTTTGACTTATCTTTTTGCACATGCTGAACATATATTTAAGGCATTACAAATGGGTTACATTATTATAATTGTTATAATCTTGTCAGGGATTTGTAATTCACAGACATATGAAGCTAAAGGCACCAAAACAATCACTTGTTTTACCAGTTTGCTTATAAACTTATTGTGCATAAAGGACTAAAATTAGTTGGACAGTTTGGGACTCTAGATAACAATCCATAAAAATACTCATAGTATCCCACATCTATAAGGTAAATATGAGCATCATGACAGTAGCTTAGCTCAAACATTTAAACAGAGGCCAATGGCTGAACTGATTCTATGCAGTCTAACAAAACCAACACTTCTACCATCACCTTCAAAAACAACAAAAAGATGTAGTTTAGTAAGTTTGTTTCCTGGGGACACACTAGCTTAGGAATCACTGCATAATAAAAAAATAAAATACTCCACCTGATGGTTAAGTGAAAGTACTGCACAAAGAACATGTTTTGGATTTATTTGTCATTTAAGAGCCTCCAGAGAATGTCTCTCAGTCAGGAATCCAGAGACCCCCCCCCCCAATCACAATTACCAATCAAGGAATTACTTAAAGTTGCCACACTAAAGCTCAGTCAACTGAATGAGCTATTAAACAGCGATAAACTAAGACACCAGAGATGAGACAGACCCCATGCCGTTTCCTTTGCCATATTTATGATCCTAGATAGCTGGTGGCATGGTCAAAGACAACGAAGCAATCAGAGACCTATGGCTACCTGTTTCAGTAATCTAAAAGTAATAAGGAACAGAAAAATGGTTAAACAAATGGTGAATCTTTCTAATCTGGTATCCACTCCCTGTGGGTCACAGCTTTTTTCAAAAACCAAGGAGGACAGAGGACCAAAGACACTCAAGATGGCTGTGTTAAACATCAGATCAATGGCAAGAAAAACATTTTTAATCAATGATTTTATTACTGAACAGTCTGGGTTTTATGTTTTTAGCAGAAACCTGGTTAGATCAGAATACCAGTGCAGCTGTTCTTATTGAGTCTACTCCTCCCAACTTCACGTTTTTAACCCTACGTTAGTCACCTGGGGTGTTTCGACACCCCAACTTTTTAAAATTGCTCATAATTTCCAAATTAA
>JAPQRQ010000011.1:2755558-2771248 GCA_037367365.1 Apogon talboti | reverse complement strand
TTCATATCTCCTACTCTGTGCTGTGTGTGCGCATGCTCAGTGCATAAAAACCCGACTAATACTCCCTGCGCAGACTCCAACAATGAGAGCGCCACTGCCATCTACTGTTGTGGAGGTAAAATTACACCTTATTCTAGTACGGCAAAAAAACACGTTCGCCAGGGTCACACACGCCCCCCCTGGCATCACACCGCGCCCCCCCGGGGGGGCGCGCCCCACTATTTGAGAAGCACTGCTCCAGTGAGTGTAGTTCAGTGGTTGATGCATCCTCACCGTCCTTGTCACCTGCTGTTATACGTGCAAAAGTTCGATGAGTTGTCTTAAGACCAGATAACATTAGGTCATCCATCCTTATTCCCTGTTCCAAATCCTCTACTCTTCTTTCAAGTTCCTCAATTTTCCTGTCTTTTTCTTTAATCACAGCCTTCAAATTCCGTACTTCCTCAATTAAATCCAGTAGGCCTGTCTGTTGTTTTACCATCTTGCTTAGTTCCTCTGACATGAAGTTCAAGGATTTCTTGACTTCTTCCATTTCTTCCGCCAGCCTCTTCGTTGTCATGTCGCATCGCCTTCTTCCTCCAGTGTCGAGTCAAGACTGCTCCGGGGTTAGCTAGGTGCCTCCTCCGGGGCTCGCCTGGTGTCCCCTCCGGGGTTAGCTGGGTGCCACCTCCAGGGTTAGCTGGGTGCCACCTCCGGGGCTCGCCTGGTGTCCCCTCCGGGGTTAGCTGGGTGCCACCTCCGGGGTTAGCTGGGTGCCACCTCCAGGGTTAGCTGGGTGCCACCTCCGGGGTTAGCTGGGTGCCACCTCCGGGGTTAGCCGGTAGCCTCCTCTGGGGCTAGCCTGTTGCCGTCTCCGGGATTAGTTTGGTGTCAGCTCTGGGTTCGTCTGGTGTCTCCTTGGCGTGAAAACAAACTCAGTCCGACTCTGAAGAAACTCAGGCCGACTCAGAATCTGTCAGCGACAACAATCCAGCAAGATGTAGAAGTATACCAGCTTTGCCATTTAGAGTTAAAAGTGAAGTTCAGAGCGCTGAAGTTCAGAGCGCTGCTGCTCTGTCCGCCATCTTAATGCCCACATAATAAAACACAAACTCTACTGAGCACATGATTTGTGAAAATTCGGAACTCAAAATTAGGCCATTATTAGTGCATGAGTGCAATTCATCACTAGTACCATGACAGATATATTTAACCCCATAACATCCACTGTTTTCTGCATACCCTAATGCTAACCCCACCCTAGTTTAGCCTAACCTTAGACTAGGATTGGGGTTAGGTTTAAACAGAAGAACTGTAAATCCAATATGCATGTTATTAGGCTGCAGTAGGCTGACAGGGAACATCTTCTAGTGTCTGTATTTATGTATTGTATTGTATTATGTACTGTATATGTATTTTTGTGACCGAAACACTACATTGGTTTGAACACTGCTAAAATGTAACAAATATTCCCAGAAAAGAGTGGATGTTGGTTTGAGATGTATAGGTTTGAGGTTGTAGATTACTAGAAATATGTAATATAATTGACTGTTTGTAATGCAATGTAATTAACAGTACAACAGGAAAAGAAGATATCATGTCACATAGATTTCACTCACAGTGGGTCCAGGTATTCCAGGTCCTCCTGTCCCATAACCAGGGAGTCCAGGTTCACCTCTGGTCCCGTTGCAACCGTCCAATCCTGGTAATCCTCTGCTACCCTCCTGACCTGGGTGACCCTTTAGATGCAGAAAGAGGAGGGTGAAATCTGTCATATTGTTTCAGAGCCCAATTAAAAGCAGCTGTATCACAGTGCAAAAAAAAAAAGAAATTAGAAATGTTACTTGAACATAGAGAAAAATAAGATGTTATGGAATTATGTTATAATGCTATTGTCTATTGTTAGAGAAATTCTAAGAATATTATTGTTTAATGATTTGTTTTATTTAGCACACTGTGCATTGGTTAAATTCTAAAGTCGCTTGACCTCAACATATTCTGAGTTAACAAAAAAGGCTGAATGCATAAAAAGTCTTAATCTATAAAAAAGCATCATAGTTTAAATATTCTTATATACTTTACATGCTATATATGTTCACTTACAGGTACTCCATCAGATCCTTGGAACCCTGGTACTCCCATAGGTCCCTGCGGAAGTCAACAATTAATTCTGTTCATATACAGTATGATCAAATAACATAGAGACACCCAGTGGTCAAAACATGTTACTACAGTCCCTATTATTCTGACACATTTTGTTTGGATCAAAGTTTGTGAATTTAGTTTGTAAGCCTTAAATGAATGAATGTCATGCCCCTATTTCTTTCATACTATATGGTTTTTGAGCCAACCCAGTCACCAGAACCTTTTACTTATTTATTTATTTTTTTACTTTTTAGGGAACAAATAATGAGCACAATCCAGGACTGTGAATAGACTTTCTGTACTGATAGCCAGAGGTTTTAAAGTTCAGGCAATAAAAGCAGTTAGGGTTAGAAAAAGTAGAAAAAGTAAAGGATAGGTTTAAATACACAGTCATTCTTTTTATAATATCTTAGCAGACTACAGTATTTCTATTTTAAACTGAGTCCTGGTGTCTTTCCCTGACGCGAAGCAAGAGCTCCAGTGCATATATAAACAAATTTATACTTTTGTATGAATGTGAATCATGAAATATTCTTAAATGTCATAACTGAACAGACACACTTGAAAATGAGCATTTAATCAGCAGTGAAAACACTATATAATGTTTTGGATTGCAATGAAATATATTTTTGCTTCAATCAACAGTCAAATCATATACAACTGAAACAAAAAACACAGTAACATATCATCAAAATTAACAAACTGCTGAAATTCACCTTGTCTCCTTTTGGGCCAGATGGTCCTCTCAGTCCATTGTGGCCCTTCTCTCCTTTAGGCCCTTGAGGCCCCACACCTCCACGAGGCCCCTCTGGCCCACTCCTGCCGACTTCACCGAGAGATCCTGGACGACCCTGAGAGAAGCAAGAGGAAGAGGAAGAAGCTGAAGAAATTATTTTACACTTCATGAATACGCTCTGAAATATTGCACACACAATAATATTTTTACATCATGTATGACAAGTGAGCTGCAAAGGAAATAGATATCTTCATTTTGACCTTTCTCACTATTCATCACTTTTTGCAATTACAGACCTCTATTTATAACCTGAGAGTTCACATATTTAGGAAATCACTGCAAACAAATTGCCATATGAAGCCATTTTGTTGTGTTTAGGATTTAATGGGTGAGTTTACATGAGATGGGAACAAGCCAGTACATAAGGAGAGATGTGAACACGTTAATGTGCCTCACAATTCCAAATCTTAGGCACACGGTGACATTTGATTGGTGATGGTGGTCTGGAAGAACATGGAAGAACTACTGTGTTTTTTTCCAGTTTAAAAATTGCACCTTCATTTTTGAACTACAACACATTTCGACATGATTACAAATCCTAAACACCCAGAATCCCCTCTGTTTCTGAATGTAATTATGTGGCGACAGACTGCAGTACACCCTTTAAACCATATGATGGCAGCAGAAAAGCAAAGAGCCAGCATCAACAGGTGGGTTTAGGGTGAAATAGAGTTAAATGAACGAACAGGCCAAAGGAATCCCTCTCTTATGAGGCTGTACTTGTTAAAAACAAACCACAGCACCACATCTCACCACAGCTTCAGCCGCTGACAACCTGCCATTAGTCCATACTTTAGGCAGTATAACAGGGCAGGAAGAGAGAGGAGGAGTGGGTGGAGAGAACGACAGATGTCTGTGTTCAGGTCAAAAGCAAGTCAGAGGATTTGATTTTGGAGCTGTAAATGAACTCAGACACTGAAATCTGGATTATTTATGATCGTTTTCAGTGTATTAACCACATACAGTCAGACCGTAGGCTTGAGACAGTCTGTTTTTAGGGCCCACTTGGTCCACCTGGTCCCCCAGGGCCCATGGTAAGTTATAGAATACAATATATAAAACATAACTATAAATAATACTTTAATAAAGAAAGTAAGAAGTCCAGAGACAGTCTTCTCTGCTGATGATTAGAGCATGCTTTATTTTTTTACCTTTGAGACAATTTCACTTTGTAATTTAACAAAATTTTACTTGGAACTTTTCAGATTTTAGTAGATTAATTAACTTATATCTGTTTCAGGTATTCTTAATTGTTTTGCTATTTACATACATGTAACTTTTGTATTTATTTTTATTAATAAGCTACATTAAATAGATTTAAAAATCTAATAAATTGAACAAATATTAGTATGTGAGTAGTTAAGCTCACATAGGCTAATTTTAAGTTGTAAAACTAAGGTGAACATGTGACTCATGAAGCCATTTACACAGATGTAGTAAAGTTAACTGAGGATGTAAAAAAGTGCAGATGGACATTTTATATTTATGAGATTTTTAAGGAATGGAAATGCACGTAAATGTCCATTGCAGGTTTTCATTGACAGTTCTCTATATCTGCTTCCATGGTTTTATCTTAAACCTCAACCTTACCCTTTAGGTAAACCAAATATAACAACAGATCAAAATACAAACACACACAATATATGTGCACATATTGTATATACATATGTATATACAGTTTTGCACGTGCACATGCCCAAGGAATTTTAAGTCTGAGCCTGTCAACATTTTGACTTAGAAATCAAAAATGACTTGAGAGAACCCAGACTAATTCTCATTTAACAATTAGTCTTGATCTTGGTCTAATGCTCATTTAAGAATGACTCTTATCAATGCCAGGGTAGTACTCCAGTACATCTCAGAGGCTAATTTTTTTTAATCCACCACATTTATCTGACAGATTTTGATCCAAAAAGCCAAAGCCATGCATTAACATTTACAAGATAAACTGAAGGATAAAGTATTAATTTCTTCAATAAAGATGAACTTTTTCGATATACTTGGTTCTCACAGAACAGCAACATCACATACAGATGATGATCTTAATATGATGCAATGCATAATTAAATTACCAACAGTTTATAAAGTAGTGCAAATAAGCACAACCCTAAATAGTAACATTAATTCAACAATCATAGTAAAACACTGACAGGGACCATTTTACTGTTTGATGAGCACTTTGACTTTTCATAATTAAAGTACATTTTACCGATATTTACTACTTACTTACATAGATACAAATCTTTATTTACAATGGAATGATTTCAAAATGTGCTGTTAGTATTTTTACTTCCATAAAGGATCTGAATTCTTCATCTACCACTGCATATACACACACAAGTAAGACATTTTTCTATTCCACATAGCACATTATTCATACTATATATAAGTGCAAACACAAAAATATTTCAGTAATGACATATGAAACCGGGGAGAAAATTGTAGTGTTCTTGTGATTATCTAAACTTTATATCCTGTTTGACAAGGCACATCAGTTGAATACATACATTAGCCTAAAATTAACCATCATTGCTAACGTATGTAATGATGAGGCTCCTAAACATGGCCTGATGCCATCTATCCTGAGGGATATGAAGTGGAATAAAGCCAGATTAAAACTCAACTCAAGAGAAGGAGTGTCAAACAAGATTCTTTTGAGGTATGAAATCTGTCAACCAGACAATTTATTTGTCATATTTTTAATAAATGACTCTAGTAATGTCACATTAAGACTGTGGCACTGATGTTATGCGTCTGACTCATTGCACTACTGTCTGCCTGTTGTTGGAAATGCAAATTCCACACAGACAGTGGATTCATACTGCAGAGCCATTGACAATGGGACGCTTTTATTATGAAGGTGTAGCACTGTTTCATGGATTGGTTATGTATTATATAAAATTATTATATTATTAATATAATAATAATAATAATAATAATAATAATAATAATAATAATAATAATATAAAATTACATTACTCAGAATCTGTTTCATGGATTGGTTATGTATTATATAAAATTATTAATATAATACTACTACTACTACTACTACTAATAATAATGATAATAATATAAAATTACATTACTCAGAATCTGTTTCATGTTTCATAAGATTTTGCAACTGGATGTATGAGATCAAAGTGACAAAGTTTGTTGTTGGCACCTGGCTTTGACTGCAATATTTCACTAATGTTAATGTGTGTACTCATAAAATTGTGTGCACATTAATATAACACTAATTTTCCAAATATAACAATATTCTAAAGTTAATTTTGATTTGATATTGACCACCAGAACTAAATCTTGGCTAAAGAAAAAACAAAACTGTACCCATTTGTAAATGATGTTCATTACGTATAGGTGAGTGAGTGAATGAATATTTGATACTGTGTAAGCCTGTAACTATGTTTGACTGCATTGTCCCTGTCAAATAAATGCATAAATAAATACAATTTAAATAGCATATTATATTTGGATTAGGGCTGATTGTTACATATTAACATGTGGCATTTTCCAATATATTTAGGTGTTATTTAGGAAAATGATTTAGATTTTGCGCAGTCATAGTAATTAAAGTTTTTATTAATTCAAAACCATGCACCCAAATATTAAACCTCCTTTTAATTTGCATGGCAGCATGTAAGTACTAATGGGATGTTTAGTGTCTTAATATGAAATTGTCTTTTCAGAATAAAAAAAAAAAAAACAGAATAGTGTGTGCAAATGCAGTCCCTGATCCTGGGTCACCTTTGACCATGCTGGCTGTCTGTTTGAGTGTGCAGCTCTGCATGCATCCCGTGGCCTCGGGCAGAGAGCTAACAGTAATGACAGGGCTGTGCCAGGTAAAGGCAACCTGCCGGAGCTGTCTGGCTCACGTCTCTTATTCACACCTGGTTTCACCCAGGGAAAATATGCAGGGGTCCCACAGGCAGCCACTTTCTCTCACGGCTCATCATCTTTACTTTGAGTTTAGCTTCACTTTTAGAGCCATCTTTTGGTGGATTCTTCCCTGTGATTACAATTACAATTTTCAGCAGGATTTTATTCAGATAGCCAACCTGCAGAGAGTTTACAGAGTATTTGCAAACATCTCAGTAGTTTATTATCACTAGTTGAGACTTAATCAGGTTTTATGAATTGTCACATATATTTAGAACATGGATCTCATCATAGCATACATATCATGATGCAGGGTTTTAAATAGAATTTGGCAATGGCTACTGCCACAGTACTGTGGAAGGAAAATTGGTTTGTCTATTGCCAGAGCCAAACAAATGTTAGCATTTGTACTAAAGCTAATCATACTGTTACACAAACTCATTAGCCTCTTGTTGCCACAGTACTGTGGCAATTGATGGAAGAAATGACAAATTAGTGATAGTATATAGTATAGAATAATTGTTCTAAATGCTCTATATGTTGTTTTATGGTGTTCTTTGCTCTGTGCAGTCAGTGAGATTGAGGCTGGAGATGAAGCTGGGGAACATTCATCCGTATAAGAAGGGGGAGTGGGGGGTGGACAGCAGCAATTCGGGGGTTCAAATCCAGACCAGGACAAAACCAAGTGCACAATTTAATTTTTACTTGCTTGTTTCACAATCAATTATCTATCTTTTTGATAGTTTTTAAAATTATTAATAAATTTGTTTGAATGAACTTTGTTCAAAATACTAATATTTATCCATTGAAAGACATTTAATTGTTTACTATGGCAATTTGGGGGAGCAATATCACATTACTGCTTTATTGCACACAATATTGCACACAGTTAATAGTGTTTCTTTTTTTATCAGACAAATTTTGTGCGAAAGAAACACTATTAACTAGTAAAAAGAAGACAAGATGAATACTGCACACAATTGCATCCTAACAGCACATACGGTACTGTTTTGAACTGTTACTGCACTGGACTGTACATACCGTATTTTACATTTCTTTCTATACACATTATAGCCGTTGGGCCGGGCTGCAGTACATGCCCTCAGTGGGCGTGCTTTGCCATGACATGTTCAAAGTCCCACTCCCTCACAAATGCCCAAACTCTCCACACTCAAACTGACCTCCACAGTCAAAAATGACTGTACATGTAACCTGCCATACCGTGCAAACTGTGTCTTGCACCTTCGGATGGTTGTTTTTACTGACAGTTCTGGGAGTAGGTCGATCTCCCAGAAGTCAGGAAAGTGATCCACCATGAGCAGAAAGTCCTGCTGAACAGGTCCATGCTCACCAGCTGCTGGGGACGTGTGGAGAGAGGGTGTGACATCATAGTCTCTTTCTGTTGCTCGTGTGCATACTCATTACACACTGAGCACTGCTGCACATAGTCTTTGATTTCCCCCTGCATGTTTGGCCAGTAGAGAGTATCATGGGCCTGTATATAGCACACCTCACCCCTCATGTGGGGTCTGTTTCAGCATCTCAGGGCTCATAGTTTTTGGAATGATGACATGCTGGCTCCTAAAAAGCACACCATCCAGTGCGCTTATTTCATCTCTGATAGCCCAGTATTCTCTGATGGCTGTGGGGCTCTTCTCTTTGTGCTCTGGCCATCCCTCCAGCATGACTGACTTGAGTGTTTGCAGGCACACATCCTCCTCTGTGTTTTCGAATCTGAGCAAGGCGCCGGCTGGTGACATTCAGAAAGTCTGCTTGCTGAATGGCTGCTGCGTTGTACTGCTCCTGCTGCGTGCTGCAGACCATTTTGCGTCTGTACTGGGTGTCCATTCTCTGCGATGGGGGGGGAGGCTCTGCTGAACTTGCCACTTACATACATTTCAGGGCCCAGCTTGTACACCACCATGAGGCAGTAGTTCTGAAGTGTAGGGAGCATGCTTTGAAGGTGCTTTGGTGCACCGAAAGGGGTTTAGTGAGTATTGACACCAGCGGGCGGTGATCGGTTTCTACAGTCCCATCACCCCTCCCACACAGGTAGTAGTGCAGCACTGACAGGCGAATACAATGCTCAGGCACTCTTTTTCAGTCTGTGTGTAGTTTCGCTCTGTCTGGGTCAGCGCGCAGGAGGCGAATGCGATGGGCTGTCCCCCCTGAGGCAGGCAGCAGCCCAAGCTGGTCTGAGTGGAGTCGCTCTGTATGGTCACTGGCTTGCTGACATCATAATAACGTAGAGCTGGCACTGCTGTGACCAGTGTCTTGATTTCCTTCATAGCAGCTTCATGTTTAGGCAACCGCTTTTCTGAAGAGACGCACTAGGTGCGAGTCTCATCTTGTCTTTTCAGGTCATTACATTGCAGGTGGCTCCAGAGTCAAGCTGGCAGCTCTGGACCCCTCTGTAGAACCTGCAGTGGCAGGTTCATGAACCACATTTTCCCTGGAGTGTTCACCCCCACCCCCCACCACCCACACTCTCAGCCGTGTACACATCTCTCTCATTGTGGTCGCTGTCCTCTGCGTCCCCTAACGGTGGGTCATCCACTGTGTTCAACTGACGTGCTTGTTGGCCTCTTTTCATACATACTTTGGCAAAGTGATTAGCGGTGCTGCACAAGTAACATGACTTTCCAAATGAGGGGCACAGGTCTCGCCCCCTTCTATGCCATATTCCCTCAGTCTTGTGACAAAAGCATCCACAGGTTCTCCTTCCTCCTGCTTAATGTTGCCGAACACATACCTCTCAAAGATTTGGTGGGTGTAAAGTATTCCCCCAGTCTGTTGAGTATCGCTCCTGCGTCTTTACCTGACAGCACACACACCGGTGGCCGCAGCGCACTAGGTTGAAAAACACTGGTTTAGAGCAAACATTTTGCCCCTTGGCTAAATGTTTGTCGTTATTTACAGAAAACACCAGGTCCCAGACATGCATTGCATGGTTATCTTTGACGGTGGTGACATGGTACTGACAAGTGGAGATGACGTCAAGGGGAAAGTTTGACTAGGCATGTCGATTGGAGTATAAAACACTGAACTGGCAATTTGATTGGATGGACTGCATGACCTGATTGGCCCCTGGCAAAAGATGGAGCTCGCCATCAGATTGGATGGTGCATACGGACAGTTCACTTGCAGGTACCGCTAAATCTCCGCTGTCCGAAAGTCTGACCTATTTGCTATCTGATTGATTGTGGCAGCAGGTTGACAGGTCACCAGTCTACACATGATATAAGGAGGGCGCTGATTGGCTCTGTGGCAATAGAAAAACTGTTGTTCATGCCACAGTACTGTGGCAATAGCCACTTTGATATAATTTTAGGAAATCATAGTGTAAAGGACACACAATCATGAGAATCAAACCAGTAAAATACTTCGCTGTTGTATGCAATCAGAACAGTGGAATCTGCTTTTGCATTTATCATTGTCTCAGTATTTATTAGGTTTGCACAATTTTTGCAAAGTAATAAAACATTTGCTGCTTCTTAGGTGAAGAAATGACACTCCTAGTGATTTTGGGAGTCAATACAATATCACAAAACCTAATATCTCAATGCAAAACTGTATTAATATTTTTGTACACACCTTATCAACTACAGAACATCATGGACTTTTTCACTCTCTCATGGAAAATTCTAAGAAAAATGTGCTGAAAGTTGAAATAGATTTTTATGTTTGATTCATTTTCATGATTGAAGATGAGCTGCTGAAATGTTTCCCACATGTTACAAAGTCTCCAGAGATGCATAAGTGTTACCCATATGTTGCTACCTTCCTTTTCCTTCTTTTGGCCTCTAACCTGTCTTTTTGTCCCAGCTACTATCACTGTAAAAGTGTCAGCTACTCATTGTGTTTGTGCAGCAGCTCCAGAAAAAGACAGCTGCAGGGTCATTTCATCAAATAGCTCAGACATCTTTGTAGTATTTATTTCTCAGGTCATCACCAAAGAAAAAGTGTATTGCATACTCTAATAATTCTGAAATCTACATTTATTATGCTCATATTTAATAATGCCTAAAAAGGTCACTTAAGAATTGTATCTTAAAGTTACAAAATGAAAACCATACATGGATGAAGTGAAATTCTAAATGTTGGAAAGTTACAGTCTTCACTGACTTTTTGATAGTCATCTGGATTAGAGTGTCTGTGAGAGTTTAAAGCAGGAAGTGAGGTGAGTTTCTGAGGTTTTGAACAACCTGTATTTATTCCCTAACATGGCATGGAATTAAAAAAATGCAACCTCAAGAGGAAAAGATGATCACAGAGAAAGAGGGGAGAGGAGAGGAGATAAAAGCTGATGAAAGGGAACAAACACTAAAATGCACAAGGACCAATTAAGGCCAAAAAAAAAAAAAAGTCACCTCAAGGCCTTCTAGAGGAGCTCTACAAACAACCACTAGATGGAGACGGACCACTCCCCACAGGTCACCGTCCTCCAGCGACTTCTCCAACCACATCTTCTCATTTACCAACATATATTTTATTGCCATTCATTCTTATTTTCGATTGAAATGTACAACATGTAATACATTTGTTCGAAGACTATATCTAGACTGTATGTAGACTGGGAATATATACTCAGATGGTTACACAAGTGATACTAAAATAAAAAGAGGCCTAAAACCATAACTTTTTATATAATTATTCCTGAGAGCAGCCCCCGTGAGTACTCCAGATACACTCATACTGTAAATGTGGTGATTAATAAGTGAAATATTTTATTTCATGGACTGATAAAATAAAAATATGTTTACACTTCTTTAATGCAGTCATTTTTAAAATAAATATACTAAAGAAATTACTTGGACACACTAAGTCATTTTTAGCATCTAACAGTACTGGAAGAAGTTTTCATATTCCTTTTTAAAAGTACAAGTACCACACTGTGAAAACCACTATAATTAAAAGTATGTATCCATTACCTCTGTATTATTAGGAAAGTATACTACATTGACTGTATTTACAGACAAGTTTCTGTTTTTTTCCCCCTAATTCTGAAATAGACTAAATTCCCAATAAGACCTTACATTGCTAATGAAAATGAGTATTCCTCTAATGCTCCCATTGACATTCAGTCATACATACAACATTAAAAATTAGGTTTTTTCAGAGTTTTCCATTGGGAGCAGATGTTCCACTGTGTGAACTCAACCTCCATCATTTTTCCCTTTAAACAGCTTTTGTAAAAGGTCATTTACTAATTTATAAACCGGGTTGATGTCCTCTGTCATGACAGCAGGTGTGTTTCTCCCTTGCACCAGAGATGTGTAATGTCCATCTCTACCAGAGAGGATCTTTGTCTTTATTCTAGCTGTATGTGAACAGGGGCCATGTGTCAAATTGGATTCATTTCCTGTGATGTATACGTGTCCACACAATCCTCATAAAACCAGACTAATATTGGCTTTTCCCACATGCTTGAAATTGAAAATGCTCCATTCAGAAAAAAGGGCTAATACAAAATACCCAAATGAAACATATTGTTTACATGACACCTGTGAAATTCAGAATATTATCAAATTCTGATTAATAGTGGCATATTAATGTACATGTAAACATATCTATTGTCCCTCTGAGTGTTTTGCTATGATGTATAACTTAAAATACTGCTGCATTCAGGTGTATACTGCATTTGACTTTAAAATACATTACATACTGTTGGTAGTTAAACTGTACAGAAGCCGAGAACGGTCGTAGATTTCCATATTATTTTATGGTTGTTATCTCGTGATAACGAATTAATTAATTTGTTATCTCGAGATAACAAAGTTCGTTTTCTTGAGATAATGAATTCCTTTATTTTGTTATTTCATAATAGAGAACCGTATACGGAACTCAGATCCAAGCAGGTACCACATCCTCCACATTGCAGCCTTGAAGAGTTGCCGCTGACTGTGCTGTACAGAGCAGAACAAACATTCAACAACAACTTACCGGTAAGTTACAGCTAATCACGAGAAAACGATCTTTGTTATCTCGAGATAATGAATGAATTAATTCGGTATCACGAGATAACGACCATAAAATAATATGTAAATCTCGGCTTCCGTAAAATTGCATTCTATAAGATCATCACATGTTTGTAAAAACCCGGTGTACTTCTGTAAAGTCACCGTTCTGTGAGCTCAGAGAAATTTGTACGTTTTCAGTTTTGTGACAAATCTAAGAGTTTCACAAAATTCAGGAGGACAACTTGAATCAATCTAGACATAGAGGGAAGAAAATGAAAAACTGTATCTGAAAAGTTGCACAAATGCCACATAAAGTTCAAGTACATCAGATTTGAGACAGCACTTGAGTCAGCGTCTTTATCTGCATTTCACAGTGGGCATCAACCAGTGAATGAGTGCAGTTTTAGACCTTTCTGTCAGTCATACTTCCAAATTCCAGTCCTACATTTAGCACATTACTACAATCTTACAAATTGCAGTCTCGTCCACATGATCCACTACTACATCAAGTTTTATCTGAGATCAGTCTCTTCTCTTCGCCAATACCATCTCACCCTTGCCATTTGGCACTCCTGTCTGTTTACATGCCAGGCCTGTCGGGTCTCCGCCCGGCTGTCACAGACCTTCCGTCCTCATCACCTTCCAGCACACTGGTCAGTTTGTAGGCCCAAATCCCCTCCAGCACAATGGGTACAATGGAGCCTATTCTGGGCCACTAAGCTCTCTGGACTCACAGCTCCCATCGGGCCTACCTCACTTCCTGAGAGAGGAGAGTGCTTGGACAGACAGATTCTCGCCGCCATGCGTGTGAAAAACATTTAGTGTGTGTTATTCTTGAACGCACGCGCACGCCAACACACCCTCGGGCACTGGGAGGGTTTAGCAGCACGTATTGTTCGGAGGGCGGGGTGTGCCAGGGGGAAGATTTTAGCTGTCACACCGAATGCTCACTGGGAGTCGGTGATGGGAGAAACATGGAGGGGGAGGCGCTGGGTCTTTGGGTGCAAGTTTAATCAGCGTGGCGGTCTGATAACCCAATTAGAGTTTGGGCCACATGCAGACACACACATGACTCGGCAGAACCTCAAACACCCTCAACAAAACCGCCGAACGATGGCAACAAAACGTGTGGAAAGATCGGGACTTTTGATGTTCTTCAACAAGATGAAACATCCACAAACACTAACTGAAAAGTCAGCGGCTCACACAAAGACAGAAAGAAGGGAATCCTCACTAGACGGGAATGTTTAGCTTGTGTTGACTTTTTTTTTCCTGCTTTTTCGCTCCAGTGATTGGACTGCGAACCCAAACACCTTCGTCTATCTCAGACATGTTTGTCCTGCTCTGCATGAGCGATGATACCACAGACAGTGATGCGGAGAGATAGCCTCATTATCTCAGCATACGGGTATTTAAGGTGGACCACGCAGTCCATATCTGTCTTATCTGTAAACAGACATGTCAGGTTTGGTTCTCTGCAATGATTCCATCTGTTCATAAGGGGAAAAACCTTCCTAATATACATCCAGACAGAAAACAAAATCTACAAAAAGAGAATATCACTGAAAATTATGAGTTTTTGTTGGTAAAATCACAAGCATTCCTTCAAATACTACTGACTTTTAAATACAAACTTTACATCCTGTGCTGATGTGTATCAAATGAAGCTTATATAATTAATGGAATAAATACATAAAGATGGAAAACATAGTGAAGCAAAAATTGCCATCTCAAACACATAACTTGCAAATTACTGCAGGTATATTTTTTCCAGTGGTGTGTCTCCATTGGCTGAGGACTTTTTGAGTGACAGCTCTGTGCCCTGGATGAGGCTTTGGGTAATGGGGGACATGTATTTTAAAATATATGGAAAAACTACCTGCACACCAGATAGGTTAATTTTCTTGTATTAGAGTCAGGTTTGGCTTGAGCTGGAGTAGTGATGCTACAATATGTCTCTCATAGTAATTTTGAATATTCTTTTTTTTTTTTGGTCTATGTATTTTTCTGTTGTCTCTGGTCCTATTGTTGTGAGTCGATGATTTGACATTGTCCTGTCCTGTAAGTATGTAATTGTATCTTTGTTCTTTAACAAATCAAAACAAATATATATATTTTAAAAAATGGTGGACATGGACTCTTCATGCTGTTTGGATACCTACAAGATTATTCACATGTATTGATTAATTCAAGTTGAAATATTAACTATTAGATCTCATTTTTACTTTCCTATTTTATTGAATCTCAAAAGGTTTTTTGTTTGATGACTTATGAGGTTTGATTGATTATATTAACTCCAAACTACAGGTAAGCTGATGTGAAATTTGTGTAAGGAAATATTGAAGATTTCCTCACTTAACTAGTGACGCCTCAACTAATTTTCACAAAAAAGGAAAAAAGTCTCTTTCTATATATTAGCTTTCATTGTTTACATTATTATTTTGTTTCACTGATTCAGTGATTTTTATTCTCTCACAAATTCTTATTTTTGAGACAAATCTAATATTGGCACAAATGTAGACAGTGTACAGGCTCTGACAAAAAGAGTGAAAATTGTGGAAAAAAATCCTTGACTGAAGCTTCTTATTCACACTCTGAAATATATTTTTGTCAATACAGGTGTGGTTGTCCCAACTTATTCCTTGTTTTTCATGTAGCCTCATTGAATATTACTATTTATTACTGTTACTGTATTTGACAAACCATGCCTTTATTTGTCATTGCTGTTAAATGAAATTAAATTCTTTATTGATTCTAACATCTATATTTTCTAAAAATTCATTTTATCCATTGGCCCCGGAATGGGGGGGCATTGGCCCCCCTACTTTATGGGCCTGCCCCCGATACCCAGTTCCACCAGTGGCACAACCATTAGGCCAGGACCCGACTGTGCTGAGAGGCTGTGACTGAGAGGTGTCTCTGTCCCCCCCC
>JAPQRQ010000011.1:2700374-2711055 GCA_037367365.1 Apogon talboti | reverse complement strand
ACATTATTGTTATTATTATAACTTGCCTTTCCAGATGAAATGTCTGTTCTTGGTCTTAGATTTTGTAAAATAAATTTACCAAAAAATGCGACTTATAGTCCGGTGCGACTTATAGTCCGAAAAATACGGTACATGGGTTTCCACTGCGTACTCCCTCTCTTCCTCCCCCCCATCCAAAGACATGCACAGGTAAATGGTCAATCTATATCCCCATAGGAGTGAATGTGTGTGGGGTTTTTTTTGTCTGTATATGCCAGCCCTGCAATGAACTGGGGACAACGTCCAGGGGTCACCCCACCCTCACCTGTTGGTAGCTGCGATAGGCTCTGGCAACCCCACATCCCCCGCAAGGACTAAGCAGAAAATTGGTGGACAACATTTCAGCCGTGTTTTTAACAGGCAGGCTGGCACATGGCCTCAGGACTGCAGCTGAAAGAGTGTTTTTCCTGTGTTGATGCTGACACGCTCCACTAGCTGCTAGCCATTTTAGCAGGACTGTAACCGTAAAGATAAGAGTTTTCGATTGCATGTCTGTCCAATCTGTCCTGTCATAGCTCTCATTTGGGACCACAACAAACCACAAATGAGGTTTTAGTTTACAAGCAGTTAACAAGACAAAAGTTGAATGAATTGTGATTATTTTATTCATTATACTTTATATATTTTTTTCAGATTGAAAGCCAAAATACCCCAATAACATTACGTTTTTATCCTTTCATTATTTTTGTTGCTGTTTGCTTTATTTTATGCAATGTCATCTCTTTATTACTTTCATTATCTTACTTATTTATAATAACATTTTGTGTTCTTATTTTAACATCAACATCTATTTGTCTCCATATTTCACTTCTTACTACACAACACTTTGTCTTGCCTATGCCCTAGGTGTGACCTAATGTTTTTTGTTGTTACTGTACAATACATACTGATACAATATAGGAAAGTTACAGGTCCCAGGTTTTTTATGCGGCTCTATGATTCTGCAATGAGAGTGAAAACTAAAGAGACAATGCTCATGAAAACACCAACAGAACAGCTTAACCTTCCATTTAGATGAATATGAGATGAACTCTGGTCTCATGACTGATGAATATAAGTCCAGAGTTCTGCTGTATGTTTTTAAGTATTTTGGAAAAGTTATAAGATCTGACTATGGAAGATTACAACAATGACTTAATAGTGACAATAATGACCTAAACGAGACTCAGAGCACTAGGAGGAGAACCTTTTCATACTGCAAAAATGATTTTGGACTTCATGCAATGCAGTTCAGAGTCTTTAGGGTGTTTCTGCTTAAGTGCATGCATTTTTGCACAAATCAAGCTCATTTGTTGTGTGTTTTGCATAACACTACCACTGACCTGTCTAGGAATCCTTAGAATTTAATTTGCTTCATTGTAAAGCAAACAAACTCCTTTTAGACATGTTCTACTGACAACCATAAAGAAAGTACTAATACCTGAAGATGAGCTACTAAAAACATAAAAATCCTGACTTGTCCCGACATCACTGTTAAAACAATTGAAACTGTAGTGAAAACAGCAGAATGTGCAGATGGACAGCTTTGCATTGTGCAATGAAAGCTTTTTTTTTTCTTTTTTTTTTAAGAAATGCAGGGACTTAGGTGAACTTTACACAGCTGGCAGGCTTCACGGTTTCACACACCACAGGAGACCTGCCTCAACAAGCCGCCTGCTGTCAGCCCCTCAACTCCCTCCTCTCAACAGGAAACCACCGCTCTGCTGTGTAGCACTCAGAAGTGACGGATCCCAAAGGGGTGGCCATCTTGGATCAAACTGCTCTGAAAAAATTGGAGCTGACTTTGGGTTAAGTGTCCCGCTGGGGAGCCATTACAGCTCACCTGTCATCGCAGCAAGTTACAGAGAAACTCTAGGATGATGAACGGACATATAGACATTGATTAATACTGCGCACTGCAGAGACTATATTTTCAGACTGACTAGGAAACCACAGCCCCATTGAGAAACCATTAGGCTTAATGCAGCAGATAAAATGCAGTGATCAGAGAGATGTTTGGCACACAGATGGGACATTTTGGGTTTGGTCACGTTGAAATAGCACAGGATGGCTGTTTGTGAAGCTGCATGATGGGTTAAGTGCTTCACACACAAGAAAGTCAGGGGTCAAAGTGGAGATATAACATGTTATATATATTTTTTTTCAGTTCACACACAGCAGGTTAGAGTCACTGTCAAAATAAAACCCACTAGTGCTTTACATCAAGGCTGTGACTAAGTGTTATTGTCTTTATCTCTTAATGTGTGGATTGTTCTGTAGATTAATAATTTAAATATTAATCTTTAAAATGTTAGGAAATAGTGGATTGATTTCCTCTTTATCTCTCAGATGGTCCTCTAAGGTCCAAATTGCCAAACCACCTGTCTGATTTGTTTGAAAAAGGAATTAAACTGAGTATTACTTATCTCTTTTATAGTTTAATCAATGAATCATTGCAGCTGAATGTTACACAGGCAGGGTTTTCCACCTGTAGGTTTTGATCATCTCTATACCAATAGCTTTTTATGTCTTTTTAGGAAAACAGAGGCCTTTTAATAATCCATAGACCTCACCAGCAATACAATCTAAGAACCAGCTGCCCAATAAAAATATGAAAGTAGAACGTTCCATTCAACCATGTCGACATGCTACAATAAACTACCAACATAAGTAAAAGGTTTTTGTTACATGTGAATATTGTCTTTCAAACACAACCTGCTATTGGCTGAACTTCGTATTTTTACTGTGCTTCAGTTGCAGAATAACTGCAATCAGGAATGTTGGCTTTAAGCGGCATCTTATAGGGTTGCACTTTACCTAAAGATGTAAAATAACATTAATTCAAAAGTAGATATAACTGCGAATAAAACTTCATCTGTGCAGGATGAACTGTGGGTGGAACTACTTTTTTTTCATATAAAACACATTTAAAGTGCTGTTTTTCTTTGGTTCAAATATTAGAGGTTAAAACGCTCATTAAACACATTTATGTGCAGTCAATGAATATCCAGTGAATTTCTATGGAGCAAATCAGTAACACACCCACCTGCTTGGGTTAATTACCCATGAAGCCTTGCATGTCAGTGCACCCACATGCTACGTGAGTTCAAGTAAAGACAAACATCCTTGGCTCACTGTTCACTTATTTGTCTCTTAC
Organism: Apogon talboti; assembly: GCA_037367365.1. NCBI lineage: Eukaryota > Metazoa > Chordata > Actinopteri > Kurtiformes > Apogonidae > Apogon > Apogon talboti. The sequence continues at coordinate 2,707,880 of JAPQRQ010000011.1, read as the reverse complement.
CACTTTTAAAACTTGGATAAAAACAACGAGATTCACAGGAGGAACACACCCAGTCTGAATACTCACTAAACCAGCAACAACCATCTCCCCTCCCCTTTTACCCTCCCTTTTTTCTGGCTGACCTTTGACCTTATCTGTGGAGAGGTTGAGGCAAGTGGAAGACAAGGAATGCCGGGTCTAACATTTGAAGAGTAAATGTACAGCTAAAGCTCTGTCTCAGATTAACCTGCTCCTTTAAATCCAGGATTAAAGCATGAGAAACATTGTCTTTCACTGGACGTGTTTGAGCATCTTATACTGACGGAACGTAGGCGTCTTGTTCCTTCCCTTTGAGATATATTTGTCTTTCTGAACAGACTATGAACTCCCTGAAGCCACCTACAGTGCGTTTACTTTAATCTCTGAAATGGCTGACTAATTGACTGCATAAACGTCCTTAAACCAACATTTACACTCAGTAACAAACACTGGAGTAAATATTCAATATTTGGAGATTTTGGAGTGAGCAGCTCAACAAGGAGAGATGAACGTCAACCATTAGCATGTAAACTGAGTCCAGTGATTTACTTCACAGAGAGGAAGCAGCATTGTTGGCCATCTTGGTTGGTATAGTGAGTGTTGAGGCGTAAACAATGGGGTTGCAGTGTGAAAGAGCATCATGGGAAAGGCTGTTAAGGAGATGGAAGACAGAGCGTTGGTTTAATTTGGTCGTAAACAGGGGCTGAGTTATGGGGATGAGGCCCCGTTTTCTTTTCTTTTTGTGGTCTTTCTATCTTTTAAGGTTATGGTATTGAAAGAATGAGGGTTTAAAATCACCATCTGTACATCTGGAGAACAATTTTGCTATTTTATTGACATATTTTCTTATTTTTCTCCACTTTTTTGTCAGATTCTTTCCTCTCCAGCTTCTATCTAGATCTATTTTGTCATTCTTGCCAAAGGGCATCTTCCATGTGTCTGGCTTTTGAAGTAATCAAAAACACAGACATGGATTAACACTAGTGATAAAGGTCACATGGAGTTCTCTTCACAGCAGTATTTATTTAAACTTTTTCTCAGCAAAACAGTCACAGGTCTGTTCCTTGTCACCAAATATGGAGGTATTCCTTTACTTCAGTAACAGTACTATCACCACACTGTGTACTCTAATACAAGCTGTACATAAGAAAAAAATATGATTATCATCAGCTAAATGTACTTCAAGTATGAATAGTAAAATACTAATACAGTGCTTTGCCATTCTGTAAGATGTTTTACTGCTGGCTTCATGTCTATGTTGCATTTTATTATTGTATATGCTTAAGGTTGAGATCATCTGAACATCTTTGTATACTGGAGGTAATTTCATCTACAATAATGCACCACACTTCACTTAAAGATCACCATATGCTTGTAGTGTCGCTGTCATGTGAGAACCCACATCTCTAAAAAGTCAACTTTTCATTAGCTCTGATACACAGGCAGGTTTTTAGCTTAATGGTAATGCATTTTTCAGTGAATCCGAGAGTTTATTTAGCTTAAAGTTTCTCTACATAATATTTGTGAGTGCTTAAGCGTTCATGTAAAGTTTGTGTTGGAGTCTGTTGGGATCCGTATATCTGTCATATTAGCTGACTGCATTTTTAAGCTAACAGTATCTAGTATTGCACACTGTTGAGCAATTTAAGAATGAGACCTAATGAGCTTTGACATCATTAGCTTGTAATGGAGACAGCTAACGTCACCACAAAACCAAATTCCAACAGATACTTCATATGTTCTATACAACACTATAGCATCACTGATGGCAACATAGCAATTCTGTGATGTTTCATACATTTCCTTACAATTATCTTAAATACATCACATACAGTTGTAGGACTGAATAGGAAAAAATATGCCTAATAAGGCAAAAAGAAAGGATTGGTTATTTATCCACTACACTGTAATGTCAGTTTCACAATATTTGACATCTGAGTTCAAGCAAAGTCTAAAAACGTGAAAGTTTTAGCTTAACACAACTTCTACATGTTTTTTTAACATAAATATCCATATTGTACATCAACAGCTGTGTAGAGTCATATTATTAGAATTAGGATATGATATAGGAGATCCCCTTATTTTGTTTCACCACTGTTCTCAACCTGTAAAGAAACTTATTTCTTCAGTTTATCACAAACATTCAGTCAATTCATTTAAGGAAAGGGATGAAACATTGTAATATGAAATGTACTATAAGATGTCGCACAAATGTAGTGGAATAAAACTATAATGTTCCGATACCTTCTGAGATGTGGTAGAATAGAAGTATAAAGTTACACAAAATGAAAACACTCAAGTAAAGTACCTCAAATGAAGTAAAAACACATCAGTGCCAAGCCTCTCATTACTGTCTGATTCTTATGCAAAGCAGCTGCTCAACAGGATCCATTTCAGTACAATAACTCTCCTGCGACTTCACTGCGCAATTGTTAAAACCCACATTGTCCACCTTGATCATTCCTCGTGAGTCATAATGCCTTAAATCATCTCCACAGACTCATTACTGTCATCTTCATCTGATGCTTTCTCTAGACCTCCATCTAAAGATCAGACCGTGACCATTTCAAATGGTTGGAAAAGAGTTCAGACGTCCTCCAGGTGTCCAACATGTCTTGGCCTTATTTTTACCTCTCACGAGGTCATCTACGGCCACTTCAGTCATTTGGAGCGGTCATTACCTCGTCTTAGTTTCTTCTTTATGTCTGTTTTTACTCTCTTGGTCCACTGGACAAGATCTCATCCACTTAAAAAAGGACTGACAGCAGAAAATCACAGTACTAAAACAAATGATGGTGCTTTTGAAAGAATGCAGGGTAATTAAGGACTATTGTTCACAAAATAATAGCCTCTTGAACACCCAGCAACTGTCACTTTCAATAACTGTCTGTGATGAGGTGGCTTCTTTCAACTACTTCAAAGTTCATTGTGAGTGTCCAGCTGTGGATAGTCATATTTCTAGACCTACGACTACAAGATGAACCTGTTACAAAAAGCTCATTTATCCAATCAATTACATGCACATTGAATTGCATCTCACCTGGATACAATTTCTTATCTAATATAAATTATGCTACTAATTTTTGTTGGCTATGAGAGAAATTGCTGGAGAAGTTACGCTGTTAACAGCCTAACCTGATGAATTATTAAAATCATCAGTGTGAAAATAATGAAGTGACTCCACAGCAGCACATTACTGACATGAATAAATACCAATGAGTGCTTTCAGTAGTGCAGAAGTAACTTATATACAAGCTTAAGACTAACTTGGGAAAAGGCATACATTAAAAAACTTATAAGAGTCTTGTCTTTGTCTCTCTTCACATCTAAGGCAGCTACTGTACAATAAAGTTATTGCACTAGAAATGTAGCCAAACATTTTTTTATCCCAATGACACATTTTATTTTTCTTGTTCCAAGACAATTAGGTTATATTTAAGGGAATTTGGCTTCTTCCTTATTTTTTGCGGTGCAGAAACCCAGCCGTACTCTTTTATCTGCGGAGTCAGCAGGTGAATCTCTGGTCACTTGCTAAACCCACAGGGGACTCCATCACCTCCATGTCTATCTGTCATCTCTCCTCTTATCAGTTACAACCCAAAGAAAACAAACTTCCAAGTCAATAAACAGATAAAACTGAGACCTGTGCTGAGGTCATGGCAGGCTGTTTGTATTTATGACATCCTCCTAGTGTGTCTGTGTGCACATATCTACATGCATGTACTCTCTTGTCCCATGTACGAATTCCTTAAGGTAGCCTGTAACATTACGTAATTGACGTCCTGCTTTTTTAACGGCGACCCTTTTACACCGTTAGTAACAAAGTAATACCTGCTGGGGCTTCATCACCCCTGACCTCCAGCTCCTACTCTGACCCTCACAGCTTCTTTTCAGTGACCCAGGAATTAGGTTCCCACACAGAAGCTTTTATGGCAATATGACTTTTTTCTCCTCAAGGGAGGTCACCATCTGCTCAAGGATAACTTGGAAGGATGAAGAGGGAAGTATGGAGATGAAGAGCGAAAAGGTGTGTGGAGGTCTCTGATGTTTTATTTGTAAGTCAGACACAGACAGACTGTGTTGGCTCAATGCTGGTTTGTGACTCATGAGAGTTTTCAGACCTGTTTGTGTCTTTAAAGAGGAGCTAAAACATCTTCAAGGCTAAACTTCAAGTCCAGGTTGCTCTGACTCACTACATTTGTATGGACATTAGTAGTCGAGGTTCTGCCCTGATTCTGGGAAGGATAATATTCTTACTAAGCTTTTCACATGACAGATCAAAATGACTATTCCACTACTATTCCTGTGTAAATGCAGCACTACATACCCTAACATGCTGTTGTGACTACCCCTGCTTGTGTTTTCCACAGGTAACACCTGTTGAACCATCTGACAACATCCTCTTGAAACCTCTGCGATTGTGATGTACATATGATATGATGTGCATATCTAAAAAGCTGTCAATATACAAGTCTTTCATGTTTATAAGTAAATGTGTTGCATTCCCAGAAACTGATCAGAAATGCTGGCTTTTCTACAGGTGACTAATTGATTTGTGTACAATGCAGTTTCCCACAAACAGGACTTCCTTCACAAATTTCAGCAAAATCTATGCTCATATGCTCATGAAAAATTCCTTCGCACTGCCCAGTGGCTCTGTTTCTTCATTTTCCGTTCTTCATCTGCTCTCTTTCTGATGTTACATCTTCACAGGCCCAGCTGATTATCGGCTGAATTAGTTTAATTACTTTCTGTTGTATCAGAACTGTCTGTTTGAGCTCAACTTTGTTTTATAATAGAAATCAGTTGACTTGATTTGCAAAGAAATCTTTGTTTTGTTCTTACACCCATGCCTTCATGACTTTTTTCTCAACTTGTTACAACCCAGATTTTTCGTACAGTAGATCTGATGGGTTTGTAAGAATTCAGGGCTCATCTGGGATAGTTTGTGTTAGAGTCAACATATGTCCAAAACATTACAAATAATATCAGCACATTTCTTAATCCTAAAATGCAAAATTTGGAATATGGCCAAATTTGGAGTATACAAACTGAATATGCTGCGCTCATGACATGTAGTAAACATACATGTAATTGTAGTGAATGACATTTGTATGCACAGTTTTGTATGATGCAGGATGCTGAATCTAAACAGGAATAAATGTGTATGTTGTAGCCGTACAAGAAACTTAGTAGAAATATTATTTAACTAATATCTAAAACTTACCTATAAATGTAGTAGTAAAAAGCACTTACATTCCACTAGTGGATATCGGGTTCCTATACACAAACAACCACCACATTTACATTAATTATTAAATTAAATGTTTTCCACAAAAAATGGATACTTTTTTTTTTAAAGAATCAAAAGAATGGGGAGTGAGATATTAAAGAGGGAAAGACAGGGTGAAGGACTGAAGGGGTGGGGGTGCAGGTGGAGAAAGGAAAGCAGAGGTGCAGACAGGTGTGTGACCCCTTCAAGGACCTGCAGGGCAGCGGGGGAAGGTAGTCGTGGTCAACATGGAGGTAGTGAGTGAGTGGGGGTAGTAGCTATGGAGATGACATGGAATGTTCATGTCGCCCCTGGCAACGGTTCATTAGCTATTAGCCCTCACAGGCTGTTGGGTCCTAAGCCCAGACCTGTCCCCCCTCTGTCTGTCACGGATTCCTAACTGTCATCAGGAATGCCGGTGGGATTGGGTATGCCCATGTCTAAGGAGGACGTTTCTGAAGGAAAGCGTGTGTCGCTCGCCTGCAGGTTGCGCTGAGAAAATCAGGAAAAGGTCCCTGAGGTGCTGAAACATCAAGAATTATGACAACAGCTTCTCAGTTACACCCCATAAAAGCCTCATATTTCAAGTCAAAAATGATGTGACCTAATTCTAGAAATATGCAACACTGAACATGACTGAATGTGATTTCCCTGATTTGGGCCAAATCCTTAGGATATTTTTCTACACTTACATGAGCTGGCGAGGCTTTTGAACATTTTCTAACAGAAATTAATGACTTAATTACAAGTAAAAATACATGAAATACAAAAATTTGTACCTAGATTATGATATAAAGTGTAAATGAATAGCATGCCACAGTTTTATTGCTTAGGTTGAAGTGACTTTTTGCATTGTGTCATTTAGTAACATACCTGAGTACATTTACTCACATACTGTACAACATTAAGCCACTGCCTTGATAAAAATAAATAAATAAATAAAAATATTTGCTGCTGCAGTTTAACTATATATGACTGATTTATAAGAGACACAGTGGCTTCGACAGACACTTTGAAGGACAGCTTTGCCATGAAGAGATTTTCTTTACCATGGGACATATATTGTTTTGAAGCATGCGCTTAATAAGCTTATAGTGTGTACAAAACAGTACAGGTCTGCTCCGTCTATAACACAGACTGAAAAGGTGAATGTGTGGAAGTTATCAGCTCTTACTGATATGAGTTGTTTAAAGAGTTTCAGGCATGACAAAGAAGTTGGATGTGTAAACTTCATGTACAGCTGAAATTTACAAAAGGAGAAAAGGTGCAATTTTGCAATGTGAGTACGCTACAAAAACTGCCCAGACAATATTCTTTCCCACTGTAAATTTGCGGTAAAAGAGCATTCTGGCAAACACCCCAGACCCTGCAGTTCATGCTGTTGCAGGCCTAGAAAATTGCTAAACACCTCTGCCATTAAAACTGTGTATCTGCTCATCTTCTACCCTGCAGAAAGAACACACACCACCATCTTTTATCAGTGTTTGGGCCTGCAGGTTTCAATTCAAAGTTATGGCTCAGGGATATTGAATGTGTGTACCTTGGTGTCATTCAGTCTTAAAGACCCTTATGTTCAAACGCTGGGGCCCGAGCCATGAATCTTTAAGCACTGTCAAACCTAATAAGGTTAAAAAGATTTGCAACAGGCACTTTTTAGTGGAACACACAGTCTTTTGAGATAATGGAAGATATTTCTCAAGCGGTGTAAGGCAATAAATTAAGCACACAGACATTACAACACACCTTTTACTGTGCTTTCCAAAGCATCTTTTTGTGCTCGTTTCTTCACTGAAGTGAATGAAAAGTCAATATTTAAAGTAAAAAAAAAAGTCAAGTCACATACTTAAGTAGAAGGATACCTAAACAGTTACATACTATCACGCCATGTCAGAGCTTTAAGTGCACATACCTATGGTGTACTGCAATGTCTCGACAACTGCAACACTTTGACAGGTTATATAGTGTTAAGACAGCAATAATTCTCTTCCATTACCTAACACATCATCCATGCACTGACAAGGCAACTTAAGGCTATAAAATGACAGACAAAATGCAAATATACATATTTTTACAAACTGAGACAACAATCTGTCCTCATAACTTTCGTTTTACAAAATATGTCCATGCACTTGATTGAAAATGCTTAACCCATTTTAACCCACTGTCCTCATTTGAGGACAGCATAAAAAACGATGAAAATAATGACAAGGATTGGT
>JAPQRQ010000011.1:2672551-2686164 GCA_037367365.1 Apogon talboti | reverse complement strand
CCAATCCTTGTCATTATTTTCATCGTTTTTTATGCTGTCCTCAAATGAGGACAGTGGGTTAAAATGGGTTAAAGTGGTTCACATACTGCACAAGCACAAACAGACCTTCACTGATGGAGGTGGAATTACAGAGGCTGTGACCACAGTGGTGGAATCATTGTTCTGACCGGGGCCATAAACAGAAGACAGAGATTCTGTCCACTACTGCTGATGTCCAGCCTGGTGTGTGTGCTGTGTGCGCATGCGCTCAGACAGCTGGAGTTGGACCTGAACAGGTGCCCTTGGGTTTCACTCCAGTGAGATGACTCTAGAAGTGACAGGGTGATGCTGGATTTATGTGCATACATTTGTTCTGTTTTAAACGGATGTGTGTTTTTCAGCATATGTGAATTTACAGAACTCCTGATCGGTCCGATCTCTGTGGATGGAGGTGCTTACATGAGGCTTTTATTCTCGTTATTAGTGGAATATTAGTCCATGTAAATGCAGCAAGTGAGAGAAAAGTCTTATCCTTTAGCACAAATAACACCAGATAAAGACCTATTGTCTGCGACTGGTATACAGTTACACGAAAAGTTGGCAGTCGGAGACCAGCAGGAAGTCATCGTGATGAACTCCACATTGTTTGAGTCGACGCAGACCACAAAGTCAGGCAAACTCAAATCAAAGACACTGTTACCAAGGTTACGACACCCCGGACCACCCAATGCACTCATCTGTCACTCACTCAACCCACTCACAACGTACACGTCCGTCCACTCAGCCACCCGGTCACCCATACATACGACACAAAACAACAGGGAGGAGGGAAGTGGGAGGAGGAGGCCATTCAGAGTCAACATGGCTGCATCTTTGGAGACTGCAGGAAGCTTTTATAGTGCTGATTTGTTTTAATGTCTCCATTGCATCTGATGACAGTCTCGGGAGATGTCCTACGACTAAGCTGGTTGAATGGTGCACTTAGTTACTGTGCAGTGGAATTAGCATTGTCTGATTCATGCAATGTTACTAATATATAGTACAGGCGCTCATTTTGGACTTTCCTGCACCAAATGTACAAAAAGAAAAGTAATGTTAATGAGTTACAACTCATCAAAAACAGCAGGCTGCTCATTCTCATTCTAATTGGGGAAGTGATAGCTGAACCAACCTGCTGCTCTCAGCATAACCCTTGTCACCACATCACAGGCAGAGTCTCAACAAGGTAGCCTATTATTTCAGTCCTCCATCTTTTCTTCTGTGGTACCTTTGTTTAATATTCTATGCCAAACATTACAGCTTGAGCTTTCTTGAAGATGGATTTAAGCACTTATCACTTGCAATTCTGCTCTTATATAAATATGTATACTACTTATATATTACTTCATTGAATATAATATAAACTCCCATTTGTTTATTAACTTATGGAGCTGAAACGTCCACATTTGAAATTTGACACACCAAACATATTGCAATAACAGTAAAAACAAAACACAAATATCGCAATGGCTTCCAACTTCTTTTCCAAGTCTTAACATAAGTATCTTTTATTTCTTTTCTTTTCAATTAAGATAAATCAAACATGCCAACATAATAAAAATATGGCTGACTTTTCAGACCATCATTCCCATATTTGTGAAAGAAAAGCATAACACTTTTGGGGTAGGGGAAATCTGTGACTAAACCATCAAATCTGATAAAAGTTATTTAAATGATGAGCCACAGTAAAAGAGGAATGGATTGGAATCATAAAAGAAATATATCCTAACCCTAATTTCTAGAGGAGGCCAACTCATTTAGATACAGCAGCTACTCAACATATACACACATAAACAGTATATGGATATTTCTGGAGTAAAACAGCCCCCTATAGTGAGTACCAAAACTACCAAAAATGGACCTTGGACTTATTTTTTGGACTTTTATGTGAAATGCAATGCACAACATGTAAAACACATGAACAGGAATGGACTTTTTCAATGTTTGTCTCGGCCTATTTCCTTGTTGTCTGTATTATATAATACAAATACAAGAATAAAAATAAACTTGTGTCCTGTTTAGAATGAAATCCACTGATATATGTTTGGGAGAACACATAACTTCCATAACTTCCACTATAAAATTGTATTGTGAATGGAATGTTTATCTTTCTCAGCTTAGCAGTTACTGTTTTGCCACTATTCTTTTCTTACCTGGATCTTCCTGATCTTGCACTCTTTCCTCTCCTTCCCTTCTTTTATCTCTCTCTCTTTGCACTGACAATCATACACAAATATATTGTATTCAACTAAATGAAAAATGACAGAAATATGAGAAAATACTAATAATGATGATAAGTAAAGCCCTCTCTCTGCTCCCCTCTCTCTCTCTTTGTATTGTTAACCAAAAAGCAATTAACCAAACAATCCATTTTCTATCTAATAAGAGATATAAACTGATACATTTATCCAACTTACAACATCATTCTAATATGATCTTTGGTTGCTGTGGAAAATGAAGTCACACTATTTGATATTACACTCTTACCTGAACCTGGATCTTTAAAAATGAAAATAAAAAATAAAAAAATCAATCTTATATCCATGATGAGGCTGTCTATCTGTCTGTCTGTCTGTCTGTCTTGGCTTTAATATTAACACATGCACATGACACAACAACTAGCTTCTCTCACTCCAATTCAAACACAGAGGTTGACTGAACCACCTTAGAATACCTGGATCATTTCCTAGCTAGAAAAATGTCAGCTAACTCCTACCTAACACTATAAACAGAGATCTACATTTCAATGCAGCAAAAACGAAGACTGGTGATGATAATGTGTTGGTACTGAGTGGTAGAAGTAAAGAAATGTGTCACATATTCTGCTTTAAGCGAGGCACTGTAAATCACCAACTCTGGAAGGCATCACATTGCTCTGAGCTAGAAATGGGTGATTCGTGAACAAATCATTTAAAAGAATCGATTCATTTAAGTGAACGAACTGAATCAATTTGCAAACGCAATTAAATCGATTCAGCAGCACTTTGCTAATATTATTATCTATTCATCACATAAACTACTCGGAATCACTCATTAAGTCAGATTCGGAAGTGCTGTGTGACACACCGTGCAGCACCTGTAGTTTCTATGGCAAGATCTTTGATTGTATCGCGAGACTACTTGCTGGCAACGGACAGACCAAGCCGAGGTAGTGAACCGCTGAATGAAAGAGTGGCCGAGTACAGCCGAGTACGGCCAAGTTGCTGAATTGTTCATGAATCAATGACTCACTGAATCGTTCACAAATCACTGAATTGTTCACAAATTGATGATTCCCTGAATCATTCACGAATCGATGACTTGCTGAATCGCTTCGCAAATCGCTGAGTCTATTGAACTGGTGAACGAGACTACCCTACCGTAAGAAGCCAGATAGATAGATAGATAGATAGATAGATAGATAGATAGATAGATAGATAGATAGATAGATAGATAGATAGATAGATAGACAAAATACAAAAATAGATAAAAAGTCAAAAGCATACTTAATACAATTAACTATTGACATACTAGTGGGAAATCTTTATAAAATTTTGTAATTTTCCAATTACGTTATTCATTGATGGTCATAAAAGAGAAAAATTAAGGGTTAGACCTATTACTACTTACACATGTTAAGTGGTGTAGTGGCTAAGCCATATGCTTGGCAATTTACCGCTGCCAAATTGGTCATGCATGCCAAATTGGTTGCGACCAACACCTGCTCTTTTATTTATTTTTTTTTTAATTGGTGAATCAAAGGAAATCGATTCACAATAGATGAACAAACTGAAAGAATCAAGTTAGTAAAAAGAATCAATCTTCCCATCACTACTCTGAGCACTCATTCACAGTCTGAGTCGGTAAAGGGGGGGGGGGGGGGGGTGGACCAAACCTTTTTTGCGGTAGGGAGGGGGTGGGGGATGCTGCTGCATTTTTGTTGTTGGAATATTACATTTCAACCATGTAATGTATATCGTTTTGACATTTTTCTAGCTTGTTAAAAATGGACATAAAGTTAAAAAAAAATCTCTTAAATTTTAGAGGTGCAGGGTTTCAAATTAGGGGTGCTTCAGCACCCCCCCAAAACAGGCTAGAAATGCCACAGATTGTAAGTGACAATTTATACTTGGTACTGACAAGTCACTACTGTCAATATACAAACCTACACCCATGAGTAGATCACTCACTAAAACAGGCCACTCTCTTCTCTTCTCTTCTTTGTCTGGATTGGTAACCTTGTTAATTGTGCTGCATTAGTAAATATATGTTCCTCTAAACTTTTTACTTTAATTTCAATTCGAATGTGAAGATGTGGTGTAAGTTACTTGTCATGACCTGTTATTTCTCAGGGGTACAACTAAGGATTATTTTCCCAAGTGATTGATTATTTCTTGATGAAATGGTTTAAAAATGATTTGATCAGGGTTTCCCTAAGTCTGAGATGACATCCTTAAATGTCTTGTCTTGTTCATAAGCCAGAGATGTTTACATACCTGAACCAAAGAGCTATGGCTTTTTTTCTAAAAAAAAAAAAAACAAAAAAAAAAAACTCTGCACCAAAATAGGTGGCAACTATGTTAATAAATAACAACTAATCGATTAATCATTATTTGATTGACTGTAAAATTTTGGGTTGATGCCAATACTTGTTTCATTTACCTTCTTTTTGCTGTCATTAATTCCTACTATACTATTACATGGGAAACAAGGAAGTCTTCCTTTTGAAGTTCTCACTGTACACAAATAAAGTTGTTCTATACATTCTTAAATGACTAATATGTTAAATCTGCTTGAATAAGTTTAATAAGAAGCTGCTTAGAGTTTATGTTGGGTTCTGACAACTTCTAATGAAATCTCTGCTGATTATGTCACAAAAAAGCACTTTGGGTGCCTTGAAAAGCGCTATAGAAAATCCAATGCATTATTATTATTATTATTATTAAAAATGAAACAAGTGGATATATGGATAGTGAGTATAATAATTAGTCATATGCACTTAATACATGCATATTCATATAACCATAGATAAAATTAAAAAGTATGAAACGTCATTACTTATGTGAAATGGAAACAGAACATCTCCCACCCATTCTACATGTGCAGCAGATGTAACTCTGGGCAGAGGACACCCTGCATGCATGGGCGTGTCTCCTCATATTCTCCTTATCCTACATATTCATCAGCAGGGCGGGCTTTGAATTGCAAATACTCTGAGCGGGCCCACTCAAATATGAAGTACTTTTTTCATTCCCTCAGGCTACATCAAATACTGCTTTGAGCCCGAGACTTGAACAAGAAAGAAAGAAACATTTTGGCACAGCTGAGAAACAGAAAACGATTCTGGAAGTGCATTTTGCTATTAAACAGCAATGAATCAAATTGGAAAATGTACTCGTTAAGCTGCGCTGTGGTTGAAATTTAGCAAAATTAATTTAAAAAATAGCAACAAAAAAAAAACAAAAAACAGTGAGATATTTGTGGGCAGACTGAAGACACCCACGGCATGACGCATAGGACGCTCTGTATAGGAGACCTGCACAGAGAGGACAGTCTGTTGCATCTAAGTGGTACTATAAACATGCAAACGTGTCGAATGCAAGAAGGCTGCTTCTGTTTTAACATTGAAAAATGCTTTCAAACACAGTAGCCTCTCCGTTTGGCCATAACAGGCTGACAGTTGCTCAATATTGACCATTTACGCCATGTAAAGAAAAGTATGGTCAGTAGCTCAATCGTCTGTAGCGACATTGTAAAAAAAAAAAAAAAAAAAAAGTCTTGTGCAGCTTTGGACCTGCGCTCCAAATAAACCAAATGGAGAGCCACTTCACCTGAAGGAGTAGAACAGTAAGCAAATGGGACTTACTCCGTGCGCAGATCTCACCACCAGGACGAGTGCAAGCAAACAAATCCTGTAAAAAGAAATAAACAGGTTTCCTTAGTGTGCTTTGCCGTGCTTACCAGGCAGGTAAAGAGCACCGGAGCCCGCAGCGGCTTCGACCAGCGCTGCGCCAGCTCTGCAAAGCCCGAAGTTGGAGTACAGAAATGTGGAGATGGATTTTAAAAGAGGAGAGAAAAATCAGCTTACGGGAATTTCATTGTGATCCGACTGGCAGATCGGGAACCGCAGGGTCGAGACTCGATTCCCTTGTCTTCACCAGCAAGGCACCTCAAACGCGCTCATCGACGGCTCCAAAAACCCTGTCATCTACCGGAGAGACACACACAGAAAGATAAAGTAGTCCTAAACACAAACCCGGACACCACACCGATCCGACCGCTACAACCTCACTGGTACAGAAAGCACTTTGTGGGTGATTTCTTTCATAAAATAAGAGCTTATCCAACTCACCAAAGTTGCAGCGGTGAAATCGCTGCTGCGCTCTCCGGGCTGTTGCGCTTCAACTCAGCAGCGCACCAGAGCAGCGGGGGAGGAGGGGCCAACACATGTCATTCATGCCTCCATACCTTTAGCTCTAACGGGTTTTTACCAAGCACAGTCTACATAACCTCCTCAAACAGTCCAAATGCAGCACATGCATCATTTAAAGACAGGTTATGTCTGTCACTGGCCTGGTTCTGATCATAGCATACATCATGAAAATGTCAGTCTCTCTTTTAAGTATCTCTTCAAAATAAGGATGTTTTTTGACACTATATCATACCATCATACATCCACCAATATCATCTGTAACAAAACAATACCTATACTCAAGACACTTATGCCATAGCCTACTTTGGGTTCATTAAACATAATAATTACAAAGTACCCATAGGAAATTGTACATTTTTGCTTGAAAATATATATTTTTTTGATGTGAGGTTTTATATTTTCTATTTATTTCCTTTCAATGTTATTTCAATGTACATCTCATGTGGTTACTTTCTAATATATAAACCTCCAGAAAGTTTTTAACCTACCCTAAAGTAAATCTACAAATACTGTATATCATCCCAGCTCTATGAATTTAATGTATGAGATAAAATGAGTAAACTTTTGATTGTTATGATAACTCCTCAGGTTTGTGCTCTAAATACAGTACAGACACTGACCGACTCAAGTTGCAAACGGTTCCCTTTTAGCCCGTGAATGTTCTATTTTAGTTCTACTTGAACCCGTGTGAGGCTTCAACACTATCACAACATGTTAATTTACCCTCTGATGGACGTTGTTGAAATACAGTCACGGTGCTGGCTCCGATACTTAAATGTCCATTTTGGAGTGACACATGGATCCATCCTTGGATGCTGCCAGTTTCACACTTTGTAGGATAATTTGAAGAAAATCTACTATGGTTAAGATCTTATTGGTGCTAGTGTTATTGTCAAGATTGCTTGTCAGTCTTTATTGATTCAGAATCAAGGTCTACATGGGACTCCTTTGTCTTGATACAAGAGTTTGACAATTTTCCATGAAAACATCAGCAAAAGGAAATTGTAAGTTAAGAAGCATGTGATTCTGTATAGGAGATGAAGCACTGATTTGAAATCTTTAAACCATCGCCTCATCAAAATGTATGTTTATAATCGCACTGTTACCATCATAACACAATCACACTGCCAGAAAACATCAGAATGCTTGGTTTAATAGTTGCACATAGGTCTGTTTCACAGGGGTGAATGCATTTTTTTTCTTGGTTCAAGATGCGATAATTTCAGTTATACCAACACAATTTGTACCTACATCATCATTTAAAAAAGCCCTCCAAATTAGGCAAGAAAAGACAAACAGAAAACAAACATACTACTAAAGTTGAGAGTTTCACGTAAGCCATGATTTAATTTAAACTTAGGCTATATGTAAGAACATAATGACTTTATTGCTGTATTACTTAAAACATATGATCTGAAGTGGATCTGAAAGCAGCTACAAAAGAAAACGAGGAGTAAAAGCACATAGATGCAAACAGATCCATGGACATTATCTCATGGCCACTTTTCAACTCACTGCAGATGTTGTCATATGGGCTATATTAATATGGACTTCTTTTCTCTGATATTAAACATTTCATGATTATATTTCCATTTATAGGTAGTGACATGCTTCTTTCTTTCAGGTGGAACTTTGCATATTCATTCTTCACATCCCATTAAAAAGGTACACACAACTGAAGTGAGAACTAAATGATGTAGTTCACTCAATAGATAAGTCTATGACATTTTCTTCTATTCTGGCAAAAGCATCCCTCTGTCAGGAGTCAAAAGTCAAAAAGTTAGTATTTGACCTTTAATAATCTTGCAGGAATGCGACGTGTCTGGGCATATAGAAGATGTCAAATAAAGGTTTAATGTCAAACCTTTTTTGCACTGCCTCAGGCGTTGGGTAGGATTGGATAGGCATGCAGAAGGAAGGCACCGTATATTCATCCGCCCTTACTAGGTCCTAACATTGTTGAATTCTTTAACATGGATGGGGAAATTAAACAACAGAAGCGCGTTATACAAATAGATGAAATTATGCACGCTTATACACTTTGTCAGAGCAATATTTTTGGTGAAAGTCGTCCTCTAGGTTTATTTTAAATGTATTTTATGTCTGTTGAAGGTGCACAGAGCCGATATCACTGCGCTCTGGGTGTGGGAAGTAGTTCCGTCTGGGCAGGTTTGCAAGTCGAGGAGAGGCGGACTACAGAGGCGCTCGGTGCCAGGACCATTAGGATCCTCTGCTAGCGCAACGACAACCAACCTGCCGAGAAGTAGTGTTTTTCTTCCTATTTCTATTTCACTGAGAGCAGCGGTGCAGGGGGGGAGCAGGGCTATGTCATCCGATTAGGCAGCCCAAGAGTTTGACAGTGTTAACGCAGGCGGATCCTTGTTTTATATCCCCAAGATGAGTAAAGACTTGAACAGCCTGCGACAGCTCTCCGTGGCTCTGCTCTTCTTCGCCCTGTGCGTCGCGGTGCAGCAATCCGACTCTGCGGTAAGTGCGCTTTCTTTTTGTGAAGTTATTCGGGGCTGACTAACCGCTTTTCTCCCTCCAAAGTTATCCGCTTGAAAACCCCCACAGCCCCGCCGCGCACACTGAGCCGGCGCCGGGACACCAGCGGCTCTCAGCAAGCTGCACTAAAGTTTATAAATAGAGGCTGCTTTATAACAAGTGCTTATACTCCAGCTCTAATAATAATCTCGTTGGCGTTTCCGTTTTGTTGAAATGAAAATAATAACCTCCTGCATGTAATTAAGCCAATTATACACCTTTGCTTAGAGCTTTTATGGCACATTTAACGACGGGGATCCTTGAGCTGGACTTTTGTAGTTTCGTGAAAGATCGCACCGAGTTTCTGCCCTCTTCCCTGCGCATCACGTTTCTTCTTCCAGTTCCCGTGCAACAGGAGCCAACCTGTAGTACCATGCTAACCACGGCACACTTTCCTTAGCCTGCATCTATGTTTTATCCTTGTGGAAAGCTTCAAACTAAATGAAGTGCGTGGGGAAAGCGCGGCGATGGTGCGCGCTGGGAGTTTTTTTTTTTTTTTTTTTTTCCACAAGGCGGGTTGAGATGTAGTTAAAACACTGAAGACACAACATGCCTGTTCTGTCACTGATAACACATTGTGTTACATGACCTATAAAGGCGCGTTGTGCGTAATGGTCACGTCCTAATAAAGTCACAGCAGAAGAGAGGACAGGCGTTTTCTCTGCGTTTATCCCTTTCTGCAGGTGACAGCACCTGCTCTCTGTCTCATGTTGACTAAGCTATAATTTGACTAGAAAACTTTAGGAAAACACTGTACAGTTAGTGATTCGCAAAACGAATCACTAACTGTACGCAGCAGAGCAGTAGCATTCCTTCAGCTGCTCTGCCATGACCTGATGTTTAGATGAATTTCGTTTTGTACTTTAAGTAAGCCTATGTTTAAGAGCAGGAGGAGTGCGGGTGTTTGCGTTTGCGCATACTTTGCCCCTCTTCATCCTGCACATGTGCAATCCTTTTTATTTTCACCTATGTGTCATGCAGCTGTATCCTCTGCAGGTTGAAATTCAGAAATCAGTGCAAGCCTCTCACTCAGTCACCTAATATTCCACTGGCTCCATATGATGCATATTCACATAGCATTAATAATTCATGAGGGCATGGCTCATGCTGATGCGCATGGACCCGCCCACTCACCAGCCATGTCCAATCAGACCTGCGCATTAGCTATCATCAGTTTTGTACATCAGCTATGAAAGGCATGATCCTCTTGACTTTGTGGATCCATAATCATCCTCAGAACTTTGTCATATCTTCATCCAGTATTTCTTTGGACGCAATATGCATGTCTTAACATATTTATGACTTGTTTACAAAGAGACATACAACAACCAGGTGGCCTCCATTATACAATTGATGTATCTTGTCTCAATAAGTTGCAGCTGAACTTTGAGATGTCTGATGTGATACAGGGTGTTTACCCATCTTAGATTTAATGATATAAGGAATAACTTGCATTTCAGGGATTAAAAAACTTGGAATTATTTGTTATCATTAAAGTAGTCATTGAGTTGCAGAGTATCTGGTCCAAGAGAAGTAAAAAGTCTAATCAGGCAGTGGAACAAAACCAACAATGCATGCCAATTAAAGTGATAATGTATAAGGAAAATGCTTAAGAAATACAACAAATAGGGGCGAAAGTGTTTGGAAACTGTGGGCTGAAGATCTTTGTCGTGACCAAGTGTTACGGGTTTGTTGAGCAGAAAGTCTAGTTGCCATGGAGACATAAAGCTAAAGGTGAAGGCGGGCCAGTGTGTCCCCGGGAATGTGGTTGACCTCGCCCTCCTTTACAGGCGTTTGTCAGAGGATGAAGAGGACAGAGGGAGAGGGGAAAGTGCTGAAGAATCTTAAAGCTGAGGAAAAGAGCAGTTACAGATGACAGAAAGTTCATTCTTGAGCTTTAGAAACATTTACAGTGAGGATGAGGGTGTTTGGTCAAGGCTGGTTTGCTTTCGTTTCACAGCTTGTCTAAAGATGATTTTATTTCCTCACTGTCTGTCCCAAACAGAGACACACTCCAGCTCCCATCACTCCCAATATTCCCTCCCAATCTGCCCCAGTGCTCTCACCATCGTCCCCTAGTGGAGAATGTGTGTCTGAACCAAACCTGTCCGTTGGAATTCAACCACTTTAGTCATCAGTGTCCATTAAAAAAAGAAAAACATGCATCTCCAAATACATTGACTCTAAATTTTACACATTATAGTATTATTATATGTTGTTTTGTGCAAGTAATGTACAAATTCCACCACTTTTGATGGTAAAAGAGCAACACACACAACTCATATTAAGGCATTTTTATAGATTTTCATATTTATAATATGAATTTTCAGATTTATAATAGCCTTTCATAGTTTTAGTGTGAATAAACACACATGTATTCACACACATAGTTTTTAACCATTAATTCTAAATAAAGCCTTTCATATATCCCTGTTTCATCACTGTTGTTTGGCTCTACGTGTGTGTGAATGGTATTAATCCCCGCCCAGATATGAATCTCCATTTAGCCAGGTGAGGGAGTTCAGCGGTAATGTATACCTGGAGGTTTTCCTTTGAACCCGTCATGCTGCGCAACCACAAACACACACTTAATTTGATGCATGCTTTCCTGTGCACACGGACACACACACACACATTGACTCACACGCACAAAGCAGACAGATTCCCCACTCTAAACTCCACCTGTGACGCGGGTCACGTGAAAGGTGAGGGAACCCGTGAGGCTGTGTGTGGTTGTGTAGGGGTTTAGCTATAGCCAAAACATCCTGTTACTGTTGAGATAAATCTGCCAAGTGAGACGATAGAGCAGCATCTTACAGCAGGAGAGGAAAGCGTCCTTTGTCTTAGTTTGTGTTTTCAACATTTTCTTTTTTCTCCTCTCTCTTCTTTTTAAGTATCTTGCTTATTTGCCTGATGCACGCACAATTATAAGTTTTTATTAATTATCAGTCTTTGCAAGATTTAGCACCAATTCAACAAATTTCTGCAATAATTTACAACATCCTTCAATGGGTTCAACTCTTTGCACCCTTTTTCTGTAATAAACAGTTGAAATCTTGCCACAGAATCATTTCTATTGGGAAAAAAAAGTTTCGAAAAGAAAAAAAAAAATAAAATAAAGCTTTGATCTCTGCAAGGGTCCTCACGACAGCAATCTGGTAACTTTATTTTGGTATAACTTGTCTTTCAGGGAGGCACACAGATGTCACTAATAATATTCTTTGAATTGATCAGACATGAATGTTTTGATCAATTTGGATCAAAGAACTTGCTTGCAGCTCTTCATGGCAGAACAGGAAGCGTAACCTTAAGTCTGGACTCACAGGGAAAATGTTTTAGAAAAAATGTTCCAAATTATTTTTTGTGTCTTAATTGTAACGAGACAGTCCTTCAGGTCCTGACTTTTTTTAGTTTGATTCCCTTCTACAAACCTGAACTAACATTTTTACTCAGCGTACCTCTGTCGTCCTCAATTCCTGCTGTCTGTATCTCTCTCTCTCTCTGCTTCGGGTTTTCCTCCCTCACCCTCCCCTCTCCTATGTGTCAGCTGTGGAAGGCAAATTCCGTCTTTATCTCACCTGCCCGGAGAGAAGGGCTCCTTAAACAGGCAGCTCTCCAAAGACCCACATGCAGATCATCATCATGTTTGCCTCCTTTTTCCACAGTTCTTTAAGCTTAAAACTCTACACAGAAGTGTGTGTGTGTGTGTCTACTGTTGTGTATCTACATAAACGCCTGTGTGTATGTGTGTGTGTTTCTGGAGAGGACTCACACTGTGGTGTCAATGAGCCAGGGATGCCATTAGGATTAACAGGTGGACAAAAGTCAATGAGAGCTAACACCAAATGTTTAGACAGCTAATTACCCCTATCCAGTACACACACCACCCCCTCCTTCTCTTCAATTTGCTTTGGATTCTTTCCTCTTCTTTTGTAGCTGGAAGAGTAGAAGCTGAAGTAGTATTAGTAAATAAAGTAAACAAAGCAGGAGTAGTTGTATTATAGGAAGAGCATGGGTAAAATGGAATTGCAAAATGCTACAGAGTTAGAATGTGGTAATGGCATTTTTGTTGTCGATTAATTAGCATAAAGACAATTAGGGAGGCACCGACGCCGATACCAGTATCAGGTGTCGGTCCGATACCGAGTGGGTGTACTTCTACTCATACTGGTAAATGTGCTCTGATACAACCACACGGATACCACTTTATGGCAGCGTGACATTCACAGTGCAGCAGGTACGCAGGAGATTTTTCAAAATAAACGACAGTGACAAAAAAAAACACCAACTGCAAGTTGCGTTAAAGGGCAAAGACATACCAAATTGACTGCTGATCGTCACCAGAAAAGGTAGCCGCACTGATCAGTCGGCTCCCGTCTCCCCCGACACGGTCAAAAAAGTGCAAAGAACACACCAAGTCGACTACCAACTTGAGCGTATGTTCTGCGCTTGTGCAAGATGTAATGTCTCCATAACAACAGGTGGTGCTAATCTGTATTGTGGCCCAAAAAAAACAAAAGCCAGAAATGACGGAACATCTGTCTAGACCAGGAGTAGGCAAGTCCGGTCCTAGAGAGCCGCTGTCCTGCATGTTTTAGATATTTCCCTCTTCCATCACACCTGGTTCAATTAATGATCA
>JAPQRQ010000011.1:2612059-2625348 GCA_037367365.1 Apogon talboti | reverse complement strand
TCCACATCGCGGTTTTCACCATTCGCGGGGGGGTCACAGCCCCCATTAACCGCGAAGTGTGAGGGTTCACTGTAGTTCTATGTGGAAACTGTAGAAGTCCTCAGTATTATAAAAGACAAACTCAAAGTTATGTACAACATCATGACTGTCCACTCGTTGTAATTCATTTTCCTTTCCAATAGGATCTCCTGGAGCTTCAGGTAGCAAGGGAGAGAGAGGATACCCAGGATCACCTGGTCTTTCTGGCCCCCCTGTAAGCACATTTGATGTTTTATAAATTGTCAAGCAGCACATTTTCTAGGGCTAGATACTCCAAATTCATGATTCTACTGATCTGAGGACGGTGAGCTCTTGTCTCTAAACTGTACATGTAAAATATTTTGTTTCAGCTGGGCTATTTGATTGATTAGTCGATATTTCTCTTTTCCCCTCTCTTCCTTTCACCAGGGCCTCCCTGGCCCTCAAGGTGCTCCAGGATTCCATGGAGAGAAGGGAGACCCAGGTGATGCCATCACAGTCAGCGGTCTGAGGGGAGAGAAGGGTGATACTGGTTTCCCTGGACCACCTGGCCTGCCTGGCCTGGATGGTAGACCTGGTCGTGATGGACAGCCTGGAATTTCTGGACCTAAAGGAGCTCCTGTAGGTGGCTTTCACTCATTCTGTATTCATCATAAGTTATACTGTATTCATTGAGCTTAACCCATCTCTGATTTATTTGATAACTGCATCCGACAGGGCTCTCTGCTTGTTAAAGGAGAGCGTGGGCTTCCTGGTGAGCCAGGTCCTGCAGGTCTCCCAGGTGACAGGGGTCCCCCAGGTGGCCCAGGCTTTGGACCTCAGGGACCTTCAGGAGAGAAAGGTATCCAAGGTGTCTCAGGAAGACCTGGAGCTCCTGGTGCACCTGGTAAGAGGATTATTTTAAGTTAATTAAATAATGTCTTGTCATGTCGAACAGCCTTGAACCAATAGTTTTTCACATCGGTTTTATCACATTTGTCCAATTCAGAAGTCAAAACACACACTGACACAATCTTCTAACATTGCAAAACACTGTAACCATGCAAAAAAAAAAACACTGTCAAAGACCATCCATCCATCCATCCTTCGGTGTCTCTTCTCACTTTCTCACTCTGTAGGTGCTAAAGGTGAACCTGGCCTGACAGTAGCAGAGAAAGGATTACCAGGATCCAGAGGACTGGATGGTGAACCAGGACTACCTGGTGCACCAGGTACACTGACATTTTTCATGAACCACATAAAAAGACAACAAAAGTCTGACTTTGATTAACATGAATATTTTTTGTCACTGTTAGGTAGCCCAGGTCAGCCTGGTCAGCCTGGTTTCCCTGGTCTACCAGGAGCAAAGGGAGATCCAGGGCTCCCAGGAATTGGACTCCCAGGACCCCCAGGAGGCAAAGGTAAAGACAGTAGCCACATTTACACAGAGATCCCGGAAAAAAGGTGAGATGGTGATCCCACCTTTTTTCCACCATTGACCGTTTTACAACGCCAAGCTAAAGGAGTAACAGAGGTGAGACAGGCTGGACTGTTACACAGCGGACCTGAATCAGAATCAAAGGGGCGGTGATGCAGAGCAGCTTATAGTGGGAAATACCCCGAGCATAGCGGTGTTAGCTCTCAAAACAACAACTCCAGAACCGGCCCGTCTTTCACCATTCCACAAATGTTAGCATGGATAGAGTCCACCGCCCAAAGTGACAACTGCTCGCAGATCTCGGCGTCTCCCCAGTTCGACATCTTTCTAGTCACGTATATGTTCATTTACTGAACACGTCCCGCATTCATTTTTAACCCCCCCCCCGGCACAGGGGTCCCACACACAATATGTGATCCAAACATCACACCTTGGTTGCGGAATGAGAGGTGTTCCTTTTACATAGCGTTCTGGAATCATGATTCCACCTTTATCAGGGTTCTGTTACTACCTCCAGAGCTGTGACAGAGGTGGGACCAAATGATTCCACCATTTCGTTTACACAGATGTCGCACCGGAATAAAGGCGAAATATTCCCGCGACAGAAGTGCTGTGTAAAAGGGGCTAGTGATAAGGTTTTCTCAATTTTTCTTTGCCGCGTCCTCATTATTATTTCATTCATTTTCCCCTATCTGTTTCTTCCGTCTCTTCTACCATTTCCTCCTTGTATGTTAAATCTTCCTTGAATTTTTCCTTGTCGTATATTGTTCTCGATAGCATTTAATTTTACACCACCAAATCTTCATCTTTCCCTTAATATATCCACTTATTCTCAATTGCTCAGTCTTCGCTCTCTTGTTTTTTTTCCTTCAGGATTCCCAGGTATTCCTGGCCAGCCAGGATCTCCAGGAGGACCAGGCAGACCAGGAGTAGATGGTCTCCCTGGACAGCCCGGACTACCGGGACCCAAGGTAGATGGATTGATTCTAATGCCAGTAAAATTAGGTTAGGCATTAAATTAAAATATCAGTTAAAAACAGTTGTAGTTTTATGGTTTTCATCATAATTCAATGATTGGTGTTTAACATTAGCTACATTTTTAGCAAACAACATGGATTTGTAGAGTTTGAAAGATTTGAAAAGTTTGAAAAGTTTCTTAGATTTCTTCATTCAGAACTGTTCTGGACCATAGTTTATTTCTATTCATATTATGTATGCAAAGAAAATACATGTTATAACTTAGAAGAAGCAGAGCAGTCACCAAGCTGCCTATTTACCCTAATAAATAAATCATCACTGTCATATTTGCAGATTCTGAAAAGAAAAAAATGCAGGCGCAAACTCTTTAAAGGAGAAATTTGTAATAGTTTTAGTTGAAAACAATAAAATGTTATCTGACATTATTATTATGTATAATAATAATGATATGCTGGGAATTCCATCCGTCTGTCCGTCAGAGATTTTTGTCCATCCCATTACTCGGACACTAGTCACCTGATTCTTTT
The DNA here is from genome assembly GCA_037367365.1 of Apogon talboti. NCBI lineage: Eukaryota > Metazoa > Chordata > Actinopteri > Kurtiformes > Apogonidae > Apogon > Apogon talboti. The sequence goes on along the minus strand of JAPQRQ010000011.1, from coordinate 2,622,408 downwards.
CAAATTTGACACACATGTTCTTTATTACTAGGAGAGGTGCAGTGCACAGTTTGATGACTGAATTTCAATTTTGAGATTTTTTAAAACATATTTTTTTTAAATTTCAACGTAGTTAACTTGTCCAACCGATTTCTCGAACACCCAATTATTTTCAAATTTCACACACATGTTCTTTCCATGTGCCTTTCTCTCAATTTTTGCATTTTTTTAAAAAATTGTAAAAGTTTTTGAAAAGATTGAAAGTCAAGACTCAAAATTCATCCCTGGGTAAGCAGGGTATCAGTGAGCAGGAGGGGCAAAGTGTTGTGCGACGGGGCGGGGGTAGAAGTAAGCTCTGCTCACTTTTTCACTTGTTTTGATGCTATGTTGCTAACCAGCTAACCCCGTCCCACCCTATATTGTAATACCATTTTGTACCTCAAGAGGTTGCGTCCAATCTGTCCACAGTCAAATATATATAGAGAGAAGTACTGCTGAGAGGTGTACACTAACCTTTTGTCTCTGGAATTGTAAACATAACTGAGGGTCTGGTAAATGGCCTCTGGTGAAAGTTGAGGAGGCTGGTGTAACCACACCCTGTCTCCACAACTGAGTAACACTTTGCTTTGGATCGGATTTAACTTTGGGGAAAATTGAAACTGTACCTTAAAACTTAATATTATCAAGATTTTCTCATAAGCAGTGTAAGAAAAAGAAAAAGAGAGGGAGAAAAAAGGAAGATCTCAAAAATTTGTTGTTCACAATATCTGACATATTTTTTTCAGGTGATAATTGACATCCAGAATAGCTGCCTAATATACAGTCATGTGTGTCTGTGACAGGGTGAGCCAGGCTTTGGTCTTCCTGGCCCTCCAGGTTTACCAGGAGTACCAGGAGCGAAAGGTTTATTTGGACCAAAAGGAGATCCCGGCTTCCCTGGGGGCCCTGGTTCACCTGGAAGATCTGGATTTGATGGTGCTCCTGGACAAAAAGGTAACATTTACATTTTGTTGTGTATATCTTATTCATAAAGAATTTGATGTTGCCTGATACATCATTCACACCCTCTCCTCCCTGTTCAGGTGAGCCTGGTATACCTGGTATACCTGGAGCTCGTGGCCCACCTGGATCCCCCACCATCAGTCAACCTGGTCTACAGGGTCCACCTGGACCTCCAGGCCCAATGGGACCACCAGGTAAGAACCAAGAGTCCATGGAGAAGTGAAATATACAGTATTTTAAAGGCCAGAAAGATAGATAAGGCCTCAGACTGTAAGTTTTCCTCAGGCTGTGTTGATGTGTACCATAAAATAGGATTTTTGACAAAGGAAATGTCATGTTCTTATACAATGCTAATGTTAGCATTGCATCTGAAGACCTACTACTGCCATTGCATTTTAAAGCATTAGTATAATTTCCTTTCTTTTTTCAGTAGAATAGCTTATGTCATGTTTACTGTTGTGTCTGTATGTGTTATTACGAGGGTTGGGACTTTAACGTATTAATTTCAATTAATTAATTACAGGACAAATAACGGCGTTAAAAAAAAGTAACACAATTAATCGATTTTTATTTTTATACACGGATGGTTTCTCAGTGTACGGGTTTCTAGCATACCGATTATACCGATGCACTGAACAAGCGGAAGTGGCAACATTAGGACAATAAATAACAGAAGAATGCTATGATGGATGGAATATTTACATTTAAAAAATGGTTGGGTGGAAGCCTAGATAAGAGCACTGTTGTGTGCAAACTATGCCACAAAAAGTTCTAAATACCATCGCAGTTGTTCAAGCCTACACTACCACCTAAATGCCAAACATGTTGCAGCTAGTACGAATTCAGGAGCTAATGCTAATGCTCCTACCACTCCGCACTCCACCAGATAATGGGTTTAGACTATCAGCTTTGTTATGAGTCTTACTGTTAACAATCAACTGAAATATCTAAAAAAATAAGACAAATAATGTATTATTTAAATAAAAACTTAAACCAACATGAATTGCCTGGTTTTCTCTAAACTCAAATAAATTAGTCCCAACAGTGCTACAGATAGCATCATCTGACCCCATTCATGAACTGCTATACAGAAAGACAATTTTAAGCAAAATCCAGCAGCTTTATGACACTGAAAAGTAAGTAAAAGGGAAATAGGGACTGAGATCAGTTAAGGGACCATTTTTCTTTGTCTTTTTTTATTTATTTTTTTCCTTTACCATTTTAGATGGTATGGCCCTTAATGTTTTAAGGCACTTTAACTGTTGGTCTGTTTATTTTTAGCTAAGGATATTTATCACGTTACTACTCTTCCGAAATGTACTTGAAAGTACTGTTTATTTACAAAACAAACATGTTTATCAGATTATATAAAGTAATAAACAGGATTTGGTTGTTTAAACTTATGTATGTGTCTATTCACTGATTTAGTGATTTACCCAAATCTGTTTAAATTGGAAAACGTTCCTTCTGGTGTCAAATATTGATATTCGATTAAAATACGATTAATTATGATTAATTAATTACAAGGTCAGTAATTTGTTTGATGAATTTTTGTAATCGAGTCCCACCACTAGTTTTTACATTTGTAAAAATATTTGTGAATATGTTTAACTTGTTTTTGTGCATGACCTCACACTTGTTTTGGGCGTGTAAAGGTGATGTCAGGGGGTTACACTCTCTAACTGAGCACACTGAAGCACCAGAGCACCTGCCTGAATGTTGAGGGTTTGTTGGTTTAATACACACTGTCTGTGTCACAGTGATGGAGTATGATTTACAGCATATGTTGTATTTTTTGGTATGTCACATGGTGATCGAGGCGGATGTGTGATGTACCACTGGAAACCTTTATCTGCAGAAATGTTCAGCACTCGTCTTTGTCTTTAATTTCTGACGCTGTTTTGCACCAGCTGAAAAGTCACCACTTATACACCTTGCGTGGCTGCATCACACACCTTTCTCTGCATCTCTGCAGCTTTGTTAACATCACATACTGCTCCCTGTTTGTGAGCACAACAGGTGTTAACTAATGTTTTGTGCGTCAGCCTGTTCTCTTACCTAACCTCAACACCCGTTTTTCCTCAAATCCCCACAAAAAGCACAAACTAACACTTATCCAGTGAGATGTTTGAACACTCTGAGCATGCATGAGATGCTGTCGCTGTAATGGGAAAAAACATTTTGGCAAGGTCAGAGTGTTCAAAAACCAGCCTCATACACAACATTTTAATGCATTTAATGCATTATATTTTGTTCTCCTCATCTCAACTTCCAACGCTCCGCCCTGTGCACTTTGACACACCCCTCCCTTATCTGCGGCCCTCTGATGCCAAGGCGAGAAAGGTATTGTTCATGGCCATCAAGTGACAGATCTAATGAGCACATGTATGCTTACTTAAAATACCTTCATGTCATTTGTAAAGGCTTAAATATGCATTAATTATGTGTGGATAGATTTTTATTTGTGTTTGCCATTTTGTACTGTATTCTCCAGCTGGCTTTCTTCAGTCGAGAATCATGATGTCATTGTATCCAGACACTGAAATCATCCTTCATCATTACAGGATTCCCAGGAGCGAATGGAGCAAAGGGAGATCCTGGCCCTCCAGGTCTAGATATCCCAGGTCTGCCAGGAGACAGAGGAAGTCCTGGTTTTCCAGGTTCTCCAGGACCAGTTGGATCCCCAGGATCCCCTGGAGGACCAGGACGGGATGGGGTACCAGGACTGCCAGGTAAAGTACAACACAATTAAAAGGATGTCATAATGCCAAATAAGACACATTATTTGTGCTCTAACATCCCTTTAACCTCCTCTGACTGGTTACAGGTCCTAAAGGAGACATGGGTCCCATGGGACCTCCAGGACCTTCTGGAGGTCCTGGAGGCCCTGGAGGACCTGGTGCGCCCGGACTTAAAGGTACTTACTCAAGCACATACATACAGTATATACTGCTATGAGACATCATACATTGCAGCTAAAAGGCTGTACACATCACATCACAGCACAAATAAAAATTTGTAAATTCATTAATCATATTTTCATGTGAACATTTGAAGTGATTTTTTGAGCGGGGTGATATGATTGAACATAGATTGAATATAAAGTATGAAACTAATGTGGTACACAGAATTAAAAATTTTCAAATTCATAATTTTCACAATGTTCCACAGCTTTCATTCACCCCTTTTTCTGTATAGGGTTTCTGTAGAAGGTATAAGTAGTTGAATTTATATCGAGTCTTTTGTTATTTGATGTTTTTGTTAAGAAATCAACTTAAGTTTATGAAAGCCTGTAGTGATTGAAAGAAAGTGAAGTACTGATGATGACACTCATATCTGATGTTTCCCTCCCAGGTGAACCTGGATTCCCAGGTAGAGATGGTTTGCCAGGTGGTGCTGGTACAAAAGGAGAGAGGGGAGAACCTGGTCTTCAGGGACCCCCAGGAATCACCCATCCATCTGCAGTCTCTAAGGGAGAAAAAGGAGAACCAGGAATACCAGGTACAGCTAAAAACACCTTCACTGCTCCTTAACATGAAATTGCAGTTTATTCTATTTTTGTCAGAAAATTGTTGTTTTATTCCTGAAGAATTGTTTGTGTGTGTTTTGCAGGTGCACCCGGTCATTCAGGTCAGAAAGGCATAGCCGGACTCCCTGGTGACCCAGGACTTCCAGGAGCAGATGGACGGCCTGGAGCTCCTGGACCACATGGTGCGGGTTTAGAAACTCATTGCAAACACAAACATACATTTATGCACACAGACACATATAAAGAATTATACCTGTAAAATGGATCTGTAAAGTACTGTTTCTGTTTTGTGTAGGCCCTAAAGGAGATCCTGGTATCCCAGGAGGCCCAGGTGGTCCTGGAGGCCCAGGATCAAAAGGCAGCATGGGAGAAATGGGATTCCCAGGTATGTGTGAACATATCACAGCTTCCATAGTAATTCTAGTAAGGATACAACTTTTGCATGTTGTAATTCCACTGACTAATAAGAAATGACTAGATCCCATGTACAGAGGTATTTTCTAAAATGCAGCTTTTCTGTTTTTGGAATTTTGTCAAGCAAATGCAGTTCTACTCTACTTACTAACACATAATTTGTATTTCATGGCGCGCAGGTTGTTGACCACAGTCCATCAGATGTTTTTAAGGTCCTAGGCTTCATGCAGTTTTTCTGAAAACAGACCTTTTAAAAAATCCTTCCAGGGATAGAGACATCTAGAAAGAGTTTTCGCAGGGGACAGAAAATTTTGGTGTATGTGTAATTATATTATGTGTACACTGATAGTTTTATGGAATGGTGTGCATGGCCAAAACACTGTTGTTGCTAACTTTGCTGCCTGAACTGAATACATGTCATCAATATACGAATATACAGTTCATCTTAAACTATACAAATTGAGCAGGTGTCAGAATGAGCTATGGAGAGTATTGCTCACCAGTAATATTTTTTGTAGCAAAAAATTAGTTTTTGCATTTTCTTGTGGATAGCATTATCTGAACAAAATAAATGCCGTCTGCGTACAATTGCTCCAATGTGGGTTTTTTTGTAATTCTGACATAATTTACTATCATTTCCATGGCTTCTGTCCTGTGTCACAGGCCCATCAGGACAGAAGGGTGCTCCAGGTCAGCCAGGTCTGTCTGGAGGTCCAGGACAACCAGGAGTACCTGGTTTCCCTGGAGCTAAAGGTGAACCCGGTTCTGCTGGAGTTGGGCCACCTGGTCAACCTGGACTAAAGGTATAGAAACCATCACTGTTATATATTGTTCAGAAAATCTGCTATCGGAAAATATATGTTACACACATAGTAATCTTACATCTGTGGTAGGGTGAACCAGGTCAACCAGGTTTCCCAGGAGGTCCAGGACTTAAAGGAGGCCCAGGAGCACCTGGTCTGCCAGGTTTACCAGGAGGACCGGGTGCCAAAGGTGATCCTGGCCTTCCAGGATTCCAAGGTAGAGTATAATAGGAGTGTATGTTTTTATCTACTGAAATGGTTTTGTGGAGACAAAGCAATGCAGATCTCTCCTGTTTTATATTATGACCCAGTGACAAGTTAGGTTTCTAAAACACCTACAACCTAAGAGTGTCTACCGTTTTTTTCTATCTGCTGTCAGGTTCTCCTGGTATCCCCGGTCCAAAGGGTCTGGATGGTGGACCCGGTGCCCCAGGTCTCACTGGTGCTCCTGGCAGACCAGGAGAGCCAGGTCGCTCAGGAGCACCAGGTTTGCCTGGAGAGAAAGGTCAAGCAGGTCGAGATGGAATTCCAGGACCAGCTGGAGTCAAAGGAGAACCAGGTAAACTCTACAGAAGAATGTTTCTCAACCTAAAAAAAGATAAACGTACTATTTGACAGGAGCTGCTTGAAAAATCTTTCGGTTTGGAAATTTTTTGTACAATTCATTTCTGTTTAAGGCCTTCCTGGATTTGGTGGTCCTGGTCCTGCTGGGCTTCCAGGTTTGCCAGGTAAGTTGCCTCCCACTATATTTACAAACACACATAACATGCAGGTACACACATACAGTATGTATATTTGTGTATTTCTCCATAACGGTTTAACAATCTACCCAACTTTTCTCAACCGATAAAGGTTCAAAGGGAGATCCAGGTCTTCCTGGACCTTCTGGTAGTCCTGGTTTCCCCGGCCCTAAGGGAGAGGCTGGTTTCCCTGGCAACCCTGGTGCTCCAGGCAACAGCGGACCTCCTGGCCCTCCAGGTGTGCCTCTGCAAGGTCCCAAAGGACTCCAAGGACCCCCTGGACCACCTGGAAGAGCAGGTAGAGGACTCAGATATTGTCACCGTGATGACATGTAGATGTTGCTGCCTGGTTTTCTGATCAAAAAGTCTCAGTCACACAGAAGTCAAGTCAAAAGGCATGAATTCATGACATCATGTGGAAGGGCCTTTACTTACCTTTGTTTATGTTTCGAGCCACTCTGTATATGACAAAGGATAAAAAGTGATGCACAGTATGTGGAGTAGCAGTATCATTAAGCAGACAGACTGTCAGTAGAGTGAGAAGCTTATCGTTAGCCTCCCAGCATAATTTCCTAAGTCATAGACTATATGGACAAAAGTATCGGGACATGTTGAATTCAGGTGTGTCTTTAATAACAGGGGTCTGGGCTATAAAATATAGTTTTATAATAATAAATCATTTATCATCATCTAATATCATTGCATTGCATTGGTTAATTTTGTTTCAATTGTTATCTTTGCTTCCAAAATGCCTCAGAGATGATTTTACTTTATTTCTTTCAACATTGATTTTTTTCTAATCTATTACTATAATTTTAAATGTCCAAATTTAAAATTTCATGCTCTGACTTTAAATAATAATTTTCTACCACAACTAACCATCTGCTTTCTTCATATCTCACTTAGGAAGAAAAATCTCCATATAAACTTAAAAAGGAAATATTGATGTTTATAAACTATATGGAGAAAAATATTAGAACACATCATGGCTACAGCTGTAAGATGTCCATTTCATGCTGATTTGAGATATAAACATCAATATTAATAATCAATATGATATTTATCACAATATAAACCCATATTATGGCATTTGTCATTATTGTTTTGCATCCCAGACTGCTGTTAGAAAAGAAACACCTGAATTCAACATGTCCCAATACTTTTGTCCATATAGCGTATGACTTAGGCAATTATGCTATGAGGCTAACATTATGTAAGTAGCTGTTGTAGTAGAGTTGGCTGGACTGACACTCTAATTCCTGTTCTTTTACCTTCTAAAATGGAACTTCCCTAATCTCCTCAACAAGATCATATTGATTAGAGGACATTGAATCAATCATTTTTCAGAAGAATGATCAGGCTCAAAGCTTGAATAAACAACTATTGATTATTGCTAATTTACATAAAATCTATAACAAATGACACACAAGTATTTTTGTGATGTTTATTTGTCCCCAGTGTAGGAAAATCAGTGTTAACAGATGCAAACATTTCAACACAGGCCAGAGAGAAAGGCTGACCAATGAATGAGTGATACCGTGAATTCAGTTTCTTCTTCTTGGACAAACCAGTCAGCAACAGAAACAAATGTGAATGTTGTCATCTCCGTGTCAGTTGATTTGCATGGGACATTGCTGCACCAATCACCTCCACCGGTGTAAGTCACTGTAACTCAGCACCACCACACTGTCCAGTCATTGTCAACGACACTGAGCACCAATGATAAAACTGATGTGTTGATGTGCATTGTCCCACCCCTGCACCCCTCAAATCCCTCTCACCACTGCTGGGGTGCTTATCACGCACCAATCATTGTTTGTCACTGGGGTTTGACCACGCCCCAAAAGAGCATGGGTCAATGACACTTTATCCTTACATCATCGTTTTTGTTTTTTTTTGTTTGTTTCTGTTTATTCACCAGTCCACCTGTCTCCGTGTCACTTCATCCACCTTTTCTAATGGGGAAGTTGTAATCTGGTCATCTCTCCACAGCCCTGGAGTTCTTTATATGTGTATGTGAATGTTCACCTTCCACTTTGTCCATTGGAACCAGTGTGTGTCTAATGTTTGTGGTCACGTTTGATTGAGAAATTGTCAGTGTTTAACAGCTGAGCTCAAGACCAACCCAAAAAACAAAAAACTAAAATGGACAAAGGATAAAATGAATAATCTTAATTGCTGATTAAGACTATCTGGTCCTATTTTGGGTCCAGTTTTCCTTTCACCATCTGACTATTAGCACAAAACCTCCACTTGAGATTGTTAATGAGGTTGTGTCTGACTTTTGCTGTCCTGAGTGTGTTTTGTCCCACCAATCAGTCATCTGCATGGACACTGTCTGTCCCAACACAGAGACGTAAACATATACCTTTAAAGGCTTTGACATGGTGCTGAATGAGTGGACAGCCCTGACACACACCTTAATGAACCTTAATCAATTTATTGGTAGAAAAAAACTTATATCCATCTGTCAGTTATAAAGTTCAAATGTATAGCAGTTTGAAATGCATACTTTATTAGTTTAAGACAATGGAGCCAGTGTTAGAACATTTTGGAATTTTTATTTCAGAATTAGTGCCCACTTCATTCACAAATCCACATCACTATGTTCCTTTTGAAGGTGGTGTCAGTACTGTTCATACATTAGTGCTGTGTCTGGACATAGGGATGCACCGATATATCAGCTGGTATCGACTATTGGAAAATATTCTCCAACGGCAGAAGCCAATGCTTATCTGCTGAGTTAAAGGTTGTTTCAAAAATTTGATTTATCAATTTCTGATTATCTAAAGATGATATATTAAAGGGCCAAAACAATTTAAAGCAGTTCCTTTCCCTCCTAATGAGATAAAAAGAATAAGCAAACCAAAAAAATGAGTCTACGTGGATAACATCAGGATTTCATCGGTGCATCCCTTCCCTCGAGTGTAATGTTTGGGAACGAAGTGATTAGTCGTGACATTTACCTCCTGCTTCCTGTGGCTTGGCCCCACCCGCTGTGGTGTGGCCCCGCCTCTTCGTATGATGACATCCGGCCATCGCAGGTCCCTCAGGTCAGATCAACGATGTCCAGGCTCCTACTGCACGTTCTCACACTGACTGAGTTTAACCTCACTATCTGATCTACCAGGAACAAATTTCACCTGAAACTGCATCTTCACATTTCTGGTCCTTTGTTTTCTTCTAATGACTTTCTTCTTTCACTTTTCATGCACACTGATGATAGTGCAGTGCACAACTTAAACAAGTAAGCACGTTTTTAAAGACTGGTAATGAAACAAGTAAAGCTTAGATTTTTATAACTCACACTGGTCATCTGACACAGTTAGCATGTAATCTGGATCACATGTAGGTACTCACGGGTAAATACAAATCTAACATTGAGGTTATGTTATGCACATGGAATCATACAGTTTCATAAAACTAACTCACCTCAGTCATTAAATCTGTTATTTTAATGTGACTTATATTGTAATTCCTGTTGTGTTAGAGTTCATTGACATTAACTTATTTGTAATTTAGCCGAGTATAAAATATTTTTGAACGATTACTGTTAATAGTCACAAATATCTCACGATAAAAAATGTAGAAATGCATGTGCAGTAGGGCTGTGCAATATGACAAGTTAGTTTATATAATATGACCAGATAAAAAGAAATATTTCTCACAGACATTTGATTATTGCGCATACATTTATTTTCTCCTTTATTTACAACTTTTTTGCTAATATTCATTGAATTATGGGACAAAATGTAAAATATTAGTATAAAATACTTTTCAGTTCTAGTTGTGAGGCCTACAGGCTTGTAATGTTAATATGGTATTAAATATCAAAACCTGATCAAAACCAAATGATAATACTTGTTAACATAAGTACTGAGA
>JAPQRQ010000011.1:2542325-2555928 GCA_037367365.1 Apogon talboti | reverse complement strand
CCCTTCTTTTAAATTTACTTTGATTTGTCGCTTGTCTGAACATTACTATACAACAAAATCAGTCACAAGTAGATCTAAACAACACTGACAGGTGATTTGTTAAGCTTATGTAAAAAAAAATACTGGTTCAAATATGTGGATCAAGTTCAGTCATTACCTTAAATAACTTTACTAATTATAGACAGATTTTACAATTGTAGAAAGTTTTCCCAGAGCTTAATGTTTTGTGGAAATAAAGGAAAGTGCAGCAGACAAAGGCTATGAGCACACCAACACCCACACGAGTACACTGTGCAGACTTCCACATGCACAGACAGGCACAGAGAGACAACAGCAGCAACAAAGACGGGAAGGAAGGGCCTTTTTTGGATGATTCTGTCTCCACTTGACCTAAGATAAACCTCTGTTCATTCAGCGAGCTAATTGACTACTAGTCTGCTGGCACACAGCGTGCTCACAGACCTCAAGATGAACCACATATTGGTGCCACTTCCTGTACCAGCACTGTTATAGCCTAGAATCCAGTCCACTGGACAGATGCCTTCAAAGACAACAGCTCGCTGCTCGAGGCGCTTGAACACAGCCTTGTCAAGATCACAGAGCGCTGTTTGAAAATAGATTCACTAGAGGAGCTGCAAATTGATATAATGTGACTAATAATAGCGCACAGCACTTCGGGTTATTTTTGTTTTCACTGAGGAAAAAATATCTTCACACTTGTTCTTTTGTACTTTCTACATTAGAACTCGGGTGCACACACAGCAAGAAAACATATTTTTCTGCACACTGGCTGCTGTTGCTATGTAAATTTTAGCAAAAAGGGCTGTGTGATATGGGCCAAAAATCATATCTCAGTATTTTTAGGCTAAATGGCAACAGACAATATATGCCTATGCATTTTTTTCTTAAGTGGGCTGAAGTGTTTAGGTTTAAGTCAAAACCACATGTGGGATGTCAGAAGCACTTCTATTAAAGCATGACTGATCAAACTAAAATACAAAGCCAGGGTTTCCTTCCCTGTCTGAAACTATACAGCTGCAAAAAATGTAAATCAGGAAGTAGATATGAAAAATAGCTTTGGCTATATTTCATGAAACAGGCCTACAGTCTTTCTCAGGATTAGGTTCGGTGTGTACCAAATGATATGGGACCTACACTTACATAAATGGTGTCTCATTCTCTATTTTGTTTGACAAAATGTTAATGTATCTTTAAAAGTAGATATACTGCCCAGCCCTACTATCAAATACATTATTATATTCATGTCTTGTATTGTGTATGAACACAGAAAAGTAGCTGTCAAATTGAGCATCATTCAGCATCAGAGATCAGAGACACTCACCCTTTGTTGTCGTGGAGACTCCATCAGATTTGCTGAAGTCTATACTGGCGTAGGCTCCATTCTCTGGCAGAGGAACCGTTCCCGTTGTCACTGAACCTCCGTTGTCGCTACCAGCTCCCGACGTCATGGCTCCTGTGTTACTCCCATCCTCCCTCAGCTCTAAGGCGATGTAGTTGAGACCGTTCTGGTAACCTATGGACATGTTCCTGCACATTCTACTGGCTCCAGCCCCTGAAGAAGAGGCAGACGCTGGGGTCCCAGAGGCCGTGCCCATTTCAAAGGCTCGTGTCTGAACATGGTGAGCTGGCGAGTCTCCTAGACCCTCCACAGACATCCACACGCTGTCGAAGGATGCTGAGCTGGCCCATCTGGAAGTCTGACCCTCTGTTAGGAATGATCCGTTGGGGGCTGTGGGGTTAACCAGAGTGGGATGTGTGGCTGAGGATGAGGGGCCGAGTCCTCCTCCGGATGGAGTTGAATTGGAGGAGGAGGTAGAGGAGAACGTTTCAGAGCTGTGCCTCCGCCTTCCTTGGGGGTCTGCCCGAACCACCTTGGGCTCAACCCTACCCGGGCTGGATGGGGGAAGAGTGGGAGAAATGGATGAGGAGGAGGCGGAGGGAGCATGGCCATAATGCCCCTCTAATACACAGAGATGCTGCAGCATGGCTGTAGGGCTTGTTTGTGTCCTCTCTCTGCTGATGTTAAAGGTCATGTCTGTGTAGTCATCCCCGATTGCCCTCCAGTGACCTCCAGCAGGGACTCCAGGGGAGGCCAGTGCCCCAGGATTGCTAGCCAGGGGTCGGATATAGCTAGGTGGGTTCCAGGGAGCGACAAGGCTCGGTCTGGGTGATTGGTTCTTACTTAAACATCCAGCACTGTCCTGTTGGTCTGCTGCAACCTCCACACTCATGTAGTCCTGGTGAGTTTGGGGCTGAGGAGGGGAGCTACGGAGGTCACTGGATTCCAGAGAAAGGGCTTCATCTTGGGCTGAGTAGGGGTAGGCAGGGGGCTGCTGTTGATGTGGAAAGTGATCACCAAACTCTATGTTAATATACTCTCCTGGACTGGACGGCCCTTCAGAGCTACTGGTGGCAGGAACTGAGGTGGAGGTGCCTGCAGACACTGTGGAGGGCTCACTAACCCGCAGTGGACCATGGAAACTTCTCCTGCCTAACGGGAGGCGGTTTGGCCTGACAACACGCCGGTCTGCCATTGCTGCAGTTGTATGGTGAGCCCCATAAGGCGGGGGCGGGTGAGAGGGGGTGGAAGTGCTACTACCTCCCCCACCCCTCTTTTCTGGTGTTGATAGTGAAGCTGTGGCAATTGATGAGTAGACAGGCTTGGCAGGAGAACTCATGGGTACGTACTCGCCATACTCTTTGTCATCCCTATCTCTGGTGGGGGCTTTATAGGAGCGAGGGAGGGAGAAATAAGGGCTGTAAGACTTCGGGGTGCTCTCAGGTGTGCCAGGTGTATAACACCCACTGCTCCCATCATTTGACAGCTTGCGACCCCCGCTACTGCTATATGACATGTCCATATATTCTCCATTCTCAGGTCTTTCTGCTAGGCTGTCACCTCCACTTGCACCAACCATGCTTGAACTACTGTGAGGGCTTGGAGAGGCTTGGACTGGTGAAGGGGAGCTGCCACTCCCCCCTGGGAGCATCATCATGTAGCCGTGAGAGTCTGTAGAGGATTGAGACTGGAGCTGAGGGTGATGGTGAGCTAAACGGGGACCTAAAGCTGGACTGTGAAATTGAGGGGAATGGGAGACATGATGGGAGTAGGAGCTGGGTTGCATAGGCATGTAGTCAGGAGGAGTGTCCCGGGGTGACGCAGCCACGCCACACATCATAGGCATGTAGCCACTGTCTTCCTTGGCAGAAGAAGAGGAAAGGGGAGGGCGTTCACTGCCAGCCTCCGTCCGAGAGAGCGTGGAGGGACGGCTTTGTTGGCTATGCTCAGAGCACGAGCTGTAGTCAGAGCGGAGCGATGAGGAGGAAGAGGAAGGCCCGCCACGAAGCAGCCCACTGCCAAAAGGTAAAACCACATCTGAGCCCTCATCCAAAGAGAAGTTGGTTTGGGTCATTTTCTGATAAACTGCCACCCCGGAGCCACCCGTTGCTCCACCTGTGGGTCTGGAGAAAGAGTGTGTCCTCCTCCTTAGGGAAGATGAGGAAAAGCGTTCATCCTCTGTTGTTGACGTGCTTTCATCTCGTGGTGTATCACCACCACTGTTGTTTCCAGAGCCTGCACTGGTGCCAAACACCTCCCTGTTCCAGCCCATTGCCATGTAATCATTGAGACAGTTCTCCTCTCTGATTGGTGGGGTGTTGCCAAGAGAGTCAGGTGTGTTACTCCGCACCCGGAAGTACCGGAAATCACCGGGACTGGAGCCGTACTCATCTGAAGAGTTAAAGCCGCCATCAGATGGAGAGCCGCATATTGAGGCGCTTGATGGGCGGGTGAGCGTGTCAGAGACAGAGCCATGGCCGCTGCTGGAAGAGACGCTCACAGGACTGGTGGTGGAGGGAAAGTGGGAGACAGGAAGGGATGCAGAGCGGGCATGATAGGTGGACGATGTCCCTGGAATGGCTCTGACATACCGTCCACTACTAGTGCTTGTACCAGCATTTCCTGTGGTGACACCACTCCCACTGCTGCTAGCACTGCCCTCCTGACGACCATGATGGGCTCGTGCTGAGTTAAGGTGAACTAAACTTCCAGTGGCAGAACGAAATGGCCTGTTCATCGTCCCCTCCCCTTCACTGGATGTACGGAAGCGATAGCCGCTGGCCCCAGAGCTCTTACTTGATGGTGGTGTGCCGACAACTGACTCCGTCCTCGACCTCCGCTGCAGCCCAGTCTGGCTCGGTGGCAGGTTGCCCAGGTGGCGCCGTGTTGTGATAAATGGCATGGGGTTGGAGCCTGATGACTGGCTCTTGCTCCTGGGCCGGAACTCAGCAAAAGCTTTCAGGGCTTTCATCGTCTCCAAGATGGTCTCATGCATGTTTTGGGCCACAACAGAATCATCCACCTGCATCCATATCTCCCCAGGCCCGATGGAGGAGGAGCGGCCCACCTCAATGAAAAAGAAGCTTTCTGAATGTCCACAGCGCCTTATATTCATCAGCTGAAGGTTAACACAGGGAGTTTCAGAGTTCAATTTAACGAGGTGAATGGTTTTAGTTGAGAGGCATAGCCGGTAAACACCTGTGAGGTTTTTAGTTTGACCCAGTCCCTTCGGTTTCACATGAACCTGCCACACCTCTTTGAACACAGTACCAGGAGTGACTGTACCATATCCATCATCTAAATCATCAGAATCCAAGTGCCCTTTTTTGCCCTCATTCATTTGCTCACTGACAGCTACGTACCAGTCCTCTTGCTCCTGCTCGTTTTCAGCCACAATGGCAAAGTATTCGTCCTTAGTATAAAGGGCAATGAGGTGCTTGTTTTTGGAATCCGCCCTTTTGTTTACCGTGAAACACTGGTAGAGGTAAATAACCCTTTTTGGGGAGGAAGGGGCGACCGCTCCGCCGCTGGCTGCGGCCGCGGCAGCAGAGCGCAGGCTGTTCCTGAATTTCTTCTCGCTGTCGTAGTACTCCAGGCGGCTCGGCCCATGGTGGCTGGCAGCCCGCAGCACAAAAAACCTCTTGTGTCCATGTTTTTGTTTTCGTAAATAACCACATTTCCGAATATCATCCACAACGTCTGAGGTATTTGCGACGTTCACAGATGCATATACATGGCTGCTGCTGCTGCTAGCGGCGGAAGAAGCGGCGGGGTCCTCGGCGGTGTGTACCTGGCTGAGAGATGAGGAGGAGGAGGCTTTCCTGCCCGGAGACTCTGCGATGTTTTCTCCGGAAAGATGCTGCTGCTGTTGCTGCGGAGCCAGCTGGTGGTGATGGTGCTGCTGGGGATCTTTTGGCGGGTGGTGGTGGCTTAGGTGGTGATGGTGGAGGTGGTTGGAGGGCGGCAAATGTTGATGAAAACGAGAGCCTCCGCCGCCGCCGATATTAATTAACGGGGAAGGGGGTTCCCCGACCGACCCGTCTCCGTTTGCGGTGGCTGCCGCAGATTTTGTCCCCACGTCCCTTTGCTGCGTCTCCAGCATCAACATCGCTGCCTTTCCTTCTTGGTAATTCGTGAAATTTGCCATCAGCGAATACAATCAAAGGTCACTTTACTAGCAAGCTAATCCGAGTGGACCTAGACCCCATTCTTGTTTTGGGAGAGCAGCTCCCGAGTCCGGCTAGGCCAGCTAACGTTGACTCGCACGGCTCAGATTTACAATCCTCACAGACCGGCTTTGATACTCCGTCAAAAAACAACTTCCTTTGCCCTTTTAGCAGCGAGGCAAGTTTTCCAATGCGGGCTTTTTTAAGAAATGAAGCCTACCGTGTGCAACATGACCACGTTCAGCCGTGTTTCTATAATCGGGAGGATCCGGCTAGCTCGGTTAGCAATCCGTTCTCTTCTGCTCCTGTACACATCTCTACGGGCCAGAGCACAAACAACACATGACCCTCTGCGTCACCGAGCGAGCGGGAGGAACAAAGAGCCATACGCGGAATACGATTGGATGATAATCTTGACTGACATCTTCTGGCAGGCGTTAAGACCAATCGCTGCGTAATATTAGTACTTTGCGTCAATACCTCTTACCAATAGTGTAGAAGAGAGTTTTATTGAAGTTAAAAATAGGCGGTGACTTGGTAGGGCTTATCTGGAGTCTGATGTTACGTTCTCCGGCAACAGTTGAGACACAAAAAACAGATCCCAGGCCTGTAGACAGTCCAAATATCAACCCCTGTCTTTCCCCTGTGACTCTGAGCAAGCACAGATCTTTGTATTTTACTTATTTATGTATCATAAATCAAAATTCACATATCAAATGTATCATACTTTTTACACTACAAAATGTATTTGACAAATATTATTACTAATTTCAATAAATAAATAGCCTAGATGAATAAATAAAGAAATAAATAAAGACACTATATGATATATGTATGACATGATTGAGAACGATACAAAAGGTTTCTAAAATTGGCTCCATCTTGGCAAACAACAATATTAGTTATATCACACTTTGTCTGTCACTTTTGATGACTGAAAGCACATTTTGTTGATAAAATGACTTTTAGTCTTGCTGATGTGATACAGTAAGAGTACATTAAGCTACTGTTTGTTACATAGGTCTCATTTTTTCACATTCACCACTTGCAACAACTATATTCTCCTTAACTATTAATTGCCTCGGTTGGTAACCAGGATAGGCTCCAGCACCCAAAGCGACCCTTATGAGGATTAAGTGGTTTAGCAAATGGACGGATGTTTTAGACTGGGAGATAAAGCCGAAAAGTACTAAAAACATAGATTAAAACCAAATTCACAACAAATATTTCTCAAAAGCTTTGCTGACCTTTATTGTCTGGAAACTAAAAACGGCATTACTATATAAAAACAGGCCACGCAACAAAAGGAACATATGCAAGCTTTTTCAGACAAGAGCTTGGCCATGAATCAGATTAGTTTAATGTAGTTAAACATTTGTTTCTTAATCAATGTGAAAATGCCTCAAATGTAAAATAGAGATCAGAACTTATTTTGCGGGCTGCTTGTTGATGTTTGTTGAAATGTCAACAAGCAGCAACTTATTTGCCAACAAATAAATATATTCTTAAATAAAATAATCAAGTACTTGTAGACAAGGACTGGAGCAATATATTCATAATGTTTTGTTTTTTATATTAAAACACAGGTTTATATTTTTGGCATTTCACATATACAGTGTAAATAGAACAAATTTTAAATAATTTTATTCATATAAAATCATAAATAGGCCATAACACTGAAGAAAAAAAAATACTCAGCTTTAATTGAGAAGTCACCCCTTTGTAATCAACAACATTTTTGCGTTGTGCTGTAATTTGATTGTATTTTTTTTGTCAGTAACTCATTGAAATGACAGTTATTTCATAATTTTATATTATGTTATTCTGTTTCTGTTTTTGTTACTCACCACCATTAGTTGCAGCAAATTTTGTCTCTGTATTGAGAAAATACAAAAAGCTACATATCCCCTCTGGATATCACAACCTGTATCCTGCGTTTGCCTTTAACATGTGTTTTCTTAGTGTCATTAGATCTGAAGATACAATGTGATTTTTGGAGCTCCCCAAAAGCTATAGAGTTTTTGTTTTCCTGCAGGCGCTGGGTCCTTATATGACCCTCTGGTAATGTAAGGACTCAGTTGGGAGTTTGGGTGGTGGGCATTCTCAGTGTCAGCAAGGGTCAGGCCAGCTGGAGTGACCTTACAAGGGCCTTCTATCCATCCTAATGCTAAAACCAAACCCCTTTGGGCCAGATTGTAACTTCAGATCAAATACAGATTTGTTTACACCATGCCATTGATAGCATCTGCCAGCTTCCACACTCAGATCACCACTTCCTGAGGGTGATATGAAGTTATTTACCTCAAGGAAGCTACATGTGGCACTTTACACTTATTAGGAGAGCATTCATGTCATGATTCAAGCCCTCGTGGGAACACCAGATAGAGTAATCAGGGAGAACTCCCTTTTGACCCAGGGGAGGTATCTGTGTTCTTCTACGCTCAATAACACCATGCTTGGCTTTCAGAGCTTCTACTACACTTTGCATGCAACAATTTACTGGACGCTCTTATCCTAAACACCTTCCAGTATCATGAGTGGGATCATGTGTAGTTCAGCTTGCCCCAGTGGGAACTGTACCCTCCGCCCTCATAGAGATGCTGCCATATTTTACCCAGAAACACCTGTCTGTGTCTTCCTCTGAATCTGTTACTGAAAAGAGGAAACCATCTCTTTATAGCCAATGCCAGTTGAGGTCCTTTCATATCCTTCCATTTATTTTTGTAATACATATTTAAATTAAATTAAATTATTATGTCACAAATCATTTTAGTTAAAAGAAATCTGATGATAGGGTCTATTAGGTATATAATTTTTAATCTTGCATTACTGTGGGATTTTGACACAGAAAATCACCAGTCTGAAAAGAGGTGCTTGAAAAAGAAATATTCTGTTTATTTCAAGGTCTTATAAGTGCACAGGTATAAGAGCTTACACAGCAACAAGACAGTTGTGGTGTGAGCAGAGATCTCTGTCGACCGTCCAAAAGGAAGACACCTTTAAACAAAAAAGTTGCTATGTGAGGCGTTTACTGAATGCATTATCAAATCAAATCAAATCAAATCAAATCAAATCAAATCAAATCAAATCAAATCAAATCAAATCAAATCAAATCAAATTTTATTTATATAGCGCCAAATCATAACAGAAGTTATCTCATGACACTTTACATATAGAGCTGGTCTAAACCAGACTCGATTAGACACATAACACATTAGACACATAACAATGATAACAGTTTACACACTATGACATTTAGCATACAGGGTGACATTTTGATAATGGTGACATCTTAAAGGGAGAAAATCATCTTCTTGATACAAAGAGCAATCACATTATAGAACATACAAAAACCACAACACAGTAAGGCTTTTATGTCAGATGAATCAGTAATAAGATCACAACAGGGACACAGTCATTTTTCTATCAATTACTTTCAGGATAGAGTGACCATGTTGTTGGACATGGAGATGATCAAAGCATTTTCCAAGCTCTTCAGGGACCAGTGAATACTGGTACTCATACAGTACTTTATTTGAGTAAATCCATTCTATTACACTTGTTACTTTGGCTTAGACTTAGACTACGCATACACTGCAGGCAAAAGTGGCTCACATCTGACTTTTTGCCTATATGTGATCCAAATCATATTTTTTAATGACAGTCTGAACAGCACAAATCCATTTTTTTTTTTAAAAAAACCAAAACCAGGTCACTTTCATACACAGTCCTCATGTCGCAATTCATCTGATGTTTAACGTCATTGAAATGCAACTATGTAAACATAGCGTGCTGCATGTGACATCACATCTTTTTTGGTGCACGCAGGTCACTTTAGGATCTTAGAGTGTTCACACATTATATTTGAATTATAATGTGAACAACCATTCAAAAAAATCAGATTTCAGCAAAAATTCAGAATTTGGAATTTTTACATTCATACCTGCAGTGTGAACACAGCCTTAGTTACTAGATTAAAAATCAAAATCTCCAATGGAAACCACAAGTCTCTGAATTTGTTGATTTTAAACATGTGTGATAAACTGAAGAATTAATTAATCTCCTTTAATGGGTGTGTTAAAATGTCCATCCTTCTTAATATAAATTATCTCTATAAAAATGCCACTTGGAAAATGTATTATCACAAAAATGAAACAACAACATTACACTCTAGCGACACTACAAACATACATTCTTACAGAATATGACACATTGTTATAGATTAAAGTACATAACAGCATATAAAATATTTCACATAAGCTTAAATATAAACATGTACAGCAGTAAAATGCAAAAACATAACTGCAGCAGTATTATTAATCCAGAAACATCTTATATAGTAAAACACTGACATGACTACTACTTTTGCTACTTTAAGTAGATTTATTAATGATATTTATATACATTGATTACAGTAAAGTTTTCAAGGCAGACCTGAATATGTCTTCTTTTCTTGTTTGGGATGAACATGTGTTGTATATTTTAGCCACATGCACTCACCAGTTAAGAAGATACAGCACGTCAATAAAATTTATGCAGTTGGAAAGCATAGAGTTGGCTGTATTTTTCTTTTGACACAGGTTAATGGTCTCCTGATGCTACAATTTTTGTGTTGTTTTTCCTAAAGAAACTCTCAGAAACATTCCGACTGATTGGATTTCTTAAGATAATCTTACACTGACCCCTGTTAAAAATGTAGCAGCATTTTCCCACCAGACCAAGTACGCAGCTGGCTTCCTCTGCCTGAATAATAAACGGCCACTTAGATAATATGTATCATTTAATTAATGAGTTTTACTAACATAAAACTTGAAATGACTGTTGCATTCCTCCTTTATCCTATGTGTTAGTCTTCGTTCTCGCACTCTTTAACCTCTTGTTACGAAAAAACTGGGCAGCATTGTGACAGCCGGAATACCAGTGTCCAATCTCTCCCACAATGACGACTAGCTACCAGTCGAGCCGATGGGCAACCCAACTCTTCCCAGGGGAAATATCAGCTGCTTTTCAAAGAAAGTCCAGGCAGGCTAACCTGGCATGACACCAGTCAAACTCAGGAAGCCCCTCCACCTTTCATCTCTGCTAACTCCGCCGCGGTGAGAACAACTGAACTTATGCAGCCTTTGACCTTTCACCCCATTACTGTCTCACTTTTAGGGTGTATTAGGGGTGTATTGGATTCTGCAGAACTGTAGCTCAGAACTCAGAAATTCTTCAGACAATTCTACTGAATTTTCTCAGACCTGGGTGTGGCCAAGTCAAGCACCCAAGGCTCACGAGTGAAACAAGCTGCTTTGTGATGTTTTCATGTGAATAATGGTGACCATTCGACTGCAGCAGTGCAGGGGCCAGACGACGGAGAACAAAGTGTCTGTGTATAGGTGTGTGTTTGCATGTGTTAAAGTGAATGTGTCAGTCCCTGTGTCAGTCAAAGTAGTCCCTCTGTGGAGGCTTGATAATGCAAATGTAGCTAGTGTTGTCACATTAGGTCATCTATTTGGTGGATGTATCCTGGTGCTTTGGACAATCATTGATTTCAGCCATCTGGGTGTGCAGACAAGAGCGAGTTTAGCTTCAAATCAGACCTTATATCACGTTCTAGGCTCCTACTTGTGAAATATGTGCACTTTGATGAGAATAAATGACAACATAGACTCACGTTAGTTCAACTGACTAATCCAATTTTTACAGTGTTTTTTTTTTCTTTATGTTCCGGTTCCCTTTACTCTAAAATAATTGATGATGATGATTTCCTGATTGTTTTTCAGTTACTGAATTTTTATGCACCATATTGTATTTTTAAAAAAAAAATCACTTTATGGTGTAAATTTCTTTACTTAAGGCAAATGCACAGTGATTGTGCAAAATACAGTGGAATATAATGCAGTTAGTAGAAGAATGAATGCATGTGTTCTTAATATTTAGGGAGACAAATCTGCACCCCCACCTCTTCCTTTAAATATTTTGTATATACGTTGATGTGTATATCCAGCAAACTTTTAAAAAATATCTTTTTTTTTTATATTTTCTTTTCCTGCTGAATAGTATTGAAGAGTATTTTAACTTCAGCATATGTTTTTGCTGCTTTAATCCTAACTGTGTACTGTGTTCCTTTTGTTTTTGCCATCTTTCTTGCCGGATTCATTTAATTATTGATTTGTTGCTGTCATCTTTTCTCTCCTGGATTGTCTCCTCTGCTCTCCTTGACGGTCACCGTTTAAGAGCACCCTCTGCTGGTTCAGATTGAGCCTTGCAGTAAACCTTCACTGCTATTGTACTAGTAACAAAGGAGCAGAGCCAACAAAGCTGAAACACACACACAGGAAACACAAAGGAAAGCATGCTTCCCTTTGTTGCAGTCTCAGTCTGTTATTTCAGGAGAAGCACAGTTGCAACACTTGTACCACTGCTGCTGTTGACTTTGCAGAGAAAAAAAACTGCTGAATACAGACTATTAATTTTAGTTTTGGGTTTATTTTGCTTGTATCTGAAGATTTCCTGTTTGATCCAAGTTTCTTTAGTAGCTGTTTTTTTTTTTTTTTGTTTTTTTTTTTTAAAAAACATTGCTGTGTTTTTTATTTAATCATTGATAAAATTTACATTTATAATCCAGGTCTAATATGCAAAGACCTTCTCCCATTTCTCGATATCCTCTAATCTTTCCCGATCCATATTCCTTCTTCTTCTATATGACTGTATTATAATCTATACAAACACCACCGTGGCCTGACACAAACTGCCATTAATGACTGGCTGAAAGTGTAAATCCTGATTTACCGCAGTAATCTCACATCTGGCTTTAGCACACAAGAGCTCGTCAGCAGGTCAAATTGTAAAACACACTAAATATTTATTTAATTATTTATTTTTGTATGATTTGCATTTGCAAAGGATCAAACATTTTTATCAACATTTTTCAGTCAGCTAGTCATGTGATGTAAAATGATGAATTTTACTCTTTCATACAGTATATCTTTAATTTTCTGGAAAGCTATTTATACTTTATATTTTTTAAATATATGTCTGTATCTTATTGTGTGTTGTTATTTAGATATAAATGAACTGTCACTGGCTGAGACCGCCTGCAATTTCATTGCACAACTGGTGTAATGACAGTAAAGCCTATTATATTCCTCTGTTCTGTTCTAAAAGCCTTTCCCTTTTTTAGGTAAGTGCATATTCTTCTTCACATTGTCTGTACTTCTGTCAGCCAGGGTCATAGTTACCATGGAATACACAGATGTCATGACATCTGACATGACCCGTTTACATTTGGATTTACATTTACTACTAAAGTTAGACTGCTGACATTTTTGTGTTGACTCATTAAAGGAATGAATCATCTCCTCTAATTACCTCAATTCTGCATTAACTTCAAATATTGCCAAAAATTCATTCATTCATCTTGAAATAAAGAATATTCACCATAAATAGATGTAACCTCTGACCATCAAACAATAAAAATGCATAATAACATATGTCTCTTATTTAATGCTACCCTCCTCATTATTATATGTAGTGGTTTGTTATTTAATATGATGGTTGTGAAGGCCTTAATGATTACTGATCCTGAAACTTTCAAGATCTGGCATTAATGAGTTCATGTACTGAGCACACTTTTTTGGAATATGAGTTAAACATACATTGTCTTTTCTTTCTCTTTTAAGGAATTTATCATCAAATTTCTGGGCATAGAGTCATTAATTTTTTCCCCAGGGGTTAGAGTTTGGGAATACAGATACTCTCACCGGTACAAGTGATGAACCCACAGATATTTAATTTAGCTTCTTTAATATTTTAATCTTTAGCTGTTTTTGATTTGATGTTTCCCAAAACAAAGTGATGGTTGTCAATTCCTTAAATCCACTATACTGCATGTACACTGAATTTCTATTACTTATTCTAAATGGTATACCAAAATTGTATGTATGTATGTGTGTGTGTATATCTATCTATCTATCTATCTATCTCTCTCTCTCTCTCTCTCTCTCTCTCTATACCAAGCTTTTTATATTTCCCAAAATTCCAGATTGGACTTTCAAAGTAAAAGTACAATGTTATAACTAAATCGAGACAA
>JAPQRQ010000011.1:2488168-2501427 GCA_037367365.1 Apogon talboti | reverse complement strand
AGCGCCACTGCCATCTACTGTTGTGGAGGTGAAATTACACCTTATTCTAGTACAGCAAAAAAACCATGTTCGCCAGGGTCATACACGCCCCTCCTGGCATCACACCACGCCCCCCCGGGGGGGCACGCCCCACTATTTGAGAAGCACTGGCATACACCAACTAATGCAATAATACATTTCAAAAAATTATGTGAACTATGGAATTTGTGTTATTGATCTTTTGAGAACGCATACGTGGTTATTCAATTTGATGTTGTAATTAACAACCCAGTATCTTATGTTTTATTTCTTTATTTGTTATGTTGTCGTTCAGGAGACAGTCGTGCCACCTGTGACTGATGCTGCAGAGCCCAGCACCCCAACCCCTCCAACACCTTCACCCCAAAAGAAGAAGAAGAGGAGGAAGACCAAACACATTCTGGACTTTCTTAGGGAGGAAAGTGAGATGGAGCAACACTGGCACATGGAGAGTGAGGAGAAGACAGAACGCTTCTTAGCCCTGTTTGAATGCATGGGGATAAAATGTGAATTCACTGCCTGACTGTGTGGTTGTTGGGTGCAATGTTTTTTCACTCAGGTTTGTTTGTGTGATGGTTTGTTTACCTCGTGAACAGTTTTATACTGTTTTATACCAAGTAGTTTTATACTGTTTTTTCTACTGTTTGTGTGATATTTCTGCACATTGTGAATGCCATAAAATATAATATTAATTTCTAATAGACTGTGAGCATGATTAACATTTTCCTCAGACAAAACAACCTAAATTGTGAAATACCAGAGAAACACTTTATAACAAAAGGTTTATTAAAAAACAAATAACATGTATTACATGAGGTAAAAAAAAAAAGGAAGTACACATCCGTGAATTATCTGTAAGCAACATCTGTGTGCATCTAAGAAACTGTAACATGGCAAATGTAAGAGTTCAATCACAGCAAAAAAAAAAAACCTATCCATGGTTTCATCCATAAATAAATCACAGGTAGCATAACTATGGGCCTTGCACAAGGGCTCGAAGAGTTGTCCCATTTCATAGGGGAATATTTCAACCCTTACCCCTTTCAACTCAAGGGGTAGTGCCAAGTGGGTAGGGCTAAGGGGTAGGGCCAAGTGGGTAGGGCTAAGGGGTAGGGCCAAGTGGGTAGGGCTAAGGGGTGAATTGGGATTGGGCCTTTGAATTGATCCCCACCTCTGTGTTTTCTGAATGCCACTTATCTTTATGAAACATTCACTTAGTGGTCACTGATGGAGGCCTGTTTATTCTCAGGACCGACCGGCACCAGGTTGTGTAGTGATACAGTGGACGGATGGGGGGGGTGACTTCAGCCTCTTTAAATTACACCAGTGGTGACAGATGCTCATGGAGGTCTCAGGTGACAAAACAGTATACAGCTCTATATGGATGAAGTGAGTTATTATAGATTTAGCATTTTCTTCGTTTTTTCTTTCATTTTGGTGGACTTACTTTAAACTTCAACTTTAGAGCGCATATTGTTTGTTTAAGTTTTGTTTGTACTATGGGGAATTGACTAGTTTTAGTGTAGTTTTCATTTACTAGGTTATTAATCTTTTTTTTTATTACGAGGAAAGGCTTGATTTAAAGAAGCTGAATTTATAATTTTTGTGAAAATACACACAAAATAAAACATCTCAATGAACTAATAAGACTTTGGGAAAACCAAACAAAGCTCGTTTTACCTACATTACTATTTCATTTTTGTTGTTGCTGCCTTGTTCCTTGTAATTTTTAGTTTTGTTTTGATGTGATGTTTTGTATCATTTATGTTTATGGTGAACTTTGTTTAAAATGTAAAAGTGTAAAATTATCCACTTTCTTAAGATAAACTTTAAAAAAGGGACAATACATTACCACAATACTGAAAACAAGTCTGTTTGTAATGTTTTTTTCATTTTAGTTATTTTTTTAGTTTTTTTTTTTACTTTGCTGTAATTTAACTATAATACCCCTCCAGAGAAAAGACACAGGGTCCTCTGATCTAAATGCCAAAAACTGTAAAACCTGACAGATGTTGCTGACGTGATCCTTTAAAACTTTGTATGTATGTGTAGCTGAATATAACTAAATGTTTTTACTCAAGAACAGTTTGCTTAAGTAGAAAATTGAAGTGGTTGTACTTCTGTTCCCTTACATTTTGAGAAAATCCTTCTCCATAACCCAAATAAACTCTTTAAAAACTGTTGAATTTTCTGGAAAATGCATCATCACAAAGCTATAAACAGGTCAGTTTTTCTGAACTTAAGAAAAACTAACATTTACAAATATATGGTTCTCATAGGACAGTGACAATACATATGATGAGCTTATAGAATATGATGTGTTATTGTAGATCAAACTACCCACATTTATAAAGTAGCTCCAATAACTTCAACCTTTCACATGTACAGTAGAAAAATGAATCCAAGAAAATCATGGTAGCATTTCATATTACAAAGCTCTGTGATGACATGGTAATATTGTGGTAATGCCGACGTAATAACGTAGTAATATCAGAGTAGCAACTACAGTATGTAATGATTCCTGTAATATCCAGTGCAATTTCTTGGCAACAAAAACGGCATTCACCATATTACAAGGCTAAAATTAATCTCCCTTTAAGTTACAAATGTTAAAATACTGTGTAAATGTTTTTGTCTGTTCTAAGAGTAATAGACGGACAGGAACCATTTTATTGGACAGTGACTACTTTCATACTTGAAGTGTATTCTGCTGATAATATTCTGATGAATTGACATTTTTACTGAAGTTTGGTTTTGAATGAATAGGTTTTACTTGTAGTGGAGTATTTTCACAGTTTGTTAATAGTGCTTAAGTAAAGAATCAGCCTATTCCCACACATGTGACTGAATGTGCAGATTCCTTCAGTCACTCAGTGGCTTTCTTTCCTTTTCAGGCTCTGGCAGCCTGCTAATGTTCTTTATCTGATGGGGTCTGCAATTTGATCACACATGAAAGGGCCACTGATGAAAAGTCAGAAATGCAGAACAGAACAATGACATGAATGAAAACTTATAATGGATAGGATAAAGAAGGCCTTTGCCACCCGGAGAGACCCACATGCATTTCTAACTTAAATGAACTGATAAGGATTAAGACCATTTCACAGCTTCAGCACAGTGTGACTGTAGTTGTGACTGTGTTTGAGGTCAATCTGAACCCAAGGCATCGTCTCTCAAAGCGTTTCCTCTTTCCTGTTGGATGTGTTTGTAATGTTCATAAATCAGTGAGCATGACTCATCCTCTCATTCCCTGCCTCCTATCTCAGCCTGTTTATGTTGGAAAGACAGAAAGACATAGGCGTGTCGGTGTGTTTATGACTAATGAGCTTTCTGGACAAAGCTAATTTATTAGTGGTAAACTCCCAAACAGCACATACGAAAAAGCTAAACAGGTTGTGTCTTAAACACAGATCCAAGGCTCCTGGATGGATTCTCGGGCTGAAAAGGATATGTCACTCCATCAGATGGTGCCCAGATACCTTCAGCGGCTTACATACACACGAAGCTGCTGCTGCAGTTGCTGTTTATCTGTTATGGCAACAAAAAGGATCTGTAAAACATTGCTCTAATCTCAGCCCTGCACTGAAATATATTCTACATTTTATGGAAAGCAACATGTTTAACTAAAAACAGTTGTTTTATCCTACTGATGAAGATCATATGGATACAATTCCTTAAAAATTTTCCATAAGATTATTTTACCCATCATTATATTGCACCTACTTTTTCTGACATACTTTCAAGTAGAATGGAGATATTAAATGGCAAAATGGATGGTGGAATAGATATGCTTTATTTTAAATTCTAGCTACACTGTTTTGTTTGAAGAAGGATGCAAAATGATAAAAAACTGAAGGGCAACGTGTGGAGCAACATCGCCAAACAAATAGATTGTCATCTCTATCATTAACAGAGACACTGGGAGAAAGACACAGACTGGAGACACACAGATGATATGGAATTTATTATCTCTGAATGCATCTGAATGTTTGTATCAGTCATTTCCCACAGCCCTGCTGTGTAAGGGTCATTAGACTGGGGCTCTCCAGTGTTAAAGTTCTGGAACACAATTCTGCTTCATCCTTGGCCCTTGCCCTACCCTGTCATTAACTTTCATGAAAATCGGTGCAGTAGTTTTTGCATTAACCTGCTGCCAGACAGACAAACAGGCCTCCTTGGCAATGCTTGATGACAAACTGGAAGCACCCACATCTCTTTGAGCAGGAGAATGTGAACATAGCAGTCATGAATTATATACTGTATATATTTGACTTGAATATTACATATTGTATATATTTGACTTGAATGTGATCAAGTCAAAGTTTTTGATGTGTCAGTCAACTGATATGTCACAAGCCTTTGATTTTCATGTTTGACTAAGTCTGCCTGGATTTTAGAGTTGTTGTTTTTTTCTTGGAGGATTCAAAATCCTGTCTCCCAAGCAACGCTCCACAACCTCATCTCTTCCCTACAGACCAATGGCTGTAATGAGCCCTCTGTAGCTGAGCAGTCAAGTGGTGTTTGACTTCATACTCTGCTAAAGTCCAACACAAAGCTGGAGGCAACAAAACACAGGTATGAACAAAACTAAACCTTACCCGTGACATTTGGAGCAGTTTCAGTTTCAGGTTACCTTATTTATACCTGTAGGCAGATTTGTTTAGCAGTCAGATGATGACATCCATTTGACGCCAGGTTCATTGTCTGCTTTTTGTTCATTCTGGGGTTCTGAAAGCATCTGTATCTCACCCAAGGCCATTTGGCAACCCAACAAAAATTATCCAATCACATAAGGACAAGAAAATAAAAACTATTGAGAGTGGCTATAAAGAGCAGAAGTTGCACCCCAGGGTGAATCTTTAATTCTCCAATGAGAGTACAGCCAGAAGTTTTAGGAGCCACATACACACTGGGTGTGTCTCAATAGTTGTTTTTGTTTAGGAGTAAAATGACCTGGAAGTATCTGAGTGTCAGCCATGATAAGAGTTGTCTGAATTTTCGAAATGCAAAGGAAAGAAGGTTCAATGCTTCCTTTACTGTCTCCTTTAGCATAGCATACACTGGACCATCCTTTACAGAAGGAGATGACAGAATGACGTCCCATATTTCATTGCAGCGGCAACATCCACTGACTCGACTATTCATAAAAACAATCAACAGTGTAAGTGCAGCCAGATTCTGTCAGCACCATGGTATCCTTATGAATTATTCTTTCCATCTTTCCTTAACCCCATCTTTATCACCAAGGTCAAGGTAAAGTGGCTAGACAAAGTAGACAGGAGGTAATTTTTTGGACTTTTCGGACATACCCACCCATTTTACCAACAGCCACAACCAGCAGCAACCAACATATTCACATAGAAATGAACTAAATACAGTTAAAAACAACTTCAGTAAATGTTGACATCAACAATTTTAATCATGTTGTACTGTGGAAGACCCTAGCAGATTCCAAAAACACAGGATAAGGTGTTGATATCCTTTGTGCGAGCACATACAAAAGTTTGTTGGTGAGTACTATCAGTATGTCTCCTATCTTGCCTCAGGATGTTTGCCGGCATCAATGGCTTGTCAACAAACGTGCGACTACTACCAAGAAAGAGATTTTATGACAGTTGTTACAGACAGTACCGTTTCTTGACTTTAGGGGGACTCGGCAAGCAAAAGTTCCATGCTGTTACTTTAATATTGTCACAGTCTCTGCCTTCACTCACACTATCAGCCACGCCTCCTCATCCGGGCAGCTCTCCTCACCTGGGCACACAGCTGAAACTCATCAGGCTCTCAGTATTTATTCCCTGGTCAAACCTCTGCTCTTTGCCAGATTGTCATCAGCCTTCATATGAGATTTTCCAGCATTTCTCCCCTGACTGACTCCTCGTTGCCGTCCTCGCCTGTCCCTGACCTCAGCCTTTTGCTTTGGACTCTCACCTGCACCTCCGTTCCCTGGACTTCAGTCTGCTCAGTCATTCTCAAGTCAGTAAATCCACCAGTCTCCAGCTCCTGATTTCAACCTGCACCCCCGTCTTCCAGATCCCAGTCTACCCTGTCAGTTCCAAACCGGTAGTTTATCGTTTTAGTGATATCAGTGCTCTATTGATAAAGACTCTAAAAGACTATCCCTGTTGTCCGGTGTACTGCATTTGGGTCCACACTCACCCGTTTCAGTACAATCTGGCCAAGCATGGACCCAGCAGACTCTTTGTCACCGCAGTCCCGGTTGTCCATTGTTGAGAGAATGCTGCAGCAACAGGCGGCGGAATTGGCGGAGAATGCAACCCAATACCTTTGCTTCGGTGGCAGCAAGGGTGGCAGTTACCATTAACCATCTCTCAGGCAGAGCTAGACTGTGGGGAACAGCTGAGTCGGAGAGGGGCACACCAGCCTGCTCATCATTTCAAGCATTCTTGGTGGAGCTGCGTAAAGTGTTCGGACGGATAACCCAGGGTCCGGACACCACTGGAGGACTGATGGGTTTAAAGTAGAGAGACCGCACCGTAGCTGATTACGCCTGAGGATTTTCGGACCCAAGCCCGTTTTAGTAGTTGGAATGCAGAGGCCCAATGTGATGCTTTTATCAGCGGACTCACTCCTTATATTAAGGAGAGACTGGTTTGCTTTGACCTTCCATATTCTCTGGATGGACTTATTGAACTAGCTCTTAAGCTGGATATGCACCTCCAGAAATGGAGAGGAGAACAACACCTGGAGGGGGCAGACCACTGGGTTTCTGCTGAGTCGATGCCAGATTTCAGCCCATAGATCCAGACAGGTGTTCCATGTCCAGCTTCTGCTGGCGGGAGGATCTCACACTCTCGCCACCTTCATAGACTCTGGAGCAGATGTTAGTCTCATTGACGAGGAGCTCACTAAGCAGCTGGAGATCGAGCTGCTTCCTTTGCCCCGCCCAGTATCAGCCAGTGCCTTGGACAGTCATATTCTGGGGACTGTCACTCATCAGACCTCACCTATCCAGATGCTCCTAGCCAGTATCACCTCGAGACCATACAGTTTCATGTTCAAACGTCGCCTGACTTCCCGCTGACCCTAGGCTACCCCTGGTTCCGTCGTCACAACCCTCATATAGACTGGTCTACGGGGTCCATCTTGGCATGGAGCCCCTCCTGTCAACTGGTCTGTCTTGGATGGACAGCTGCCCCTCAACCGTCCGTCAGCTCCTGTTCAGCCTCAGATCTGTCCAACGTGCCCTCTGATTACCATGACTTCCAGGAGGTTTTCAGTAAATCTGGAGCCATCTCTCTGCCTCCTCATCGACCCTATGACTGCACTATTGACCTCCTGCCAGGCACCACGCCCCCTAAGGGTCGTCTGTATTCTCTGTCTGCACCCGAAAGGGAGGCCAT
Organism: Apogon talboti; assembly: GCA_037367365.1. Taxonomy (NCBI): domain Eukaryota; kingdom Metazoa; phylum Chordata; class Actinopteri; order Kurtiformes; family Apogonidae; genus Apogon; species Apogon talboti. Next base: position 2,494,045 of record JAPQRQ010000011.1, on the reverse strand, counting down.
GGAAACATATATTACCGACGCCTTGGCTGCAGGGATCATCCAGCCTTCTTCCTCACCCGCCGGGGCAGGGTTTTTCTACGTGGGTAAGAAGGATGGTTCTCTTCGGCCCTGCATCAACTACAGAGGTCTTAATGAGATCATGGTTAAGAACTGGTACCCTCTGCCAGTCATTGCCTCAGCATTTGAGTTACTTTAGGGAGCTACTATCTACACTAAACTGGACCGCCGCAACGCTTAGCATCTGGTCCGAATCCGGGAGCCGGATGAATGGAAGACAGCTTTCAATACACCTACAGGTCACTATGAGTATTTAGTGATGCACTTCAGACTCACTAACGTGCCAGCTGTGTTTCAGGCTCTCATAAATGATGTTCTCTGGGACATGCTAAATAAATATGTTTTTGTTTACCTGGATGACATTCTGATTTTCTCCCGTACTAAGGAGGAACACATTCACCATGTTCAGTTGGTCCTGCAGCGCCTCCTGGAGAACTCATTATTTGTCAAAGCTGAAAAATTTGAGTTTAACCACTCCTCCGTCTCCTTTCTGGGTTACATCATCGGACAAAATCGTATCCGGCGAAGGTCTCCGCTGTCACCTCCTGGCCCATTCCTGACACACGGAAACAGTTGCAAAGGTTCCTGGGGTTCGCTAACTTTTATCTAACATTCATTCGAGGATACAGTACTGTAGCTTCCCCGCTTACTGCTCTCACCTCGTCCAAGGTCCCCTTCCGCTGGACCTCAGCAGCCAATCAGGCTTTCCAGCACCTGAAGGACTGTTTCAGTTCAGTGCCTATCCTCCTGGTTCCGGACCCTGACAGACAGTTCATTGTGGAGGTGGATGCTTTGGATGTGGTAGTGGGGGCTGTGCTCTCTCAACATTCAACAGAGGATCAGAAAATACATCCTTGTGCCTTCTTCTCTAGAAGATTATCACCGACGGAGAGGAATTATATCGGGAACAGAGAACTGTTGGCTGTCAAACTGGCACTAGAGGAATGTCGTCACTAGCTTGAGGGAACCAAAGTACCTTTTCTGGTGTGGACTGATCACAAGAACCTGGAGTACATTCATACGACTAAAAGACTTAACTCTCGACAGGCTCGATGGGCCCTGTTCTTTACAAGGATCAACTTCACCCTCTCCTATCGACCGGGCACCCGTAACATCAAGCCTGACACTTTGTCTCGCCAGTTTGCGGTTGGGGATGAGAATCCCACTGACTCAGACACCATCCTTCCTGCCCCCCGCCAGATAGCTGTACTCGCCTGGGAGGTGGAGGAGCGAGTTAAGGCAGCCCTGGAGAATCATCCGGGTCCCAGTTCCTGTCCACAGGACCGCCTGTTTGTGCCCCCCCAGAACTAAGGTCCGACATTCTTCAGTGAGTCCAGTGTGTGATTAGCTCTCAGCTAATCTGTCACCAGGCTGGCAGCACACGCTGGACATCCTACAGCCTTGGTTCTGGTGGTCCACCATGGAGGAGGACACTAGGGAGTTCATCAGCACATGCCCAGTCTGCAACCAACATACTGTAAGACTCCCTGCCAGGCTCCTGCTGGATATTTAAACCCGCTGCCAGTTCCGCGTCACCCGTGGTCTCACATAGCCTTGGATTTAGTGACAGGACTGCTACTGTCAGAAGGAAACACCATCATCCTGACAGTGATAGATCGTTTCAGTAAAATGGCGCACTTCATCCCACTCCCTAAACTTCTGAACCCGACCCGAATCCGATCAGTTAGATCCAGTTGTTCCCATATGTAGATTGTCATTAAGTTCACTCATTTACACATTTGTGGTATGTGAACATTACCATTATTAAATAACAACTTGTGCAACACACACATAAAGATGACGCGACTGAACCCAATCAGCACTCCTAAATTTTGGTTCGAACCCGACCCGGCCCGTCGGTTTCGGTTCAGGTTGCAGTCCTCTATTCTGCGGACTGTCAAACCACAGTTCGTCAGCTATTTGAAATGGGTCTGGAAGATTTCTGCTAAACACGGTTAGCTTTGGGTTGTACCTTTCGCAATCATCAGCACAAAGGTGATCTAAACTAGTCATACGTATCTCTTTGATTTTCCTTTTTGAGCAGATATTTCTAAAATGACAGCAGCAGTGGTTGCTTAGCTATGTTTTGTTATTAGCTGGAGCGGCGCTTACCAGATTACCGGACATAAACAATAACATGCAACATGTCCATAACAGATCCACCATATTTTATTTCAAGGGAAAAACCATGATGCTGCTTATCTTGAAAGTGTTCCATGAGTTTGCCAGATCTATAATGATTAATCAGGCCTCTTAAAAATCATTAGCTTATCTTGAAAATATGGTGCAAGCTAAAATGAAATAGAACAGATGAAGAAAAGAGCAAGAGGGAGAATATTTTAAACAACTATTGCAAAGACATGGATATGAGTCAAGATACACAATAAAGTAAAAAAAAAAAAAAGACAAGACAAATTCGCACTTTAAATCCTGACTAGAAAAACATATACAGGTGAATAAGCCGTGCAGTTTGCCGAAGCTGCCCATGGGCAAGGCATTGTTATCGAGGGACATTCTTGGACTGAATGGTCTGTTTAGCTTCAAGAAATGCAGGCAGGGGAAATGGAGGGTAAATTGGATGCCTCATGGGAGATTTGGGGCCAAAAATAGACAACAGACCTCAAAGATTATTTATGTATTAACTGTTTGCTTGCAGCTATTTACACAGAGAGAAGAAAAGTCAAAATAGGCCTAAAATACTGTACAGTGTTTGTGGTGCTTGGCTACAAAACATTTAATACTTTTGGACTTTGAGATTTTAACTATATGGAAAATAATAACAACCATTCTTGCAGTTATTTTTAATGCAGTTATGCCAATATAGATGAGGCTGAAAACAACTGTAATTGTAGTTGTTGAATTTGTTGTTTCACACATTGTTTCACACTCATCATGTAACCTGGGAATCAGGAGTCTGAAAGTGTTGTTTCTATTGTAGCATATGAAACTGGACAGTAAAGTACTCCAAAGTGAACCCATCTTCCTTCAGCTGAAAAGAGCAGCTCCTCACCACCTTCCAGTCTCCCACATGATATAAGTAATGTGAAGAAAAACCTTACCTCATACCATGTAGCTCAAAATCAATACACATTTGGACTTTTCCACACCACACATTGGTCCAAAGATGTTCTTTTCAGCTTCAGAGCTGAATCTTGTAGAAGGATTCTCCAGCACTGGGAAACGTTGTCTGTCATTTTTTCAGAGATGAAGGCAGCTACTTCCCTGAAAACACCTGCCTCGTGGCAGTATCGATGAATACGTTCAATTTCTTGCTGATTTAGAAGACAATCCTGAAATTAGAGGATATTTTAATTTCATTTTATTTTATTTCTAAATCATATATACAGACACACACCGTACAGATCTATTAAGTGAATTCACAACATGATAGTTTTTTTTGTAATAAAAGGTATTTTTACATTAAAAGATGCGCGACTTCTCTTGTCTTTCCCCAATAGGCAGGGAGCCAGTGAAGTGAAATGTGGACCTGCTCTGTGACACAGATTTTGTCTAATCTCAATCCTTTTCAGGCAGATGTGGAGATAAATACATAATGACGGCTGTAAGTACCAATTACTGATTCCGTCAGGTGCGACCTGGATGAGACTCTACTACTGTCTTGTCATGTAAGCTTGGAAAAGTGTGTTCACTTTTTTTATAACGCATAAAACTACTGTATGTCAGGTGTGTATTTTCTCATTCACCCAGATTACAGCTGCAGCTTTCATCCCAACCCTGGCATGTTTGCTTATCCCTAAGCAAGTGTGATGAGTTTCTAATTATTACCATAAAAAGTTAAATAAATCTGTCGACGTTGTAAAATAAGATAGTATGTTGCATTACATTTATATAATAATAATAATAATAATAATAATAATAATAATAATCATCATATTAATAATAATAATAATAATAATAATAATAATAATAATAATAAAACCCGCCTTCGCCTTTAAGTAGCTGGGATAGGCTCCAAGCGACCCCCACGACCCTAGTGAGGATTAAGCAGGTTCAGATGATGAATGAATGAATGAATAAATGAATAATAATAATAATGATAATAATAATAATAATAATAATAATAATAATAATAATAATAATAATAATAATAATCAAACATTTATTTTATTGTCATGTTCACAGTGTGTATGTGCTTTTCTGAATTACTTGTGTCTTAGTTTTCTAAGGCACATATAGAAAATGCGCAATAGAAAGAGTGGACACAATCACACGTTTCTGCAGAGGTGTCACTGCAATTTACATACAGTATAGTCTTAAAAGTTTTCTTTGCCAAGGGGAATTAACAAGCAAATCCCACTAATGCACTTAATCTACATTGTTCAACAGAGATGGCCTTTTGCTGTGACCTTAAACTATCATATCATGACAGGAGCTAAACATTTAGGCTCATGTGTCTTGTGTTGTCAGGTGTTGAAAGCCGACATGTTCATTTCTCTGAATTCTGCTGATTATCTGCCTATGTCATATTCCTCTGTTTGACATCATCTCCCTTCAGCAGCTCCTATAGTCTCTCCCTCCCTGTTTCTCTTATCTGTGTCTGTCTCCTCATCCTTCTCCTTTTTTTTTTTTTTTATCTTTGTGGTGCCGTTTGTCCTGCAGCCTCCTAGCCTCCATCTCTTTTTATCTGCTCCAAAATTTAACAGGTCCCTACCATTTGCAAGGTTTCATGAAAATTGGTGCTTCAGTTTGTGTGTACTTGCAGTCCTCTTGCAGTGCTGTTCCGGTTTTTATTTGCTTCATATTTTCTTCCTGTGTCTTTAATGCCCTCAAAGCCTCTGCCTTTCACTCTCTCTGGGTTTGAGGTCAAGACTCAACCAACCCAGACTGGACCTTAACTTCCTGCTGCCTCTTATAGATACAGAACACAGCATCAAAACACACACACACACACACACACACACACACACACATACACACACACACACACACATACACACACACACACACACACATACACACACACACACACACACACACACACATCTGCACACACAGCTGGTTTATGTCCTCCACACTGCTGTTGTTGATGAAGTGCTTTCCCATAGCGGTCACCAGAACACCCACATATTTGTGTTTGGTTGCCTGTGGGGTGGGGTTAGATGTTGATAAGTGGACCATGGCTCCATTTATCTGGTTGTCCCTTTAAATTGCTGTTTGGTTTTTTTTTTCTACATCACTGGCTTGTTAGTAGATGCTATACTTTAGATGTGATGGGAATGTGTGTGTTTTGATATGGTGTAAATTGCGATTATAAAGGCAAATCACACTTTCAGAGAGACTATTTTTTCCACTGTGGTAGAGTATCATCAAACCACAACAATTATTTGTGAAATAAACTCTCCAGATGCTCTTCCTTCATTTTTCTAACCCACGTCTTGCTGGAGGTTGAAGTTAAATGAACTGATTTAACACAGATAAAAACCTTCTCTGCATAGGTCTATTGAGACCTTTACATTAGTATAATATAACACAAGTACAGTATAATTGCAGGTGTAGCTTAACTTAAAGGATAAATATGAACTGTTCCAGATCTGCATTGGCAGAAAGTACTGTTACTCAAACATTGTACTTTAACACTGAGTATTTTCATTTCATTCTGTCTTATATTTCCACTCCACTACATTACAGAACTCTTAATATTGTACTTTTCCTTTGGTTACATTTATCTGCTTTAGTTCTCTTTCAGTTAGTTCTTCTTTTCCATCCTGTCCACTGAAAACCATGTCTTTATCCTCCTCAGACCCAGGAGCCCCACAGGTTTTTGAGTTTTGGCTTTTTTTTAAATTAAATAATTGCTTA
>JAPQRQ010000011.1:2434332-2444597 GCA_037367365.1 Apogon talboti | reverse complement strand
CTCCACATCGCGGTTTTCACCATTCGCGGGGGGGTCACAGCCCCCATTAACCGCGAAGTGTGAGGGTTCACTGTACTAATAGAAGTACACACGCTCAGTATCAGACCGATACCTGATGCTGGTATCGGCATTGGTGCATCCCTATCGGGGATTCTGCTAGCATTTCGACTAACGTGTTGCCTGGCTTGCGACAAACACGTAAAAAAGCATATATATTCCCTTCTTTCTTTAGTCGGTTTGCTCATGCAAAATGAAAAGCGATTAATATAGATTCAAAATAAATATTTAATTGTGATTAATCTAAATTAACACAGCAACCCTGTGATTAATCTGATTACACATTTTAATCGTTTGACAGCACGAGTAATATTGTATCATAAGAAAAAAAACTGATATCTTGCTGGTCCAAAAGTGGGTATTTCTGTAAAATATTTCAAGTTGTGTTTAGGCAAACTGTCACAAACCTGGAGCCAACCATTATTCCAACACTTCACACTGTACACACTGCACACGAAAAGGAGCCGAGCAGATAGATCACTGTTACTGCAGGGCCTCTGATCACTGCAAACCGACCCGCTCACCTCAAGTGGGTTTAGTCTATGTTGCATAGAAGTATTACCCACTTTGATTTAACGTCTCCAAACACACATCACTACAGAAAATGGCCACTGGAATATCACCCTCAGTATTCAAGATATTAAAAAAAAAAATGACCAGAAACTGACTTGTAATGGATTATTTTTACTTCCTGGTAAAACTGATTTTGCTTTAAGTGACTTCATTTGTGCAAACATGCAAGTGTTTCCACATATGTGCATATAAAAAGTGTACAAAAAGGTTTTCATGTATGACCTACATATACAGTGTGTCTGAAACCTGTTAGAAATGGAAAGTGGGAACAATTTCATCTGTTGACATACAATACTCTGCAAAAGTCTTAGTCCAAAATTCTGTTTGTTGGTTTAGTAAAGTTGTAATGATAACACATGCATTTCTAAGTCTCTGTATTAAGATCCAATCTGGACACATGGGAAACATGTATAGCAGCAATTATGTTTCAGGGAAAAAAAAACAACTGTTATCAACCAAAGTGGTAGTATTTAGTTTGACACCCCTTTGCACTTAACATGTCTATAACCCTTTTGTTCAGACAATATGAGATTAATTTCCGGATTTGTTGTATCAGGGTTCATTCAACACATGTCAGATGTTTGTATTTGTGCTGCTTCTTGACATGAGGTCAGGGGTCACACTAAATAGTGACATTAACCTTTAGAACCCATTTAATTCAGTTTTTTGTGTGTCTTTTATTTGTATGCTCATGTCTTCACATACAGCAAGAAAATACAGGGAATATTCATTTATCCTTCTCTTTTCAAGCCTGAAAAAACAGCAAAGCTAAAGGTGCACTAAGACTTTTGCACACTGTATTTCAGCTATAGACATATAATATAAATATTAATATTGTGTTTGTGCATGTTTACTACAGCCATCTCATATATTACTTAAAAATCACACTTTATCGTAGCCAGAGGTCACATGTGTGTGATGATAATAATACATCACGGTATAGGTAACATATATGGCAACATTACTCTTGATTCAGGTCCATATATGCCATTATATAAGAAAAAGGGAAATAAACGATATGAAAAAACGTAAATAAATGGATTGCAAGTTGTCGCCCCCTGCTGTCCGTAGGTAAAACTTCTTTAACGTTTTCATTTTAGATCAGGTACACTATTCTGCACTTTATTAGATGAATAATAACAAAAGTATGTCTAATTGCAGATTGTACAATGATTGTGAGGTTATTCTCATGTTTAGAAACAGAACATTTACCCATCTTTCGCCATTGTAACGCCTGCAAAGCAACAGATCTCACACCTTTCTGTCAACCTTTTTAATTCTTACTTGAAGTGCAAATAGAACTAATCCATACCCGTTTTCCCGACGTTGCTCGCTCCCAGCACCACGATCTTCACCGTCTTGTTGGGCACGCAGTCCAGCAGGGGATACTCCGGTATGGGGACCAGCAGAAAGTTGCCAGACCCGCTGCTGTTCATGGTTCCCGGTGCAGGGTCGCCAGTCAGCCGCATTTAGCTTCGTCCTCTGCCCTCACTTCAACTCGGCTCTGTCTGAGAAAACAACACTAGTCTTTCCCCCTTCCGCCCCGACCAAAAATTACTCCACTATTCCCATAAAGTTCCTGCAGGGATGACCAGAAATGCGCACTCGGATCTGTCCTGCGCAAAAAGTGCCAAATGTTTTCCAAGTATACCTTTTCTATCCCAGTTGGAGTTTTCCTTTCTGCCTGCCAGGAAAACCGGTTTAAATCCCCCGCAAATGAAGAACAAACTCCATAAAACCTTAAATTATTGTCGCGGTGATGAATGTAAAAAGCCTCAGTGATGGAAAAAGCAGAAGATCCGCGTTCGTGTTCCTGTTCGTGCTGAATCCAGACGCGTCTGGCCGCTCGGGTAAAGGAGGGAGGCAAACTTTGACCCATCCCCACCGACTGCATCCCCATGAGACGGCTCTGAAAAGCGCGTCTTCACGGCGCACATATGGCACACCATTAGACTGACAACGGAAAAATAGACCAAGATGAGTAGTATTTTAATTGCAATTATAATATGCTTTTCCAGTATTGTATAGTAACGAAGTAATAATAATAACGAAGTAATAATCCTTCACTGCTGTACTAAAGTATGTTTTGGGATCATTTGTAGGCTACTTAACTGAGTGTTTTTTATTCTGTTTCCTTTCACTTTTATTTCACTACATTTTCTAACTCAATTGCATACTTCTACTCCGATACATTTTTTATGCACAGTATCTTTACTCGTTACAAAAAACAAATTAAAGGAAATTTGGTGTTTTTACCGCTGAGATTACCGGTGACTGCACCAAAATTAGGAAAATGATTTGTCATTGGGCCTAATCGCTTAATGCGCAAGCGCAAACCACGGTCCTCGCTCAACCTGTGGCAATCTGTTGATGTGAGCAGGAGCGTAATATTCAAAATTCTGACTGCCTTTGATTGTTATTAACATTTAGTTGTACTTTTGCTTTCATTACTTGAGTGCATTTAATTGTAGATTACTTGATATAGCCTACTTAAGTACAGAAAATACCGGATACCTAAAGACTTTAACTTGAGAAGCATTTCAGTTGGTGACTTGAATTTATACCAGTCATTTTTTGGTAGGGTACCTGTACTTCTACTCAAGTGTGACTTTCCAGTAGGCCTACTTTATGCAACACTGTGATTTTTATTGTAGCTGAACAGTGGCACAAACGAGGGATACGAGTATTAGAGGGGAAAACTTCAACCATCATTGTGTGATATGCTACCATGAATGAAAAGAGAAACTGACAATTAAAGGCATGATGTTTATAGGCCTATTACTGTTGCATAAAGTTACTTGGTGAATATTTTAATTCTGAAATTATACAAGTGAAGAGTAAAGAGCTGAATAAATTAATATGATGCTGTGGTTATGTTTGTTGAGATACTTAGGCCTACTATCCACCTACTAAATCAAACCTGTGAGAAAAGAAGCTACACAATAATCTATAAAATATGAAAGAAAAGTTAAAATTAGAGACAGATTTACCAAATCAGCATTTACGATACAAAAACAAACCAAAATAAATAAACAAACAAAAAACCCAAATAAATAAAAACAAAACAAAACAAAACAGTAATGTCAAAGTTTGTCTGTTCACTCTAGAGAATACAAACAGTAAATAAATAAAAAGCAAATAAGCAAACAAATAAATAAAAACAAGTTAAAAGAGAACATTAAAACATTAAAACAGCCTAACATTAGTATCATAGATAACGTAATATAATGCATCCTGCAGATGTTTTATTATTATTATTATTATTATTATTTTATCCCAGAGTATACCTCTCTTCCTCAAAGACCACTACTACTACCGAACCCATCACACACAGTCCTTACATTCTCTCATATTCACGCTTTGATTTACATTATACCCGAAAATTACTCAGAGAGGGGGGGAAACTTGTCAGACCTAAAGCACCGCCCGCCGATCACACGCCTGTGACAGAATCTAATGAAGTCAACTTGTGCTGGTCAGAGCGAAGTTAGCCGGAAACAGTCCTAGTACTGACGGAAAATGTCGAGCTCTTCCATTATAATACAACGGAACAATTTTTCCTGCTGTTCCAAAAATCGTGGTGGTGATATAAAGACGTTAAATGAGTAAGTTTACCTTTGATGCTAATGCTGCATGTTTCTGCCTGTCATTTTAGCCTTGTATTAGTCATAAAGGGAAGACTGTGAATTAAGTATAATTAACATATATGATAAATGATTCGCATAAAAAATAAACAGACAAGAGTTTTCTTTACAATTTTTTTTGGATTGGATGACCGTTGGTTGTTAGCATGGGAAAATATAAGTAAACACCATTTGATGCTTTAGCCTTACAATGAGGGCATACCCTCTATCATAACATACCCCATCTAACTAACTAACTAACTTAATAAATAAATAAATAAACAAATGAGCTACAATGTGTCTCCAGCTCAATTTCTTGATACCTTGCTTGATAACTTTAATTGATAGTTTGTAAATTAACATAAAATACAAATCAACCCATGTCAGATCATTATACCTGAAACTATCCAAGAATGCAGTAATTAAAATACACTGTTACACTGTTTTATCGACAGTTTTGTTTTATTTTAAGGTTTGATTGCTCTACTTCCTCCAGCTCAGTCCAACAACCTGTACTTTCCGTGTCTTTAAATACATGACCGGATGTGGCGGGTGCATTGTCGGTTAACTTGACGGCGCTGACACACAGGAGGCTGGAGGCTCTCCCGGAACTGTGCAGCCGCATCGGCTCTGATTATTTCAACATCGGGGTTCGGTCCAACATGGCGGCTTACGGATGGAAATACTGATGACAGTCCGAAAGATCGCCTCGATTTGTACGATGGTAAGAAACTGTAATTTGGCTATAACGTGAGTATTTGTGCCCGGTGCCTGGTCGAGGGAGCCAACAGGACGCTAAGCTAGCCGCTGAGCTAGCAGGCTGTGTGCTAACCTCACAGGACAACATGATAATAACAGACAGGGCTTCCAGAAAGTTGTATAGTTTAGCCTGTTAACGGCGGACAGCTCTCTATTTAACCCACAGTGTGTTTAATTGTCACAACAGGGCGGTGTTAAACAAGACCAAGCCTGTCGGGCAGTTTATGAACCGGCTTTATTCTGCATGTAGTTTGTTTATGCGAGAAGGAGAAGGGCAGGGCGAAAACTAGCTAGCTTAGCATGCTAGCTGAACATTAGCATTGTGTGTATGTTTGGACAAAGTTATTTACAAGTAAAGAATCCCCACGCTTGTCCTTATTTATACAGGCACGTCGTTCGCTATTGCTGATAAACAATAATGAACAGCTGGCTATTTGGTCACTCAGTGGGTGTAAACACCTCAGCCAACTGACATTGCTGGATTTCAGTTTACAACTGATGGAGAAATCCTGCTTAAACTGTTTCCATTTCCTGTCATGGGATACACCCTGAATGTCTCCTCTGGGTGGACACTTGGTATTGGTTCTCAAATTTGACTGCTTCAAGAAGTCCTAGTATTTCTTTGTGTTTGGTGCTTTAATGCTCTGATCGCTGCTCGATTTTCTTGTCTTTTTGTGGTTTAGGTGACCCGAGTTAAGCATGACATTGTAAAAGTCTTTGACAATGTGATACTTTATATAATACTTATCACATATCACACAGTCCGTTTTAAAGGATGAATTCTATTGCAGGAGATTTCATATTCAGATAATGATACATTTAATTTTCATAACATTTTCTGTACTTTCAGTTAACAACAGCTTATATAAAATGGCAATATGGAAAGGCTTGTATAAACTGGACAACTCATATTTGATTATTTTATTGCAGAAGCAGTGTGCAAAATTATAGGTGCATTAATTAATCCCTTAAGAATGGAACAAAATACAGTATATAAACTGCAAAATATAATGTTGAAAGTATGGCCTTCTGTTTTGTGAGGTAGCCCCTCTGTTAGGTATAAATTCCTCGCTTTGCTTTGGCCAAAGACCTTCTCCTATCATGTTTGCTCTCCTCCATGTTTGTTTGTGTAACCATCATGTAGCTTTTCTGTCTGTGTCTTTGCCATGTGGAAGAATACAAAGTGTTGTCCAGCTGGTGAAAAATATTACTGCAAAAAGCTGATTTGTGACACAGTGAAGTGAACAGAAAATGAAAGGACATTCTTCTATTGTGACATGAGATATATTGTCATATAGTGTGGCCCTACTTGAAATGCGCTTCAACAGGGTCAGAGGTCAGGGTCAGCTGCCGGTCTTGCACAATGACACGTCATTATTTCAGTCACAGTAAACCAATTTGACCTCTGTACCAGGTTGTTACAGAGAGGCTGTGTAACTCTGCTTCATGTGCTCTTATTTTATATTAGATACCCAAGCTCTGTCTTTGTTAATTTTGTAGAGAAGCTTAGTCGCTGACAAGCAGAAGAACTCAGAGCTTAGAGCTGAAAGATTAACATCTGCCTGTAACTTATCTTGTTTCTATTTGCTGCACCTTTCAGAGCTGACAGACGGTCGGGCAGATGCTCTGTGCGCTGCAGTCTTCTCATTTGTTGGCAGTTGCTGCTGCTTCTTGTGTGTGTTTCCACGCTGAAAGCCATAAGCTCTTACTTAGCGAGCATGCCTGGTAAATGCACTGTGTTTGAAAGACCGCAAGCTGCGCTGTGTAACCCATTTAAGTGTGGACGCCAACACCACTGTGGCAAATTATCAGCACCTCTTAGACAAATACTAGGTGATTTTTTTTTTTTTTTTTTTAATGTGGCTGTCCAGTTTAATCAGTCTGTTTGCCACCTTGGCAAGCCTGTCCATTGCTGCCTGGAAGGTATTTGTTTATTTCAGAAAACCAATTTGGCTGCTCAAACCATGAAAGTCACCACTCTGGGTGCACACTGCAGGTTTTGGCAATGGCTGTTGATGGCTGTTAAGAACTATCCTGCAGGGATTAGCACCATTTTAAAGGTGTTATTTAGCTCATTTCATTCAGTACAGTACTTAACACTGAATATACCGATTCATTTGGTGTTCTATCAACAGTACTGCTGGCTATCAAATTTATTTTAAATATTTTGCTGTTGTTAGCAACACGTGGTCAGGTCTGTGTGTTGTTCACAAAGCGACTAGCCAACAGTTTGTGAGTCTGTCTTATCCCCAAAACATCATCCCACACATCTGGTCAGGAGAAACACACCTGCTTTTAAACATTATGAACGATTTTGGTATCAGCAAGTTTGGATACACCAACACTGAATCATGCTTTTCTTTTTACACTGTCAAATTATTTACCCCTTTTGGAAAACTTCAGAGGCCTATTTTCACACGAAGGTGCATGACACAACACCATTAGCTGTAGTTGCTCCACTCCTATATTTTGATGTGGTAAAATAGTATGTCCGGTATCAACTCCTGTCAATGCCAATCAATGGTTTTATGCTAACGGCAATTTTCAATAGCCATCTAATAATAAGAACTAAGGTAACAAACTGAATATTTTGGGCATCTGAAGGTGGTGATTATGTCCAGACAAAATGTAACGCATAATAAATTCTTTATTAACATAGCAATGGTTTTTACAGTTAAAAGGTGCGTATTTCTGTAAATGCTTTTTATTTAAAGTAAATACTGAACAAAGCATTTCAAGCTTGTTTTTAATTCTTTAGTTCATCCATTTTTCATTACATATTTCAAGATTTTAGATTTATTTTGTGTAAGACTTGCACAGCCGATGACAACTATGTCATATTATGTTAGGATTTATAGAAATGATTTGAATTAGTTTTCATGCTAGAATATAAAGTGTTTGTACGATAACCAGCTTCAAAACATTTCCCTTCCAAGATGCTGATGTAGGACGTGCAAACTGTTCTTCTTCGGTCGATGCTGATTGATAAACAGGATCGGCGTCTGACCTGACGATGGATCATCTTAGTCTACTGCTGAAAACATAAATTCATTAACGTGCGTGTTGAATAAACCTGTTCCTAGACTGACAGATGGTTGTCTTCCTCCCTTTGTCTTTAGAACATCCGAGAGCTTGTTTTTACGTCGGCACTCTTTGTTTACAAGCGTGTACAGGCTGAAGGCCATGTTGTTGGATAAATAACTTGAGTCTGGCCGCTGTCTGCTCGCCTCTTGTTGACTTTACATGGACTACACAGTGATGAGTAACAATGTCATGCTTCCACTTATGTACTCATTCACCCCTGAAGGAAAAGCTGCGTCATTGTTATCATCATCATCATCATTATCTCACTCTCCTATCTCTCCTCCCTTAATGTCATATTTCTACAAATTCACAGCCAGCAAAGGTGCATTAGAGATTTGCTACACCAATGTGAAATGTCAGGATTTAGACAGCTGAAACTGTTCTAAATGTGTTTTTTAAAACATGCTTTGAGTTGATGTGATTTCTATGCTGCTCGTTCTACTGCATTATTATACCCAACATTGAAAGATGTGCTTAATAGCTGATATTCCTCTGGGTGTTTTTGGATTTTATGAAACAGGCAATTACTTAAATTTAATAACACTATATTCAATACCCTGCAACTTCACTTCATCTTAAGAACTGACAGTTTTCTGTTGTGCATGAACAGATAGGTTTTTCTGGAAGACAGACATTTAACAGTTTAACCTAAGGTGAAGACACTGGTTATTCCATTTCAACTCATCTAAACCTCAGGTCATTTCATGGATTTTCCTGGAAAAAAAATATATATTTACAAAAACCTCTTAATTTTAGAGGACTGAAAAATCCCAAAGCTCTTCCTCTACACTACTACTTTTTGTAGTGGTTGTATTTAAGAATTAGCTATACTCAGAAGTATGGCAACATGACTAGGTGAAAAAAATCATATTATAGTTTTAGGGTTTTACTTGATGCTTGGCTGATTATCGAGGAAAATGCACAGATCACTCATTCAGAAATCTCAAGTCGAACACACAGACTTAAACAGGCATAAAAAAAAACTTTAATTTTACATGTTTTAGCCAGTATGGCTCTCTCTTCAGTCTCACTGAAGCCAAAATATTACAAGACAACACATGATTATTGAACTCATGATTATTTTTTTCCATTTTTACAATTAGATCAAACTAAAACCTCCTAAGCCTGCACCTTTAATTTACAGCCTTTTGCGACTATAGTATTACACAGGCTGACACAAAATTTTGTTGTGCTGTTTAGTAGATTATTAAATAGAGGAATATTATTCACTGAAAATATTCATAACCCTGCAATGACTTGAAACTGTTTACAAAATGTGGATTTTTCATATTTGAAGTTGTAGGATATGGAGGACCAACCCTGCCATATACAGGAATATAAAAATGGCTCAGTAAGTGAATTCATGTGCCAATACATGATACAAAAAAAAAAAATAAAAGGCATTTTCTATGAAGTTATCTGTAAAATGTAACAAAAATGGTTATTTGTATTGTAATTTCTAACCGTTTTAATTTCATTTTGTGTTAAAAACCCTAGTAATTTACTTTATCATTTAATTTTCTGTGCCATTTATTTATTTTGTCCTTATTTATATTTTTTCGTCT
Source organism: Apogon talboti (assembly GCA_037367365.1). Lineage (NCBI taxonomy): Eukaryota > Metazoa > Chordata > Actinopteri > Kurtiformes > Apogonidae > Apogon > Apogon talboti. The sequence goes on along the minus strand of JAPQRQ010000011.1, from coordinate 2,434,936 downwards.
TTAATTTTTATCCCTGTATTTATTTTTGCATTGGTTTGTATTTACATTTTTTTATCCTCTTTATGGCCCCAAAATTATTTATTTCTATATTTTATTTTCATCTGACATTTTATTAATTTATTGCTATTTTTTAAATTCATAGTTATATTTACCTCCCCAGTATTCCCTCTATTGCATTTTCTTCCTCTATTTATTTCTCCAAGCCTATTTATTCCTGCATCTCTATTTTGCATTTGTGCATTTCCTTTTTGCATTTCTGTATGCATTTTTGGTTCATTAGGTAAATGCGAGGGGTGGTCTTTACAGGTGTGTCCTGAGGTCAGCTCTTCGCCTATTAGTCAGTTTGTATTAGGCTGCTGCGCTATCCAGTGCAGAATTGACTATGCATACCTGGCACTTGTGGTCGACAGAGTGAAGTTGGTTCTGTTCTCGGAACCAGCTCTGAGATCTGTAAATGGAACCAGTCCGATGATGGAACCCGAGATCCGTCAACGTAACTCGGAACTGGTTCAGAGCCTCAGCCGGCGGCTCACAGCCGGGCACAGCCCTGGCGGCTCACAGCCGGATCCAAGGTCCCTTTAAGTTAAATGTAACTGGGAGCAGA
>JAPQRQ010000011.1:2312529-2326047 GCA_037367365.1 Apogon talboti | reverse complement strand
GGAGTTTGTTAATGAAATATTAACAATGTTTGTTAGGATTTTTTTGGTTTCGGACATCTTTTGGATAATTAAACATGAACTGGGTCAAATTGACCCGGAACATCATTGCTGTTCCTGACAAATGAACATAACAGGAGGGTTAAGACCAAATCACCAATGCCTAGGTGCAAAAGAATGCAGGAAGAGATGACAATAAGAAAATGAAGATGAACTGAATGAAATAGGAAACAACATTTCCAGTTTTGATGACAAGATATTATTGAATTTGTTCATCTATTGGGGCATATTTAGGCAAAAACTAATATACATTGTTGAGATTTTCATATATATATATATATATATATTTGTACTGTATATATATATGCTTCTTCATCCTGCCACCTTTACAGAAGCACTTAACACAACTCAGTGATGTTTCCATTAAGGGAAAAATGTGATGGAAATGCTTCTCCTTCTTTAATGACATTGCTTTAAGAGTTTGGTCCTACGCGACAGTATATAAGCATTTAATCTCCATGGCAACAGAGTTAAATAACCACATTGGTAATGGTTGGAAATGTGATTGTAAGCTAATAGAAAATAGCCAAAAAGTGCAACTATAAGTGAAAAAAACAGTTTGTTTCGTGAAATGACAGTTTCAAAGAGTGCAGTTCCAGGTCGGCCTGTTCTCTTTACACTAAATGTTCTCTTTACTTTAAAGCTTTGCACATGTTGATTTGTCTACAGTTTGGTGTTGGTCATCATGTGACTTTGACACTGTGGTTGACTGGTTTTGGGCTTTCTGATCAAGTTTCCTGAAGGCTCAGCTTATATGTGTCGTGTGGCAACAGGTTGCTATTTGTCTAACTTTAAAACGAAATCAAATTAATTAACAGGCGATTGCAGAGCTGTATCCTCTCTCGCTCTCCTTCCCTTTTTATCACTTGGTAAGGGACAAAAGTATGAGGAGGGAAAAGCTTTTAACATGATTACTCCTCTGAGTCAAACGTCAGCTGAGAAGAGCGCAGCTGAAGGGAGAGATGACGGGGTGTGTATAAATTTCATGTCGTATAAAATTTGTAATCCCCATATTCAGCAGAATCACACCAACTTCATTTTCCCCCCGCTTCTTCTCTACTTTTCCCTGAGGGATTAAATGTTCTCTATATAATTTTTTTCTGTCATCTTTTAACTCTTTTCTATACTCATGCTTTATAGAAATGGCATTTAACGGAATGCAATATACAAGGGGTCATTTAGTTCAACAAACAGTTTTGTTGCTCTGCATAAATACTCTTACTGGTTGGTTGGCCTATTTGGAATAATTCAGGATCATGATATTTTATTACTATTAATAATAGTAATATTACTAATTAATAGTTTATCAATATTGCTACTATTAATATGACTATTATCATTTTCTTCTTAATAACGTAAAAAGATGAGAATGTTAGCTAAAAATGTGCCCGACTCTAGACCAAAGACATTAGATTCAATATTGATCATTGATGAAAACGTAACCGCTAACTTGTGGGTCATTAGCTTATGCTTTGGTCACATGTGTTGCTATGAACCAATGAGACCAGAGACCTCACTCTGACATGCAGTAAGTGAAAGTACTCCTAATGTTAACAACTGTTACGGTCAATCCGAAATCCCAAACTACGTACTACATACATAAAATCCGTGCTATGGAATACATGTTCTTCCTGATGACGTCCTTACCATTTGGAGACAGTAACCTTGGTAACTAGCCCATCGTACCTCCATGGGTATGCGTGTAATGCTACTGACTACAGACTATGTGGCACTGTTTACTGTCTGACTGTCCATTGCTGTCATATGTAACTGCATTGCATTGTGGGATACTTATGCTGACCAAGTCTCGGGAGTTTGCATTCTCTAATATTTTCCCAGAATGCAACTCACATAGTATTGGCTTGATATTAAGGTTTTGGACACACTAATAAATCTCACGTAATGTTTTAGCCTACAGATTAACATGTTAGTATGGAATTTCGGACACCACCTTACTCTCGTGGTTCAGCAAAGATTAACGGTTACAGTTCGAAACTGTGTGTTTAAAAAAAATCCTGTTACAAATTAGGATAGTGGTATATAACAGCTACCATGATAAGATCACTTTTATCAGCAGTAACGCAAAAAATGTAAACAAATATGTGTATAGGTTGAGTATTTGCCTGTTAGCTGTTAGCTTACTATTGGCCTGCATGCTATCCATTTATTGCTAATAGGTGTTATATTAAAATGAAGAAGTGAAGGCATATGCTCAGTTTTAGAACATTTATCATTATATTCCTTATTTTGTAATTAAAGTTTGCAAAAGTACACCACAATGCCCATTATGTTTAACATTAAAATCCTCCAATGTGATTATTTGTAGCTCTGTAGCAACACTGGCTCTGAGAAATATTAGTTAAAAGTGCAAAAATTTGATTCTCCCCTACAAAAAATACTATTTAATCCATACAAAAGGGATCACACCCCTTTTATCTATTTTTGTACCCATATGTTTACATGTTTGTTTGCACCTCTACCTGTGTTAAAATATGTCAAACCACATGTAAAGACATTTGCCATCTGTCTGAGCAGGAATAAGTAAAACAATATTGTGGATTTTTGATCCTGAATAGAGGTGACACTATTATGGGTGTGTCACAGTTATGCTTTAACTGAATATGTTGCTATTTTCATTGTGCTGAAACCAACACTTCCTTTTCTTCTAACACTAATCTTGCATTTCCTTCAATAGTTTGAACCAAACCTGACATTTTAGTTCAAACAATTTTCTTTCTGTATTTCTTCCTTCCTCCACCTAATCTCAGATTACAGGAAACACATTGTTCTGAGGTGAGTAGCCACTACACTGCCATACACTGTATGCCTGAATATGAATGCAGATTTGGGCAAATATTTGTCCATTAAAGACATAAAATATCACTCGAGGCACACATCCTTGTGAATTCTAGACTTTCTGAACCAAAAATGCTCCCTTTTTGAACTTGTACTTAATTTGGGCAGATTTAGCAAAGGTCATATTTGTGTGTGTGTATACTACCAAGGCAGCTTAAAGAAAGTAAGAATAAAGATTAAAAAAAAACAAACAAAAAAAAACCACAGAGGGCGCTACAGGACCGCGCCCGTAATTCAGTATACAAGGCAAACAAACACAGAGTTTATAGATTTATCTTTTTTCATTCACTAAATATTTAAAACAAGTGTCACTTGACTAGTCATCATAAATGGTGATAATTTATGCATTTTTAAAATCTTCGTCTTTTTTTCAGGATGATGAAATACCTGAAGGACTGTTATAGGAAGAGAGAGATGGGTGTGAAGGAGTTTTTTACTCTCCTGTTGTTATGTGTGATTCCTCTGTTTTCCATCTAGAGGGAGCTCTGACTCAATAGCACCGAGGGATAGTTTATCGACTGGGAATCAAGGGATGAAAGGTTCCCTTCTCTCTCCACACAGTCCATCCATCCAAGGGGATGAATCAGGTGTTAAGAGCTGAACTGCCGCTAATCCAAAACCATCAGACCATCCGCAGAGTGATCCAGAACTGAGGGTCGGCCCAGGGTCAAAGATCACAGCGCATTCTTCCACAGTCCAAAATTCAAGGTCCGTTTTGCAACAACACATTCTAACCCTCCCTATTTCCATGTTTGTGCACAGATCCTATCTGTTCATTCATTCCTTCATCCATCCATGTTGATTCCATTTCAAAAAGAAGGTAAAGAAAAAGTATAAAAATTCAGAAATCAAGAAAAAGCAAAGGCAAAATATAAGCATAATTTTTTTTCCTTTTTTTGCGCTCTCAAACTACGCACAGCGTCTATTTTCTTAACAGTCATTCATTGACATTCATCCGGTGTCACGTTGTCTGCTGAGCTCAGATGCATAGACTGAATGCAGAGAGAAGGGCAGAAGAGAAAGCGAGAGGAAAGGGATGGGGAGGCTGACAAAAAACTGAGGGAGGGAGGAGAAGGTGGAGAAAATGCAGAGGTGAAGAAGGATGGAGAGAAAAAGGAGAGAGAGGTGTTGCTACATGCAGAAAGAGAAACTGAGGGAGGGTGCACTATACAGAAGACAAAAGAAGAGTACGTCTACAGAAAGGATACTGACGGAGATAATGAAATAGAAAGAATGAAGGGTGATGCTGTTGTATATGCAGATTCACAGGTGGATTATGAGCTCCAGCAGTGAAGGAAAAAAAGAAAGTGAGGAATGAAGAGGAGGAGCCCCTCTGAGACTGAAGAGACAGAGCTTGAAAATGTGCACAAGGAAGGACAAAAACAAACACGCACTGCTCGGCCCTAGAATGTCACCCTGCAACACCACACATGGACGGAACGGAGGAATTCATCCCCGTTTTCCCTGTTTCAGGACCCAGGTGGTACCACGGGGTCCTGAAACAGGGAAAATGGTCAAGGGTCTGGTGCACTGATAGCACCGGTGTCCCCGTTATGAGGCTTATCCCAGTTTCATATTCAAGATAGGGCATTTACATGGAACATTGAGAAATCTGGTTATACTGTATACATGATGAATACTAGAATCCAGCTTGGTGATTTCTGAACCCACTTTGCACTAGCAAACCTGATGTCAATGCCACTGTCTTCTTGTACTTGCCAGTGATGGTGACAAAGTGCATCATCCCGCATTAAAGTTGCTGGATCACAGCCATTTCTTTGGTTTTGATGAATTGTATTTCCTTAGTGTTTTCCATCATGAACTTACTTGCTTCGCTGTTTGGAAACCACCTTCTTCTGACCTACTTTCTACAGACTTATAAAAGGGCCACATGTGAATGCAAGTATATTTCCATCTTTCTGTTGCTGTGTTCAAGTCAGAGTTTTTTTCAATTTACAATCCAAACATCTGAGTATATGGTGCTTTTTTTTTTTAGCTTTTAAAAAGTCAATAAAAGACTGCTGTGCATGACGACAACAGCCCCATCATGAACGACCCTACTCACTGACTGAAGCCATCTATCTTCTGGTCAATTCAATTAACTATTAATTAACTTAATTAAAATCCATTGAATCATGGTATCATTAGATCCAGCTCAATGCTAGGGTTGGGCGCCCCAAGAGACGGTTCTGTCCTCCCTGAATTGTTCACTTTCATGGGGCAGCCCTTTCATTACCAACAAGCAAAACTCATCTTCATCACTCCACTAATGGGATAGGCTACTTTTGTTGCAGCCATTGTTTGTGTCTCTGTTATGACACTTGGCTGAAGCATCCCAGCCCAGGTAGAGTCAGGCATCAGTCAAAAACTGGTCGGAAACTAAGATGTATGAGTGCTTTTTGAAGTACCCCAGCTAGCGTAATGAGGTTTCTCCAAACCAGGATTATCCAGGTTTCTGAAATTAGGATATAGTGGCAAGTAATATAAAAAGAGGATATCTGAAAAAACCTGATCATAACCAGGACCCTCACGTCCATGAAAATGCATTTATTTTACATGACTCAGGTGTTCATTCTGGAATCCTCCCAAACAGATTAGTTCCAAAATCCTCTCTGTTCCAGAACCCATTTTCTTAATTCAAGAATCCCTTTTGTTTTAGATCTGAAATGTGCAGGTGAAGGGGCCGCTTAAGTCATTTTACTCCTATCCCAAGAAAGACGCGATGAGGATGAGGATGAGGATGAGGATGTACTCATATACTCAAACATACACACAAGCACACACACGTGCAACTTGAAACATGCACACGTAGAAAAGATACACAACACATAAACAGACACACATACATATGTGTACTTTCCCTCTCCTTCTGCTTTGTTCCTGGCATTTCCCTCTAGACACACATACACACACACGGACACACACACTTCTAGGTCCCCTCTGGTCTGTTTGTAGATTTTAACAGTCCTTTGGTCCCGTCACCAGAGACCAAAATGAATAAAAACCCTGTTTATTAACCAGGCCTGCTTCATACTCTCCATCCAGAAACTCCACAGGCGTGATTTCATCTGCACACACACTCCTTTGAACACACACACACTTGTGTACATAGATCTGATCTGCATGGCATTATTCTTTAGTCTGTATGTGTGTGTTTGAGTGTGTGTTCCCTCCGCTGTGTGGGCAGTTTGTAGTCCAGGCTGCTTGCTGCTCTGTACAGTCTACTATATTTAGTCCTCATGTCAGCAAATGATTGATAGATGTGGTACATTTACGTTTGTACATGATACATACAGAACAATCCAATTCAACAAGTAATGGTAAAAGTAAAATGTTTAACAAAGCACAAAATTAAAAAAAAAGATAGTTGAATATCTAACAAAACTGGAGTGACGCAATCGCCGCGCCATGTAAACCATCTCTGATGCCAAAGGAACAGAAAAGTGCTTGTGTTTATAATCATGGTCCTTTTGCTGGGTGCCTTTGTGGAATGTTTTGTGAAAATCCACACTTGTGTTTGGCATGATCGCCAAACCAGCGACATGCTCATGCCTCGTCTTTGTTGGCAAAAAGCCCACAAGTTGTTAATACTGTATTTGTAAATCCTGCTTAAATCAGGATGTTCTTCTTATTAAAATGACTGTGTTGATGTGTCTGTTATGGTACTGTGTTTACCATAGATAGAAGCCATAAAGTCCAAGGTTTGGGGTACATTTGCTTTCTCATCGTACCACTGATTGTTTACCCTGCCAGCTGCCTGGTGCTGTCGTGCTCCCAGCTGGAGGGTTTTGGTTGAATTGGTGAGATCATTTGACGTTAATAGTCCTTTTTCTTCTTGAATTTATTAATCCACTGTGGTTTCTCAGCAGATCAGAATAACTGGCTAAAGACTCTTTAACCATTGTCATCTTTAGGGATTCAGGGATAGACTTTAGGGACTTTTATCATCCAGATGGATCAGGAGTAAACTATCCACTGAGTATCCTTGTATTTCCAGGGCCACATCCCTGTTTTTCCACCAAGCTTAAACAAATCCCCAACAAGGAAAACATGGTGTAATGTTTAACCTCCGCCTTTAATTGAGAATAAAGAGAGAACAAACTGTGTGCTCTCCACAGATGCTTTCCTGGGGGGACTGGATTGACAGGAAACAACGCTCCAACCATGGGAGGGACCATTTTGTCCAAAAATATGCTCCAATGTGATTGGACACTGCAAATGGTCAGTCAGTAGTTGGAGCGATCTGGCTGTCCCCAGAACGTGGCAGGTTGTGGGATTCGTTGGTAGCTTTGTAAACAGCAAAAGGACCCACTGAATTTCTGTTTACTGTTGGGTGGTTGTTCATTGATCGTTGGCTTTGCCGTTTCCAGATGAGGCATCTCCTCCCTCCGTTAATGTTGGTGCGGTGGTTGAAAACTCTGTAACGCGCCGTGCCAGAGGGTTTGTGCTTTTAAGAAGCTCCATGGCCGAGACCCTGGCCCCTCCACTGGAAGACTTGCTGCCTTTCTTCTGAAGCAGGGCCATGAAGTTCTCATTGCGTGAGCTGGACCTCTGGCTGCTTCCCAGGGTCAGATTTCGAAGATCGCCTCCGCTGGTGCTGTGCTTCACTGGGGAGACCAGGCTCTGCCGGCTGCCAAAGGAATCCGTTGGCTCCTTACGGCCCAGAACCTTCCGCTTAGACCTGGTCAAAAAAGAAAGAAGAAGAAAGGAAATTTTTAACAAAAGATGAGATGGAAAATTGGAGAAAACACGGGAACATTATTCCATGCTATTGCCTATTCATGGACAGGACAAGAGGAAGTTGAACTTGGAGGTACCCACACAACCCTCTTCTTGTGGAGCTTGAATTGAAATTAATGTTAACTTAATAATAAACTTCTTACTCGGTCTCCTAACACCCGTTTAAAGCTTGGTATACAGTGTGCAATTTTGGGACAGCCCGGACAAACGGTGAGGGAACAGTGATATCTTTGGATGTAGCAGAAACAATGGTCCTATGTTGTACAGTGATAGACACTCAAAGACAAATGTTGAGAGGTCTTACAACCAAAGACAATTTGGGACAAAATTCAGACTGTCTCAGTTAGGTCCCAGTCAAATCCTACATTTCTAACTAACCGAGAGGAATGCAGCGTGGCATGATACAGTAATACACACTATAATTGGTCACGAGACTATGAAAATGCTGTCTTTAAATCTGTCTCAGAAGTTGATGAAGTACCAGCATTTTTCTTTTCTCTAGGGCAGCCCAAAATTGCACAGCGTATATCTGAATTTAGGCCTGTTTTTTTTTTTTAAAGACAGACTTCAACTCACTTAAAGAGAATAACAAATGGTTCTCAGTGCATGTGTCTCTGTTTGACTCGTCCGTGCACAGAGCAGTCAATGCAGAGACACAAGGAGAAATGCAGCGCCATATTTCATAAGCCAATCAGCAGGCAAACAAGTGAACAAGCTGTGAATGAATGTGCTATGACTATGTCTCCATCTCCATTGTTCTAGTGATTAATAACTATTTAAAGGCCTAAATATAAATAAACAGTTGGTGAATTAAAACTACCAACTTCTACTGACTTCAAAAGGGGTTTAGCTGAATTCCATTGAAGATTGTTAATGGGTTAAAATATCAACAGTCTTTCTCTGGGTTCGCCTACCCCACTTTAGAGATCGATGATTGAGACTTTGACTGACATCTTCATTTAAGGAATTAAAAAAACTCAAATGTGTTACAGAGGGGATGCCATCCTTTCTTGTAGGAGATCAAAACATTGACTCCTGTTCTTTCTTTTCTCCCTCTCGCCCTTTTTTCTCTGCCTTTCAAGCTATTTTCAGCTTCATCGTGCAAGGTAAAATCATGAACACTTGTTGCTTAGAGACTGGCTGTCTTGTGATTCTGTGTCTGCGGTCACATCCATGTGTGTATAGATGAGAGGCTCTGAATAAAGAACAGAATAAGACCCACTGGTCATGCAGTACCCCACTGTACATGTAGCCGTTGCTAGGGAACCTTCTGTCCGCCTCACACCTTTTCAACCAGACAATGTGTCTTTCGTCATGTGCTCTGGGATAAGGCAGCAGGCAGGCTTTGTGTTGGATAAAACCATTTGTGCTATGAGAATGTTTTTATTGTCACAACAAACACAGCTGTGAGCCTTTCTAAATGTTTCTGTTGTAGTATCATTGTGTCAGATACCATAATCTGTAAGTCTAAAATGCACATTTAACATATGTATGCGTGTACATACCTGTGTATGATGGTGAACAGGTCTTCGGTGGTGTGTGTTGTTGGTGTGGTCGCCAAAAAGTCATCATCTGTTTCCTCTGCAATGTGCAGTACCGTCTTCTCATTTGCTGCTGACTCATCTGAGACAATGAGACAAATGTAAACATTTAAATGACAGTGTAATTCACACATTCTTTTGCATCTTGCTCACACATGCTTCCAGGGAAACAGGAGTAGTAACGGCAAAAAGAAATGTGTTTGTCACTTTTAATTAAATTTAATTTAGCTAAATTATATTAAATATCTGTTAATAATCAGGTCATAATGATAAATGTCATCTTCACTGTCACAAACAGCATGCATCACTCTTTGTTTTGATTTGGACCAATTTTAGAGCAATTGTTCCTGATTTGCTCTAAACATGAAAAATCTCCTCTGGCAGAATCAGGAGGTTTTAGCTTCAAAGTCAGCAGAGAAAGATCATAATGAAATATAACAGTTATGACAGTTTTACATTAGCATACGAATAATGAAAGATTAATACTTCCACTGTTTCTCTGAAAAGAATATCAAACAGTTTCTACCAGAAAATGTATGAGTCATTACTGTACCGGAGAGAAACATTCAATCTCTTTAACTCCTGACATTTACTCTTAATATGTCCACCAGCTATTGGTTGCTACTTGTCACAGAGTGACTTATCATTTATACTCAGCCAGCGACATGGCATAGAGTACTGGAAAAAGAGCACTCTAAATATCCAGTCGTGAACCCCACTGAAAAGCTCTGGAATGTGATCAAGAAGAAGATGGATTGTTACAAGCCATCAAACAAAGCCAAGCTGCTGGACTGTAAATCCAGGAGCATCATAAAGCAGCAGACATTAATCTGAAATACTGGCGTCCATGAATGATTAATTTATGACCTCTTTCTATGTTCAAACATTAGCATTGCGTTGCTTAAAAATGAAATTAACTAGTTATCTTTGCATTATTTGAAGTCTGATTTTTTTTTCTCACATAGATAGCAAAACAGGATCTTGTAAAAAAAATAAAATAAAAAAAACTAATCTGGCCCATGCCATCTGAAGCCCTCTCCATGAATGTACCTGCTCCAATTCCAATACCGGTCATCTTCCCCTCCAGCTCAGTGAGGGATGACTCCTGAAGAGATGACTGAAGTGATGAGTCTTTTGAGCTCTCCTCGTCTGTTCCCAGGTGATTCTCATCTCGCTCCAGCATATCAGGAACATTAGGAGGACTGGGAATCTCCTCAGGTGGGAATGCTCCTAAAGGAGACCGAAGACCCACAGGACTGTCGGCCTGTGGAGTCTGACGATCTGTACTGCCATTGGTGGAGGAGTGGACTGATGTGGGAAGAAGCAGAACATTGGGCTTCTTGGGGACAGGAGGTGGAACCTGAGAAAGAATTTAAAAGTTTAATGTATGTACTACTTATGTAAAGGATTTTGACAAAGTTGGATTTGGAGAGTTGTGTTCCTCACCTTGGGTTTCTTTTTGTCCGACAGCTCTGCCAGACAGGAGATTGTCATCCTTGAAGGAAGTGTCTTGCTCTTGTCTTGGAGTTCTGGAGCCTCCTGACTACTGCAGGGAGATGGGAGCGAACCTCCATCCTCAGGACGGACCTCCTGCTCTGTGTCAAATTCTGGCTCCATTGCTGGGTCTTCCAGGAGAGGCTGTGGGTCTGGGAGAGGTGGGAGGTCAAAGAAGGAGTGGGAATGGGGGAGGAATGAGTGGTCATAGCCTGTATTTTGGGGTGTACTGGAATTTATGTCAGGAAGCACGGAGGGACTTGCAGGAACCTGTGGAGGAGGTTTTTTGGGTTTGGGTTTTTTCATGACTTTGTAGATATTTCCAAGGGGTACGGGGCGGTCCACGGGCGAGGCAGGAGGAGATTCAGGTGCAAGTGGAGAAGTGGAGGAGGGGGAAGGAGATTTAAGGAGTAGGTTAATTGGCCGCTTTGGCAAGGGAGGCTTGACTGCAACAGGTGGTTTGGGTTTTGGTAGAGTAGGTGGTGGACTGGGGTCCTCACCTAAATCTCTGCTCTGCTGCTCTTCTTCTATGGTATCAGATGCACCATCAGGACAGTCCTCCAGGTCACCACGAGAAACAGAGCGAAGACGAATTGTCTTCAGTTCATTCTGGGTGACCACAGGTAATGTCTGGGAAGAGCTGGGGCTGATTTTTCCAGGTTTTGCTGCAGTTGAGGTGTCAGAGTGCCTCCTGCTGGCCTTCTGCTTTGGCTTGATTGATGACAACTCCAGATGTGCATTGCCAGGCATCTCAAAGGACAATCTTGACCTTGCAGCTGGGTCCTTAGGTGATGGTAAGGATGACTTCCTCTCTGGGATCTTTGGGCGCATCTTACACCCTATTGTACCCAACTGCCCGGTTGTCCCAGCCCCTGGACCGGCTGCTTGATTCAGTGGAACTGTTGGTGTGGGAGTCTCAGACTGACTCGAATAGCCACTTGATGGTGACATAAGTCCTGGGGGTTTGAAAGGTGAGGAGGCCTTAACATCAGTTTCCATGGAGAGCTGTGAAGGTGAGGTGGCCCTGGAGGTGGAGGGAGAGTCGAGCAGTGACTCAGAACTGCCTCTGACTTTCATACATTCAATCACTGTGGTACCTGTTGCTGTGCTGGAACCAGATAGAGATCTAAAACAGAGAAGAAAAGATATGTGAGGAACACATTGCATGCTATTGTCAGCCATTAAACAAAAGAGGACGGAAAATGTAGTAGAAGAAGGAAAAACAATCCGTTGTAGCACAGGAGGAGAGGAGAAAAACAGAGTATGATCTGATGACATTATAACAAAAACTCCATCTTGCATAAAGAGAAAGATGAATTTTGTAAGAGGATCACAGAGAAAAGATATATGCAGCAGTATATAAAGGTGTGCATGGACCATTAGAAAAACCATCAATGGGTGAAAAGGACAGACTTTCGTTTTATGAGGACCTTTCTTTTACAATATGATAAGCAATAGTTCTTTGTGACAATTATATTACGGTGTCTTGGTATGAAAAGAAACTGGAATACTGATGAAGAAGAGTAGAATATGTGCTTCGTAACAAAATAACAAATGCTATTTTCTATGTTTTCTACCTGTAAGGGTCATTCTTCCACTCCCCTAGCTGCCAGTGAGTGGGGAAGGTCAGATCTGTCTCTCCCTCGCGCTCTGGTGCCTGAACCTCCAGGCTTGGAGGCCGGTCACTGCCCGCTCGCCTTGTCTCCACCTCACTGACAGCAGGTTTAGAGGAGCAGGATGAGCTTGGCAAGAGGAAATCTGGCTGGAAGTCTGGAAAGTGGTCTCTAGGGATGTGAAGGCTCTTCGGCCGTCCATCCCGGTAAAGTCCACCGTCATGGTGGATTCTCCCCTCAGCTTCTCCCAGGTTCTTCATCAGTGAGACGCTCCTCACTGGAGGTGGTGGCTTACGCTTGGATTTTTTAAGTGAGATGGACCGCGAGCGCAGGCGTAAGCGGCCATCGGTGCTGTATTCTGAAGCTGTGACAGAAATTGTGTCAGTGGTACTGGCACTGTCTTCAGAGCTCCCACTAGGGTAAAGAAGAGCATAGTTCTCTCCCAAACCCAGGAAGTGGTGATTTTGTTTTTGGTCTATCATTCCTAAAAAATTCCCATTTCCTGTAGACATATTGTTCCCACCTGGTTGGCCTGGACCACCCTCTGTAAAGCAGAAGGTACCAGAATCGGTGGGTGTGGAAAGGGAACGTTCCCGGAACTTGAAGGCGTTTGCTGCAGCTATGGATCGTGCAGACCTCTCCCTTCCTCTCCCCACCTCCCCTCCTCTCCCTCCATCTGCTGCAGCCCCCTCCGTCTCGCTCCTCTTCCCCTTCATCGCCGAAGTCAGTGAAATCCCTCCTCTCCCAGAAGGGTCTGACACAGATGTGAAGGAACTGGAATGGGAGCTCACCGACTGTCCCGAGCTCACCGTCATCATCCCATCCTGTGTGCCTCCCCCTATATTACCCATGATGCTGTGCTGTTTGGGGGGAACAGCTGGGCCTTTGTTCATATTGTAATTGTATGGCTCATTCCACGCTCCAGGAGAAAAGGTGGAGCCCTTAGGTCCGTTCCATGAAGGGGAGGGTGTGTTGGAGCAAAGCAGCCCAGAGTGGTCCATGGTCCGTGGGTGAAGGTAGTCTGAGGTTCTCTGCTGCAAATTGTTGCCTGTCAAGAAAAAACAGGTAGAAACTTCTGATAAGCTCAAATCCATTGGAGCTGCAAATATCACAGATTATCATTATGATTTATGTACCTATTTTTACCCCGCCCCCCCGAAGGGGGAGGGCGAGGGTATTGTTTTCGGTTCGGTTTGTTTGTTTGTTTGTTTGTTTGT
>JAPQRQ010000011.1:2034304-2047427 GCA_037367365.1 Apogon talboti | reverse complement strand
ATTCGGCACATAGACTTAATTTTACTGTAAAAGTTTAATTAGATAGTACTTCAGACGGGGAACAAGACTAAGGCGTGTCCTGACCTACCACGTCAGTACGTGAAACATTAAAGGTTAACTCACTTAGTATAATAGGGAAATTTGGTCTCTGCATTTTACCCACACAATAATTCACTACCTAGCATTAGCATTAGCATTAGCCCAGTACACACATTAGGAGCCACCACTTGGTGCTGCCCTTGAAGGTACTAAGGGACCAACTCCAGATCATCAGTACTGTGGTCAGAGGTAAAGACAGGAGAATTAACCTACATGTAGCCGTTTTTAATTATATTACTAATTTAACATTAGTGCACCTGATTTTATGGTTAAATTTGTGATTACAGCTCCTGCACTTCCTACAAAATGTGAAATTGTTCTGCCTTCACATCATCTATTACCAGACATTTAATGATTGATTGGAGGTTAGATAAATGTTAGGTTTCTGCTCCACAGGATCATTAAGATATCTGGGTTAGGCATTTGTCTCCTAATAAGTTTCACGCACCATCAGTGTTTAATTCTTCAAGTCTAATTACCTGGAGGTGTAAATTACTTGGTTCTAAAACACAGTCCCTCATTTGGTGTTTAGATAAGGAACACTTCCAGACTGACACCTGGTGAAGAGTAGGAGGATCCATTTTCTGATAAACCCACTGAAATAGACCAGTCCCATCAGACCGTGCATCACCTGTGCATGTTAACTTTAAATCTGTCATTGTACCATAAGTTACAAGAAATTTGCAGGATTCAAACCCTAAAGAAGATTCATTTCATTAAGAATACAGTGATATTTCATTGACAATATTTTTCAATCACTTGGTGCTGTTTTGCTTAGACAATATTCCAGGGGTGTCAAACATACAAAGGTTTCGATCTGGTCCGCAGGATGAATATGTGCAAAAAAATTACACTAAAGATATCAAGTGTGTCAAACTCATTTTAATTCCAAACTCTTACAGTGTTACTGAATGTTTTGAGCCTTTGTAGATCCACTGTGATCTACACATAATGCACATGCAGAAAATTGTTGAGGCATTTTTTATATTTCAGGTTTTCCCAGTTATTCACATTTTAGTGAAAGGATAGTTTATGAATGTAAAAAGTTTCATAATTTAATTTTACTTTTTTGCACTTAGAGAAAAAACTGCACTTCTCATTTACAGCTTATGTTATTTTACTGGACTGGACCGTGGAGTCAAATTGAGCTGAATGTGGAACCTGAACTGACCTGAGTTTGACGCCCCTGCACTAATCAGCAGTGAAATAAGTCAGAGGACAAGCTGACTGTTTTGTAAATAACAGTTTATTTGAAAACCAGGGCTCAGGCTGTCTGAGTTTAGCTGCTGCCCTGCTTGGCGGCCAGCCTCTTGTCTCTCTCCTCGGCGATGGTCAGGCGGATTCCCTTTCCTCTGGGCAGGGACACCCACGGCTTGTTGCCCTGCAGATGGAGGGAAGAGTAAGGGTTAATATGGACCCAAAGAGTCCAGCACATGTACAGTGGAATCAGGTCTGCAGGTCAACCTTTAACTACAGGGCCGTCCCCGTTCTGTTGTTCAGTTAATCCAATTATGTTGAACTAAAGGTCTAGATCTCAACAGCACTTAAACTCCTGTACTTCTAACATTTACACATCTGTCAGTGCAATATTTTATTTCAAATTCTAATTGAAACATTTTCATTCTTTACTGCCAAAAGTTTTTCCATTTGGTGTTTAAATGATCAAAAAGGTCATCGGCAGATACTTAAAAAAGATGCAGTTTCCAGACAAATCTACAAAATATTGTATTTCAGACATCCAAGTCAGGTTTGGACCATCTGTCTGACTTCCTCTTTTACACTTTTAATAATCAACAGGCGCTGCAGCTTTAATCGTGTACAAGTTTTTGGAGCACTGGGACTAAATATTACATTAAAACATTTTTGGGATTACACCTTCAAGCTTGGGGGTCCAACTAAGGATTAATTAGTTATTAATAAATGTACTTAAACCAATTAACCAAATGTCAAAAGCGTGCAATTCACACATTTCCAATAATCATTTCATCTGTTGCCTTTTTCCATTTAGACTCATCTGTATTGGTGGAACCTAAATAAATGACAGCTCAACTACATTGGCCTGTATTTCAGTGTATATTCATATATACACCTGATCCAAATTTTAAGACCAGTTGAAAAATTGCATGAGTTTACATTGTGCACTGTTGGATCTGAAGAAGGTTCTAAGTAGAGTTCCAAAATCAAAAAGAAAAGGGAGTGAGACAGAAAGAAAAGTTTAAAAAAAATGAGCGGGCAATTTATTGAAAACAACTAAACTGAAATAGGCCGTTCATCAGCCAATCAAAAGTTTAAGACCCCCCCCCCTCATTTTCAGGTTGGAAAAGCCAGAATCACAACCCTGATCATTACTGTGTTTGATCTGATGGGTCACAGACTTTTACAGTGTGTCACTGTGTGTCTGGAGCTGTCTGTCAGTGTTCAGTTTTTGTAAAGACAAGCAGAAAAACTACTTGGGACCATATGCACTAAATAGTGAAACCTATAGAAGAGCAAGTTTAGTCTTTTAGGAGAAACTCCAAACTTTCGATGCAGTTTATCAAGTGTGAGCAGCTGAAGTTTCTGTCAAATGATGGATTGTAATTTTGGACCAGTGGTTGAATGATTCACTTTAGTGTCTGTAGATTAATAACTGACAGTAATCATTCCGTGCCACGAGAGACGACGACAAAGACTAATGTGTAAGCATAAGATTTCATAAGAGATGGAGCTCAGAACTTCTTAGAGGAATTGGTAGTGTGGTTTCATTACTGATCAAAACCACTGATTGTCATCATTGCTCCTACAATGCCCTGTGATATTACTCCAATGATAAACAGAAAACTGAACAACATACAACCACATCTGTATTAAAGCTCTGTGGATGTGTCTAAATATGTTCTTTCAGATGTAGTTTGTGTCCCTCCAAATGCCCTGAACTTCACTGACAGTCTGCACAGATATCGCTCTACTCCTCACCTTGCCAATGACGAAGATGTTGGAGAGCCTGGTAGCGAAGCTGTTGCCTGTGCTATCCTTGACGTGCACGACGTCAAAGGAGCCTGGGTGACGCTCCCTATTGGTGATCACACCGATACGCCCCAAGTTAGCGCCACCAGTCACCATGCACAGGTTACCTGCAGAGGAGGGAGACGGTCAGGAGGCTCTTTAATGCCACAACATTAAAATTCAGTTTCAACTTTAATTTCAAGACTTAAAGACCCAATACAAAGCAAACTGAGACCTGTTTCACAACTATATTGGTTGGTAAATGAAGTCTGAGGGGAAAATTCAAATCCCCTGTAAAACAGCACAAGCAAATTCCTGCCGTCATTTTCACATACAACTTCACAGCTTGATCATACACAATTCTCCAAAAACATTTACAAGTCAATGCAACTTTCTAAAACGTAATGTTCCAATCCATTTCTAAGGCATTTAAAAGTACTATTCAAATATTTTCTAAGAATAAAATACAGATAATTGAGTCATTATTGGATGACCAACAACTTTCTGCTATTTAACTCAGACAAAACTGAAGTCATTGTGCTCAGCCCAAAACCTGTTAGGGATGCAGTGTCACCATGGATGGTAGTACCTTGGATCCCAAAACCACAGTGAGGAGTCTTTTGATCAGGATTTATCATTTAACTGACACATAAAACAGATTTCTAGAACTGCCTTTTTTCATCTGCCTAATATTGCTAAAATCAAGAATATTTTAACATAAAATGACACAGAAAAATTATTATTAGAAATCATTGCTTTCATCACATCCAGACTAGATTACTGTAATTCACTTTTCTCAGGCTGTCCCCAAAAGTCTTTGAAGGCCTTTCAGTTAATCCAGAATGCTGCTGCCCATGTACTGACTAGAACCAGTATCAGATCATATTTCTCCTGTGTTGGCTTCTCTTCTCTGCACTGGCTCCCTGTAAAAGCTAG
Source organism: Apogon talboti (assembly GCA_037367365.1). Taxonomy (NCBI): domain Eukaryota; kingdom Metazoa; phylum Chordata; class Actinopteri; order Kurtiformes; family Apogonidae; genus Apogon; species Apogon talboti. Next base: position 2,043,407 of record JAPQRQ010000011.1, on the reverse strand, counting down.
AACAGACTTTAAAATACACCTCACTAACAAAGCCCTTCATGTCCAGGCACCTACCTATCTGAAAGAGCTTTTAGCTCCATACCATCCAGCTAGAGCACTACGCTCTCAACATGCAGGCTTACTGGGGGTCCAAAAGTAGGACAGGAGCAAGAGCCTTCATAATCAAGCCCCTCTTGTGGAACCACATCCCTGCCTCAGTCCAGGAGGCAGACAACCTCTATATATTTATGAGTAGGCTTAAAACTTTTCTTTGTGATGAAGCTTATAGTTAGGGCGGCTCAGGCTGCTCTGAGTTCTGCTGCTATGGGCTTAGACTGCTGGGAGACTCATCATGATACACTGAGCTCTTCTCTGCTCCTCCTCCTCTGTGATCTCCCTCCTAATCTCCTCTATTCATGCCCCAGCAAATACATGTTAGTGACATGACTTCTTCCCTGGAGTCTCTGTGCTCTATGTCCTCACAGGTTTTCCCTGAAATGTTTCAGGACCTGCTACTGTGGTCCTGCTCCTCTCCAGCCTCCATCATCATCATTCATTTATCCATACAGTTGTGATAGTGTTTATTACATAGTTACATAGAAGTTTCTTCACGCCACTGTCACCAAGTGTCACTAAGTGTTTGTTCCTGAGGATTCTGTTGGGTTCTGTAAATTGGCTTGAGTCTCTGGTTTCGACCAGCTCCATATGTAAAGTGTCATGAGATAACTTTTGTTATCATTTGGCACTATATGAATAAAATTTGATTTACAACAGTACAATCCCATCATATTGAGGACATGTGGTGAGATGAGCGTACCAGTATCGAACTTGATGAAGTCTGTGATCTTGCCGGTGTCCAGGTCAATGCGGATTGTGTCATTGACCTTGATGAGGGGGTCTGGGTAGCGGATGGTGCGGGCATCATGGGTCACCAAGTGGGGGATCCCCTTGGTGCCGATAATGATCTTCTTGACCTTGCACAGCTTGTACTGCAGCAGACACATCAAAAAGCATACACCAGTTACAGACTGCTGAATGCATGCACTGTGGACCAACTTTAATGCGAACCTGATCTTACCTTGGCCTCCTCGGCAGTGATGCGGTGGACAGTGAAACGTCCCTTCACATCATAGATCAGACGGAAGTGCTCACCGGTCTTCTCAATGCTGATTACATCTAAGTAAACAAAGTGAAGAGTTATTTAACAAATTTACAAGAATATTTGTTGAAACAAGCATGTATTAAAAACACAACCAGGCCAAAATTACTTGACCAGCCATAAAGTAGTATTAGTTTATAGTTCTACTGCATCATTGTAACCTTTTAACCCTACACTAACAGGTCAGCATGTTATGCGAGCAGAAGCAAACCACATACATTATTCCAAGCCTACAATGCACGGAAATGCTGATCTTAAACAGCCACATCGACTTCTCCTGGATGTACATGTACAGTAAATGATGACAACACTCAGCAGTTCAGTCAACATTTAGGTTGCCTTCAAAATGCAGTTCCTACTGTTTCACAGTAAGTACTTGCAGAAGGTGTTGAAATCCTGCAGTGCTCCGGCCTTAACATGAAGGTATATAAATAGGTTGTGATCACACTGACAGCTCCCCTTGGATTTGGATATTAAAATGCCACACCTCTATGTGAGGCTGATGGTCAGCACTGAGGTGGAAGGAAAACTGACTGAGTGACAAAACCGGAGGAGGCATGAGAGGGAGCATCTGGACCAAAACAAGGCTCTTACGATACACCAGACAACACACAGTCATTACTACACTTACTTTACTACATAAAGAGCATCAGATCAGGAAAAAACAACCAGAAAATCTCTAAGGACAGGCCAAGAATTGGAAAGCCTCACGTACAACTTCCATTTTACCTAAATCAAAGTGACAACTGATGGCTGACTTGCCTTGACAAAGTACTTGTCTGTTTCTCACATTCCATTTCCAAGTCCTGTCAGATCATCTGTTATGTGCTGTGTCAGTATTAAAGTACTGAAGTAAATATGTTGATTCTCTGTATGTCAATATGAGAATAATCTGAGAATTTTGTTTCAGGACCAGTCATGACTAAGCGGATGAACCCAATAACCCACAAAATAGCTCAGGGTCAATTTATTCGAGTGATCTTCAATGTCACAATGCAATCAAGTGAACTTTACGGGCAAGGTCATCAGGACATGCAAGGGAGTCAATCTTTGGGTGTCAAGACACACTTAGCGGTGACAATATACCACTGAACAGTAATCAAACTACAGTTAGTACTAAACTAGCAGCACCTACTGTTGACAGTGATGCAAATTTATCAGGGGTGATAAAAGGATGATGATGTGAGCTCCTTAATATAGTCCAAGTGCATAAGAAGCTCAACAGAGACTTAATGATTTTACTGAAACAACATTAATGACTTAAAAGGGTACAGAACCAGGTCCAAAATATGTACTACAGAACAGCATGCAAACAAAAACACCATGCAAAATGATGGACAAATCACATGGAAGAAACAGCTTTTTTTTTGAGGGAGAAGGCATGATGATAGGACTGTCCCCCTCTTTGGATTAACTAGATTTAGACGTACCCTCTAAGTTTTGCAGCGTTAGACTATGGCCCTGCTCCTCACCTGTAGCTGTCCTGAGCGTCACCTAAATAATAGCAGACTCTCAAAGTGCCATATGACTGCTTTAAACTTTACCCAAGTCCCAAGCTTAACATATCATTTTGTCATATAATCCAATTGAGGTAATAACACTAATGATATCATCTTGAAGTAGGTTGGGAGTCAAACACATTGCACCAAATTTTACTCTTCAGTGTTAAAGCTGGAGCTCAGAACTTCTTAGAGGAATTGGTTGTGTAATTTCAGCTCATTACTGATCAAATCCTTACAGTCATCATTGCTCCTTTTGCAGACAGAAGTGCCGATACACAGGCTCAGCATTACATTCTAGTAATACTGGCAGGTAGCCCAACAAGTACACAGAATAAAACCTAGAATTAAGTTCTAAGCTCAACATTAGACCTGATTGGCACTAACATTTTGTAAAACTCTTGTTTCTCGCTTTCTTACTCACCCATGAATCCGGCAGGGTAGGTGACATCGGTGCGAACTTTGCCGTCAATCTTGATGAACCTCTGCATGCAGATCTTCTTCACCTCATCCCCTGTCAGGGCATACTTGAGGCGATTCCTCAGGAAGATGATGAGGGGCAGGCACTCCCTCAGCTTGTGGGGACCGGTGGAAGGACGAGGAGCCTGGGAGCAAGAAAAATATGTTCGAGAAGATGGAATGAGAAGTGCAGAAAGGTATCGCAATTTTTCACGGAGTAGGTTTCTGGTGTTTGAGAGTGCGCAAATCAGTAATCATCCCATTGACTGTTTAATCTATCATCTAACTAGTCATCCTCAACCATGTGTCACATGAATTATTATTATTAAGGCAACACAGTAAACAACTTAGTTATCAATTGATGCTTCAATATTTTATGGCAAAGCAAAACCATTAATCGGTTTATCCTTTTAAAAAGACATGAATTCAAAAATGATAAAGATAGATAGATATGACTTTACCCCACCTTGGGTAAATTTTAGTCAACATCTTAAGCCCTTTGCAGTGCAGTGAATCCAGGTCTACTACAATACATTTCTCTATTTTTCCCTTAGTATTCATTCAAAGGATACCCCCAGGACTCCCCGAGACAAACCATTTAGACAGAGAAATCCCAGTCCCACAATGACAAAGACATGAATCCATTTTCTTAAAAGATTATTTCCAGTAGCGGAAAAACAGTCACACTTGAAACACTTTTCTACTTCTTAAAACCTGGGTTTAACCACAAGCCAGGAAAACCAAATGCACAAACTGAGGATACTGAAATGTGCTAAAGCACTTTAAAAGTTCAATATGTACCTCTGTTTTACACCATCACACCAGAGGCAGTGTATGTCAATCCAAGCCACTTCAGATTCACATAAAGGTCCACGGCAATAACCAATTCTGTCAGTTTAAAAGCTGCCTCATCCCAGTTTCCTGAGACTGGATGAATACAGAAAACAGCTTTTCCTGAGGCTGGTTAAAGCTTCTGTGATGTTGGTCTGACTGACCATCACATATCAATGCCAGTACACAAAGAACATAAACAGCTGACTAACATCTGGGGACCTGAAGGGGCATCTTAAATGTCACTTTAAGACATTCAGCCTCTTCACACTACTTAAAGGGACAGATGAGCTGTGGGTGTAAAGAACATTTTACATTACCAGAACACATACTGAACTTGAAAACATAGAAGCCCAAGCATGTATTTAAATGCCATCTCTACCATTCTCATCAGAAAATGGCCAACAAATATGATGTCTTCATGTCATAATAAGGGCATAACAAGAGGAAAATCATCTACACTCCTTTCCTGACCATTAAATTCAACGTCATAATCTTTGCCCTACTGTAAGCAAACTGGGACCCTATGAAGACTATCCATTACCTGGTCAGCAAGATGAACAAGAGGCAATTTTCCTATTCACTAAGCAGTGATGCACAACTGAAGCAAAGCACCCTCATCACTTCTAAAATAATACACATTCAGAAATGCTGAAAGAAGGCTTGGGTGTGATCAGTCAACAAGCCTTCTACATCATCCTTTCATAACAACTACAAACATTTAACAGTAAGACCTCAACTTTAAAGCACGGAAACGTGCCAAAACTTAACTTCACTGCACAAAGCACCACAGCTGTATTAAGTAATGAAAGAAAAGAGATTACTGATCTTACACTTAACGTAACCTCACAGCTACCAACTATAATACGGCTAAAATTACCACACCGTACATGTGTATTTAAGTGAACAACCAGACACGTTACTTACGAACACTCCGGTGAGCTTGTCAAGCATCCAGTGCTTTGGCGCTGCGACGCGCTTGAGGTGCTTCTTCGGTCCTCTTGCCTGGTGGAAATAGGACAGGTCAAAAACTGAAGGGTATTCTTAAATGCAGTACCACAGTAATAAATACGATGAGAACACTGGAAGAGCGTTAAAATGCCCGCTACAGATAAGATGTACGCGGCCATTTATGTTAGCATTGTATGCTAACGTGCCGGAGGAATGAATGCTACACCGGCTGCGGCCTAGCTACTATGCTATTATATTACACTTGGCACATTTAAATGTAACGCCATATTACATACATTCTCTACATGTATGTACAATATACATGAGATGGAAACAATCACAAAAAGTGACATTATCAATGGCTTGGAGAAGACTTTGTCGTTTCATTATCTAACGCTAACAGTGTTAGCCACAGTGATGCTAAGAAGCCTTGAGTGACAAACCTAGGTCGGGCTCGTTTAAAATCTTCAATAAATACCATCCATCACTACTTTTGCTCTCAATTTAGACTAGGACTACCTCGTAAAATGTTGAATTTCAACGCAAGGTATATTCGTGTGTACTAATATAAACGCAAAAAGTGATGTTTAGAGATTACTTCAATGAGGAATCATGAGGAAAAACTGCTCACCATGTTGGAGTCTGCGGGGAAAAGGACCTCCTGTTTTCCGGTATTGAATGATAAGACCGACTACGGCAGAGCGGAAGGGACACGCGTTACCAAAAGCGCAATTGAACAACAAACCTCCCGCCAAAGATATAAAAGTTAGTACATAATGTAATTGTTTTCACACCTATCGACAACGTGTGTTGCCATATATATAAAGTACAGAACAAAGCTCCTACTCCAACATTAGGTCTGTTGGTTTAGTTAAGTTCTAATGACACACATAGGCATTTCTCGTCTGTATTAAAATGAAATCTGGATATATGACCTAGCAATGCCTTTTTCTCCTCGGTTGGGGAAGAACTCAAAGAACATTCCATAAAAAATTATCTGAAAAAACTGTATTATATATATTTTTTTAAGCATTGCAATTGCATTGATTTTCCGATGTTTTATGCCAGGTTTCATTCAACACATGTCAGATGTTTCTAAATGTTTGTGCTGTGCAGAGATCACACTGAACTGCCACTTTACATATTACAACCCATTTAGTTCAGTTTTTTGTGTGTTTGTCTTTTAAGGCTGTTTCATAGATCAAGCATTTTGTTTACAGTTTATACTAGGATTTTAAGTCTTGACACACGCATGGCAACTCAATAAAACCAACAATACTGAATAAGATGTAAGTGATATAAAAGTAGATTATTTCGATATCACTGATAAGGAAGCTGGTTCTAATAAATTCAGGCATTTGGAAATTATTGATGATAGTTATGTATGTATATAAACCTTGTGTATTTAAACCACATTGGGGATTTTCCATGCATAAAATGGCATATTTTGACCAAAATAATTGTGAACAATGAAGAATTTGTGTAAATTTTTTAAACAAATAGAGTTCAAATTTTGCTGATCTTAAATAATGCAAGTGTTGGTATCCTGCTGGAAGTACACATTTTAATTTATTATTATTATTATTATTATTATTATTATTATTATTATTATTATTATTATTATATTTCTATAGCGCTTTTCAAGGTACCCAAAGCACTTTTACATTATTGATGCTTTATTCTTTCGCTCTCACAGTCGCACTCTGGTGGTGGTAAACTACGTTAATATACAATCATTTTATGTCAGTGTAAGTAAAATTAGGATCATTATCTTTGCATGAAGGTGATAAAGCTCACACATATACAGTACACCGTACCCATAGAATAACCCACTCAGTTCGCTTCTTCTCTGTACATTTCAGTCAGCCCTGGTCAGGAAATGCCAGTGTTGCAGACAGAGACCAGTCCTGTTTACACTTGCGGAGATAAAACTCCTCCTGGGCGACTGTCTTCCTCTGCCAAATCCTTCCAGTGATGCAGACATGTCTTGTCTCTCTGAAGGCAGCTCTGCCTCCCTCAGGCCACAGGAATAATCCCAAAGCCTTGGACAAACCTGCACTCTATTTATACCTAATAAAAACACTCCTGTTTGTATTTTGGCTCATTTATCTCTGCTGTGACCCATTTTATTTTCTTTCTTTACAGCATAAACCTTCAGAGCATGTTGAAGTCAGTGAGTACTGTCGCAGGTGTTTCTAGCAGAACCAACCCACTAACCTACATTTCAGTCACAACATTTTGCATTTTGCAAAAGCTTGGTGGCCTGAAGCCAGCGGAAACACAGGAACCCGTATACTTCCTCTCAATTTTAATTTCCTGACCCATTTCTTTAAAAATACTGTTGTTCTGGTTACCCAATCCAGGAAGATTTACAGGGGGATTAAACACAGATTTCTGGAGTCAGATTCCAAAAAGGTTGAGGGTTAAGTATAGGTGACACTTGTTTAAACTGGTTGTCTAAGAGCTGCGGTGTTGTTTAATACAGATGTTGAGCGTAATAGAGTCCAGCTGATGGTGGTAATGAAATAAATCTGCGTGCATGGATTAAGCTCAGATGATAAATATTCCACCATTTATGAGCTTTCTTGTACTATAGCTTGATGTTGTTGTTTTTTTCTTTTTTGGCGTCTTGTGAAGACAAAGATCTACAGTCGTCTTTGATTATTTGCATATTTTCCTGCTTCAGTATCTGTTATTTAGTGCAAGTATTAAGCCTTTCACATCTTACATAAATTATTTCATGCTCACTTTAGTTGCACTGAAAAAATACGGCAGAACAATAGTAATTAATAACAGATGCAGACTGTGATTGTATAACGTGTGACAAACCAACTAAAAAGTATGAGATTAAACTATATTAGAAAAAAGAAATGCTTAAGTGTGTTAAGTGTGTCCACCAGTGTGTTTGGATCACTATTGATCTTAAAGCCTGTTTAATTCAAATCATTTCTAAAGCCTGGTTAAAAAAATGTGTCTTGTGGTGATAATATATTCTAGACTAAACTGTCATCTCAAGTTTAACAGTGAAAAAGAGGTTGACACTGGTTCATTATATTTAGTGTGAAGCAAAAATCTAACGCTTGTTTTGTAATTACATTGCAGGTGCTGCTTTTTAATGTCACTTCTTGATGTATTTTTCAGCCTTTTGGATAATTGATTACTATATAATTTTTAATCTAATTTTTTTTTTTTCCTCGTCACTGTTTGCTCCTGGAGGATTATGTTGGGTTTCTGTAAATTGGCTTGAGAGTCTGGTTTAGACCAGCTCTATATGTAAAGTGCCATGAGATAACTTCTGTTATGATTTGGCGCTATATAAATAAAGTTTGATTTGATTTAATCTGGTCAAAAGCATGCTATTTCCTCTATTGGTTGATGCAGTAATATACACAGAATAATGTCAAGTCCACCTAAACTGAGACCAAATCATTGACAAGGCCAGAATCTGTAGAGACAAAACCAAGACTTTAAAGGATGAGACCAGGATGAGTCCAGAGTGAGGTAAGACTGAGTCAAGACCAAGACAGGACTAAATACACAACGAGTATAAATGCTTTGTATGTGAAATATTACATTGTAATATGTGTAATGAGATGATAAGGCTGCCTGTGGAGAATGGAAACAAGAAGCAGCAAAAAGTTTTACACCTAAAAAAAAAGTTTGATGATAATGATGTTAACAAATACACTGTTGCTCATAAACTTTTTATTCCTATTTATATACATCAGTAATCACCTTTGACCAGGTGTAATGATTCCATACTGAGCCCCAGTTACACTTTATCTATCAAGAATAAATCACATTACAGTGGCGGATTTACCGACCAGCAGCACCAAGCCCCCTTCATCTGAAAATCTGCGGCTTTGACCAGGAATCAAACTTCGGTCTTCCGCGGTGCTGTCTGAAGTGTTACACATTTAGCTAATTCTCCATTGGCTCAAGGGCCGACCTATTTGCTATCTGATTGTCTTGGTACTTTTTGGGATGTGAAGGTTACATCTAAACCTCAGGGTTAATCAAGATTAAAATGTATATAGTGTTCTGAAATATGACTGTAATGCACAGTGTGTTCTGTAAATATAGCAGCTAGTATATATACTAGTTAGGCCTGGGCGATATATCGATTTTATCGATTAATTCGAGTTTTTTGTTGCGTACGATTTAAAAAATAAAAAAATTCGAGTTTTTTTCTCCTCTTGCTACGGTGTGCCTTTTGCCCTCAGGA
>JAPQRQ010000011.1:2009239-2027290 GCA_037367365.1 Apogon talboti | reverse complement strand
AAAAAAAAATGCTGAATTTAACTGCACAACAGCTGCTAGCACAGTCTACAAGGACAGAATCAACTGTAATTCAGTGCTGTGTTGAGTAAAAAGCTAGTAGGCAAGGCTCATGTCTTGTTTTCTTGTGCGATTAGGTCATGTCATAGTGGCAACATGAATCGTGAGGGGATACGTGGTTCCAAAAAGGCGGCAAACTTGTGTTCCATTGTTTCCTAAAGTCTCGGTTTCTGTCTGTTCATATTACAATGCAACTCTAGACTTTACAAATTGAAACAGGGTCAGGAACTTTGCCAAAAAGTCTCAACTTATGTAAGCTAAAGCATCAGAGAAGTGTGAACACTAGGTATAAACATAGTGAAAGCAGTTCATCTAAGTCCTATAATTGCTCTGTAGTTTTATAGTGTCGTTCTTCTGTTCCTCTACAATGTTAATTAAGAATTGGAGGTAGCTAACATCGACAACCAGCTGGCTCCCACCACAACACAGACTTCAACACAAACTTGTTGATGTACAGTATGTGTAAATACTATGTACTGTAACTTGACGAGTCCATTGCTAAATAGACAGCATTGTACTCACAAGCTACAAAGCTAGTTTTACAGGCTACATGAATGTTATACATTGAACCTTTAACTGTTGGATTTTTAAGCTTGGGGCTGCAAACTTTTGAGATCACTCCATTGATTTTTTAGTCTGTAAAGTTCCAAAAATGTTTATTTTACTTGAAAAAACAAAAAACATTGGTATAATTTTCTGTTAGAGTAGAAAAAGTAAAGCAACTAATTTTACCCATATATAACAAGCAAATTAAGAAACGAAAGTTCTTGTCATTAGAAACCAAATAGCTGCATGGCATATTTTAGTTCATGATCGTGGTTAATCTGCAATATAGGGGCTCACAAAAAAGAGGAAATGAAAGCCCCCCCAGATGACTAAAACATCTCGCCATGGCCACTTCTCAGGGGAGGCGAGGAGACATCCCTCTGGTTCACACAGCAAAAAAATAACATTCACTCAGCTGGGTTTAAGGCTGGACCACAAAACAACCCACTCAGAAAAGGACTTTAAAACAATGTCGAGCAGATGGAAACAAACACATGGCTGTCTTCTATCCGACGGAGATTGTAGAGGAATGTTATTTTGACCCACTTAGACGACGAGACAGAGGAAGAGAAGAATCAAAGTGCCTGTCTGCTGGATTTAGACGTGATGAGAAGCCTCTTTCTTTCTTAAGAGATGGGGGGGAAAAAAAATTAGACTTTGCTTCTGCCTGCCCGGTTAAGTGGCTCTCCTGACTGAAATAAAAAGGATTCTTTCAAATTACTCCATCGTCAGGTTTTCATTAATCAGTGATCGCCACTTCTCGCATTTCAAGAAAAGAAAAGAATTCAGAGAGTCCATCAAAAGTGAAAAGACAGAGCGTGTGCGTGTGTGTGTGTGTGTGTGTGTGTGTGTGTGTGTGTGTGTGTGTGTGTGTGTGTGTGTGTGTGTAAGCTGACCTGTATCTAAATAAATTAACAAGGCTTTGTGTATGTGTTTTTTTCCTGTTAGTGCTCATCATTTGGAAGGATTACCTGCTGGTCATAGTTTCCTCTAACACACACACACACACACAACTGTATTTTCAGACTTGCATACATTCACTTTCACTCATGCGCACACACACACACAAACCAACAACCTCAATACCCTCTGAAGTCTGTGTGTAACTGAACAAGTGCCTGTTTCATTGCTGCTACTCCCATTTCCCTGCTGTAATACCATCCCCATGCTCCTGTGTGTGTGTGTGTGTGTGTGTTTGCTTCATTTCTGTCTCGCTGTAGAGCCCCAAGTCCACATGCAGGTGTTGTTGCACGTATGCAGGTGTGTTATTTTGTTTGTGTGTGGTCCAGAAAACCCCACAATACCCACAATGACAGACAAGCAGGGTTCAGGTGGAAAGCCTTTGTTCCCGCTGCCCAGTTCAAGCCCCCTCCGTCTCTTCTTACCACAGCACATATAGGTCAGAGCCCCCACCCTAACTGCAGCCATGTAGAGCAGGACACAGAACGGTAAAGCTCCTATAGGTAGACCGGGTCAGGTGTCAACATTAGAGAGAAGGGCCGCACTATCAATCGCATGAGTAGACACAGGGCGTAGAGGGCTAGGGAAACAGAGAAGTCCAAGTCCCACCCTGTCCATCAGACTTCATTTTGGTAAAGTAAGAATGCCGATCAGTGGCACAAGATGAATAATCTTTTGATCCCATTTGATTTATGTATAATTTACGCTTTATAAGTCAAGGAAGCTGCAGGTTGTTGCAAAGTTGTTTAAGTACCACACTGTGAAAATACGTAAACTGAAAGACTACACACCTGAAAAAAGTCCACACCCTTCAGTCTGTCCAGAGTCGCTGGACAGACCAGACTTCTAGTGATTTCCACCTCTTTCACGACTTTTTTACCTCGACTTAAACGCTGGTGTGATTTAGGTGATATGAATCGTGCCAGATGCAGTCCACTGAGCTGTTTTCACACAAAACTAGATTCTACTTCACTAACTTTACCACAAACTGCAACTATGACTTCAAACAAGGCAAACGTGTGTGTGTGTGTGTGTGTGTGTGTGTGTGTAGAGTCGGTGGTAAAGCTCAAACAGAGTCAAAAAATTATTTTTCTTTCACCTTTGAGTGCTATTCAATCAGATCCCACAAGGCTGGACTTTACCTCTTTATACTTTCACTGGTAAAGAGTTGTCGTTTTTTTCTTTTCTGCAAAACATGGATACATATAATATAGCAATACATTGTCATTGCTTGTTTTTACCTTCCTCATTGGGTAGGAGCTGATACGAAACCCACATTTGGAAACCAAAGAGAGGAATTTGCATCTTAAATCTTGCACTTTTTTTTTTTTTGCATGGGTGCACTTTGGGTATAAAAAGTTTAAGTATTAATAAATACTTTGAATAGTTTTTCTGTCACATTTCAATTTTCATTGTCAATTTTTCTGTTTTAAACTAAGCTCCTGTATCTTTTCCTAATCCTAACCAAGTTGCATCAGTGGTTAAACATCTCCATAAAGTATTTAATTATTAGTCACTATACATTTGCAACAGGCATCTACATAATTTCAGAGACGCTGCATAATATCCTCTTTCAATTCCCTAAAAAGACCATATTTTTGGTTCAGAAACATTGAGATTATATGCATGTGTGGTATGCAGAACCATACAATGACAAAGTTACAGTAAACCTCCTACAGGTAGGAGGTCAGGAGTCATCCACAATACTGTCAATCTCTAGTTTCAGATGCTGTCATTATGAAACACTACAAAAAAAATAATGCCATCGAGTATGAGGCTGAATGATACATTTTTTTCCTCAGTGGAAAATGAATTCCCCTCTCAAACCATGACTCATATTACAATCACAATATCTGTCACACGATGACAATACCACTTAGTTTTTTTCCAGTTGTCCAGCTCTATTATGCATTTCTGCAAACCACAGATATGCATTATCTCAATGTTTCTGGATCAAATATCTGTTTCATATCAATGATTCTAGATCCATGTACATACAGCTTGTAATGATTTAACCGCTGATGGTGCTTTTGGCATTCTCACGGAATAGAATGATGTTACAATAACAATCACATGTCTAAGAAACAACACCGTTATCAGACCTTTTGTGGTAGGTTTAGGCACTGAAAACACTCTGTTAGCATGAGGGAAAGACGCCAGGTCTTGGCTTAATACAGGAAAAGTCTGCAAAGATGTGATAAACAATGCTCATTCTCAATGACTACCGTAACCTTTTCTTAACTGCAACCAAAGTGCTTTTATTGCCTAAACTAAAACTTACAGGATGTGAACTCTGCTTTCTTGTGTAAATCCACCATCCATACCAATCACCTCCTACTAGGGTGACCAGATGTCCCTCTTTGTGCGGGACGGTCCCGCATTTTTATAATTTTTTTACACGAACCGCGAATTGAAATGCTGTCCCACATTGTTATTAACAGTCGGCATGAATGCTTCCTGCCACTGTGTTTTCTTATGTGAGTAAACTTGCATTTAAATAAAATATATGAAGTATGTCCCTCATCTAGTGAGTCAGGATCTGGTCACCCTACCTCCTGCCTATTCAGGAAATGCCAAAAAAGGAAGCAGATCCTTCAATGACCAATGATGCTGAGATAATATGTATCCACAGTTTGCAGAAACACACAATGACAACATTTTATATGGCAAATTGGTCAGGAAGAACCATTATTTGGACATGTCAAAAGCCAGCTACACTAGTGTCTTTAAGTCAAAGGTGTGCAAACAGTACCTACAGACCTTCTGATGACAAAACAGACAAAGCTTCCTCATGAGTAGCATGGAAATGAGGTGAAAATTGGTTTGCCAGAGGCTGAAAGGTGTGTTTGGAAACAAGCATCAAAGTGGCAGAACATGGAAAAGTATGTCCACAAATGTTAACAAAAGCAATGAATCCTTGTTAGAGGCATGACCTTCATCAAAGATCTGCTGATCCAGGATGCTACCACAGGTCTGCGTTTTTTCCACTTCTCACAAAACAAAACATGATCATGTAGTGTTGACTCACATGGCCTGGATCATTTTAATGAGGCCGTGCTCCAGAACAAGACACAATTTACTCCATTCAGCTCTGAGATTCCACGTCTCTTGATCTAATTCATTATGTTCAGAAAAGTAGAACTGATTATAGATGCACGACAGAAGCGCTCCTTGTCCAAGAGTCCTGATGGATATCAACCACTGTCTTAAATAACATGTCCTATGAATACGACTGGTTGAACTTAATTCAAACAAAAAAAGAAAGAAAGAGAAGTACATTGAGATAAGTTCTCAGACAATCAGTTTCTTTGTGAGGCCGAGAGACAGGAGTCTCTTTCCCGTGAGACCAAGAGTCTAATATTGTCCATTAAGAAAACAGGAAACTTAGGGTTTGTCATCCTTTGCAAATCTCCCATAAAGTCACGTATTCCATGCTCATTTTTCTTAGGCATCAACAGGACAGAACTGTGAAGACAGAGGGGCGGAGGACAACAGGTGTGTCAGTGTCGTTTTGTTTCCAAGAGGCTGGCTCAAATGTGTCTCATGCCAATCACCTTGTTTTCATTAAACCTGTGCGGCAGTGATAAGAATGAGCTCATGTTTCTGTTCTGCTCATGTCTCTTCTTTTTCTTCATTAAATGAAAGCAAAACATTTTAAGTGGTGAAGCAAGAGGCAACACAAAAAGACTTCCTGGAAACACCATTCTAGAAAAGAAAAATGTGCTGATTGAATCAAACAAAAGGAGTTCAATCTGTTTCTACATCTCCAAAAGCAAAAGCTGTTTTTTTTTTCCTTTGTGTGCCTCTCTTCCCGAAGAGAGCAAAAAAGCAAAGGTGTAGTCTCCTTTCTCCTGATCACCAAGTGTTTCTTCTGTTTCCTCATTTTATCAACCAAGAAAGGGAGAAAAGAGAAAAACAAAACAGGGAAGAGAAGTCTTCTCTCTCTTTGTCAACCAATTTTTGCATCTGGACATTTTGGTTTCGTAGGTCAGCATCCAGCAGGCACGTCCGACATGAAGTCGAACTCGTTCTGGCCCAGCCACAGTTCTGGAAGCTCATTGGCCCGGTCCAAACCCAGTTCCACCACCAGAGACATGAGAACCTCCTCATCCACAGGGTCAAAGTCGATAATTCCTCCCGCCCCTGAGCCCTGGTTGCCCACGGTGATGCCAACACCCATCCCACCTCCGCCCAGACCTGCGGAGGGCCCCAGGATCTGGCTGCCTGTGCCCAGCGGCGAGGCGGTGTACCCTCTTTGAGTTCCACCGGCCGCCTGATGTCCAGCAGATGCTCCCGCAAGGTTCTGGTAGTGGGAGTTGAGCTTCTGTAGCTGCATGCTGGCGATGAGATGTGGCCCCGTCTGGAGGCAGAAGGGCTGTGTTTTGGAGACGGACGTCAGCGATGATCCGGGCGAGGCGACGTGGCCCGGGGACGGAGAGAAGGGCACGGTGGCGGCTTTGGAGGATGGGTAGTGGAGCAGGGAGGTAAGAGGAGATGAGGAAGAGGAGAGGTCCTTCATTGCAGCGTGGGCGTTGCCAGGGAACAGCAGTGAGGTCATCACCAGGAAAACCCAGAGCCTGCAAGAGGAACGAGGAAGAGGGGGGAGAAGTTATGTAATGTCATCGAACGGGGACATGAAGAGGAAGAGATAAGCTCCCAAGCTAAACAGGGGCTGCTCTTATGTCATTAAACATTTGACTACCACAGATACGGCGATAAAAATCTGAAACCATTCAGTGTAAACTGACAGCTGCTGAAGCCACACCTGCAAAACATCTGCAGAGGGCAAATGTTCTGTTTTGTTGAAGCATGTGGTGACTTCACTTGGAGTTGCAACAACCACAAATTAGTCAATCAAACCCATTTTAGGTTTCATAGTTTTGTGTATTTAAACCAGATGCTATCAGAAAAACAAGAACACTTGCAAATGTTTTAATACGCAGATGGATGACAAATTAAAGCTGCAGGAGGCAGAAAGGAGGGGGAGCAGCATCATCTTCCTTCTGTGATTCTCTCTATTCTGTCCAAATCAAAATAATCAATATAAAGACAGATGACATGACGACATTTCATGCTGCAATGGAAAAGTGAGCTGTTGTTGGCACTGCTCATAACAAAGTCTGAGTCTTGTGGTTTTGAAGTGAGTGATATAACAGCTCTTATGTACTTCATACAACCACACTTCAAAAACTCTGAACCACGCCGTTGTGTATGTCGCTCTGTGCCGAATGCTCCATTATATTAAAGATGGTTTGGCTGATGTAACCGTGCAGCCAAATGCAGGCCTGCATGAAAGTCCTGGCAACCAGACAACAGAAATATTAAGCAAACATTATGCTTCAGTAAACCATAACTACTCTTCAGTATCTCCTGCATCACTGTTGTTGCCATAACAACAGACTGCTTTTACACAACATCTAAGCAGAGTAGAAACACTCACTTGTGCAAACAGGTGTGAAAAACAAAGGTTGATGAATTGATTCGCACCTACACTACGTGTTATTTTAGCTAGGGACGGTCTCTATCAGGCACCAGCATAACAGCAGCACATAAAACGGAGAGTAAAGCTGATAAAGAGCTTCAAGAAAATGAGAAAAGAGATACATGAGATGTCAAAACTAAAGTTGTTTACATATTGAATCTAGTCTGTTTCTTTTAATAAGATTATAGAATTTAAAAAAAAATCTGAAGTGAACTGCAAAGCATATTTCTATTATGTGGTAAAATAGAGATGAGTGATATTAAATTTCATTTTCTATGTTGTAGAATAAACCATAAAGACATCTGATACCACATTTACACCCCTCAACACTTCAGGTTCAATATGTTACATTAGTGTGTGTATCTGTATTGTGCTGACTTTAACAAACTCCATTTCTATTCTCCTAGAATGGACTACTAAAGAACTTAGAGAGAAAAGAAATGAAAGCTAATAGTATCACAAAACAACGGACCAACTTCCCTGCCATTTTGGTCTTTAAGTGGTTCTCAAAAAGCAACTCAATTTCAGTTTATGTGTAGAATCTTTGCTCATGTAAAGGCAAGGCAAATTTATTTGTATAGCATAATTCATACACAGGGCAATTCATAGTGCTTTACAAGAACTTATATTGACAATGTTGAAAATTGAAAGCTATTTTTTGTTCAGCAGCAACATTAGTGTGTAGCAGCCATAGACTACATAGAATTGGTGGATGAAGATAACCTCTTTGGCACCAGCTGGTTTCTGAACTGCTGTTTTGAAGCCACTAGTTTGTGATTTGGCTGTCACTATGTTGATCATTTAGACCCCAAGCACAGGCGGTAAAAGGTGAGCTAATGCTATGCGCTAGCTTACTGATTCTGAGCACTTACTGAGCTGAGCTGAAACAAAGTTTTTTTTACTATCTTAACTACAGTGGAGGTGTCTGTCAGCAAAAATGTGTTTAATTAAATAAACTGAAACTGTACAAGTCCAACTTGGCAGGTTAATGAGCTGTCATGCAGACCTATCAATCAAAGCCCAACATAGCACATGTACAAATCTTGTATTTGAACCTAGAGATGACTAACGGAGGAAAAAAAATTATCATCCTCATTAAAGGGTCCAAATAAAATGGATGAGACCACAATAAATACTGTAAAAAATTATTGTTATTATTAGTTTGAGAGTCTATGGGAGTGTGGGCTTTTTGGAGCCACCCCCAGTGGCCATCAGTGGTATTACAACTCAACTTCTGTTTTATCCTCATTTTATCAACCAAGAAAGGGAGAGAAGATGCATGGGCTTCACTTTGGAGTCATGGTCCTTGACCCTTGGTAGCAACTAAATTACACAGCTGCCATGTTGGACTGTTTCAAGTCTTTGCTTTAACACTCTTTGTTGCTGCTGTAGGTGAGCAGAGGGAAGAACTCATGAGCCAGTATAAGGAGTTTTATGGAAAACTTCTGCACAGAAAGCATTATATAGGTTGTTATCATTGGTGTAAACAGCTGACCGAGACAGCTGTTTGTATAGAAATGCAGCTAGGTAATGTCATACAACCAACTTCACTTAAGCACTCACATATGAGCAAATCTTTAACATGGAATCTTTAATATGAAAAATAGCTTGTAAAATAGTTGGTGAAAAATATCCTGTTGAATAGAGAGAGCCAGGCCACCTGTTTCCCTAACTGTGTCCTGGTCCACATTTAAAGTGATATCAATCTTAATTATGAAAAAAACAAAACACGTATCTGACTTTCTGGCATTACTTGAGACAGGAGACACTAAAGGTAAAATTACTGGTGGCCTGCTGGCAGCATTTCTTAGCTTAGTGAAGGATGACAAATAACTTAAGTGGTCATTTAATAGTGTTTCCTGACAAATGCTCAGCTGCCTCAGACCGCAACAACAAAGGCGTTGTTGACTTAAGAGCAGCTTTACTCATGTTCTTATGACCTGATAAATCACTACGGTCACATCTGTCTGTGAAACACACAACGGGCCGACCCTGGTGCCTGAGCGACCACATGACTCCTGAGTGTGTATTCACTTCGTGTCTGCTTTCTCTCTTGACCTATTGAGCAGCAAATTAACCATGAAAAAGCCGTGGGGAGAAGGCCCGTGGGTACCAATGAGGCTAGGGAGTGTTTATAAGTCTATACATGTGTGTAGACTGAGTGGACTTTCCAATACAACGGCGCCTTTGATTATCCTAAGTTTGACTGGGTCACATGATGGGATAAATACATACAGGCCATGAGAACTGAGCGTATGTCTGCTGTTTGAAGTACACAGACTTTCCTTGAGTATTTCAATTTTCCATTTACTATATGTGATGTTTGACTCTAATGCCATTTACTAATAATTAATATTTCAACTTACTTAAGGTAAGTGGGGCTAAGTACTGTATTCATACAGAAATTTGAGTTACTTTACTTGAGTATTTCCTTTTTATGCAACTTTAAACTTTTTACTTCATTACATTTGTCTTCCATCTTAACATACTATATTACAATATTGTAAAATACAGCACTTGTAAGATTAAAAAGGTGGTTTGAAGTGTGCACTCAGGTACACATTTCAGGGGTATGAGCTCCATAAAATAGTGATTTTTTAACAAGTAACTATCTCACGTTTTATTTTATTAAATGCTCAAACCATCTCATTTTTCACAGGAAAATCAGAGGATAGGAAAAAAAAATGATTTGTGCATTATTGCTTTGTTTTGCCTTCTGCTGTCCCTCATGGGATCCAACATCAGAAAAAAATATTGTGTATTTAATTGTAATATTCTTTTTTTGTTTACAAAATGGCTAAGTGGACTGCATCTCTTGTTGCACATGATACTGAAAGCACTGTAACATCATACCATCATAGAAAAAAGTTAAAAAAGAGGTGAAAATCACTATAAGTCTGGTCATACTGAAGCAGCAGAAACATCTTCAGTGACTCTGAACAAATTGTAGAGACAGTTACGATAACGTAATTTCGGCAACTTTTGGGTGAGCAGCCTTTCTATTTACACGTTTTCACATACACCAAACCACAACTTTTTTGATTTTTTTTTTTTTTTTTAATTTGGGAAACACCATATGACTAAATAATGGAATAATTCAGACGGGATTAAAAAAAAAAATCTTGTCTCAATAGATTTTTTTTCCTGAAATAAGACCAGAAGGTGTGTGACATCAGCTTCTATAAAGTCATTCACACTACCTCCAGCAGCTACAGCAGGAACATGCTGCGACAACACTGATGCTTCACTATAAATAATCCAATGATGTCAGACATAATAATCACTTAAAACATGAAACCAGTGCTTAGACTAAATATACATTTGCTGTGAATATCTGCTTTACTTAAATATGGATTTTAATGCAAAATATGTCCATGTAATTAAATATTTTTACATTTCTGTCCAGGTACTGTTACTTAAGAATCTCAATACTTTTTCTGCCACTGGTGTAACTCTTGCAAATAGACTCCTTCAGACTCACAATGAAGTCCCAGAGCTGGTTTATGTTACACATAGTTCAAAAGCGCACACACACACACACACACACACACACACACACACACACACACACACACACACACACACACACACACACACACACCATGTGGCTATCCTTTGAGTAAGTTAATCGCTTAACATGTGCTGATTCTCTGTCCCTTTCGTCTCTTACTTCGTCTGTCACACAGTCATATTTCCATCAACTTTAAAAAGGAACAAGTCACTAAAAATACTGAAAATGTGACTTCTCTGTTTTCTCACTAACAAAAAACAAATCACATTTAACGTGTCAACTGCAGCAGGCTCAGAAATAAAAAGCTTGATCTAAAGAAAAGAATGAGTGTAGTTTGATCAGATAACAGAAAGCTAACATTGACTTCCATTCATTTACTTGAGACTTAACCGCATCATGCCTAAACCAAACCCTGACTTCAACCATCAAATCAGTTTTAACCCTTAAATGTATCGATTTAGATGACCTGCAGAGTCGACCCGTCTGCGCATACAGCCCCTCCTCCCAGCGCCGGATCTTATTTAGCGAGAACATAATTGCTACAGGCAGGCATGCAGCTGCACTCGACTGATAGAGTTAACACACACAAAGATACCAAACAGCTGTCAATGGCAGCTCTGTGTGTGTGTGTGTGTGTGTGTGTGTGTTCATTATTCATTGACTGATTACTGTCAGGGCCAAGCTGCACATGGTGTCTCAACAGCTTTCCACCACACTGAGTCCAAGAGAAAAAACACACATCTCATCAAACTGCAAACTCTTTGCAGCTTTTGATACCCAGAAACACACATTTGACAAACCACTGAAACATTTTTGAGTGAAAATCACAATAACAGGGAAGAATGTAGCTGACAATTTTGCTAAAAATGTTTTGTCTGTGGTGTAGATCTATGGTGACAGACAACAACTAATTACACAGAAAAAATACTAGAGTATGTTCCTCTTATGCTTTTGTTCTAAGGTTTTTAGTGGTATGTTCCTTTAAATACAACATCAGCTGTTTCCTGAGGAGTAATAAGGTAAAGCTGCATGATGGAAAATGCATCTTAAATCTTTGTCATTTCTTTTGTTTATTTTGTTTAAAGCAGTAGACATTTATTGACATCACACATCAGGAATTATGGGTATTGCAGTTTTGCAGAAGTGTCTTTTGCAAGGTGCAACTGTTACCACGGGGATGGTCCATAATGATCTCATATTTTAGTTCAACGGAGCTCTCAGTGAATCAGGTTTTTCCTGCTGAAAATGACAAATACCAACATATTTTATGCTTGAAATTTTAGACATTTTGGAGTCTAATTAAGAGAAATTATCAAGGAGTACCAGCACTCTTACGATTAAATTAGTTTTTACTATTTAGTGAAAAAAAACAAGACTTTTTTTCCCAAAAAGAAGCATTTTCTCAGCAGAATAATGAAGATGAATCTTTCATTTTCCTCCTTTGCCTCA
This sequence comes from Apogon talboti, assembly GCA_037367365.1. Lineage (NCBI taxonomy): Eukaryota > Metazoa > Chordata > Actinopteri > Kurtiformes > Apogonidae > Apogon > Apogon talboti. The sequence continues at coordinate 2,015,285 of JAPQRQ010000011.1, read as the reverse complement.
TTTGCTTTAGCAGGCATAGACATATAGTGATGTCATACATCTGAAATTGTGGGTTATTGGAGTTGAAATGTTTTTAACACTTTTACATGGCTGGCTTTTAGAGGCACCAATGTGCAAATGTTGCTCCATGCAGTTTTACAGGAGTTCATCCTGTGGTCAAAGTGATTATAGGTGATTCAGATTAGAACACTAACCAATGCAATTAGGATTTTATTTCGCATTTTATCCTCTGATAATGTGCTTTGAGTTCTTTTCCGGTGTGTGAACTTGATTTCTTTGAGAACACAGAAGGAGATATTTAAAGTTTACTACAGGAGAGAAGTGAGAAAGGCCTTTTACTTCCTCACATAACAGCTTGTTTGCGTGAAGAGAATGGGATTGGCTGTAAACTATAATAACACAAACCTGCAGCCCACAGTTTGACTCTAAAATGAAGATGGACTGGATTCAAAAACACCCAGACTGCTTGCCTCCCCACCCAGAGCAGGAGGCTGATGCGATGGAGTTAAAGGAAGGATGCTGTGTGAAGCAGCTGGAGCAGCGCCAGTGTTTTTTCCTGTTCACAGCTGACCTGACTCATTGTGCTCTTCCACCAGTTTTATGAGATTGTGAAATTGGGCTCTACTTAGCTTGGCTGCGAATTATTTTATTAGCAGTCTGGGCTGCTGTCTTGGCCAGGGAATGGTCCACATTTATTTTAATTATCTGCTATGAAAGTCTGCCTTCTCTGCCTCTTTACAAGAGTTTTATTATTTTTGTCATATCCAGCTGGATGTTTAGTCAAACAACCCCAAACACTGCAGGCACTGGGGATGTATAATGATATAAACACAACAAATAATGGGTTAACAGTGAAAACAATCTGCAGATGTATTTATAATGAACTTCAGCCATGTATGTTGATAAGCCAAGTGAGGAAAACCTCATCAGGGAGTTAATTTGGGAGAAAAGAGCAAAGGCTTTGAGCTCTATCATCTGATCTTCAAGATTTTTTCCTTTTGCAAGTCATAGTAGTAATAAAACCACTGCTGATGTAGCTCATATGACCAAAAGCTACAGAACAACCATAAAACACAATTTCTGACAGGCATTCAGATTTGTAGGCCACCACAGAAGATTATTCCTTCAATATAAGGGTAAAAAATGCTCCACTAAAAGCTCTGCATTCAAAACTTACTCACTCACATCCAAGTATTATCAGCAAAATGTACTTTAAGTAAGAAAAACTTGAAAAAATCAGTGTGCAGTGAAATAGTCGCCTAAAGTGTTTTACTATTATAGATGACTTTTTACATTTATTTTACAGCTGCGCATGTTGAAGATGAGCTTATTTTAATTACTTTACACACTGCCTGTAGTTCTATTGACAGCAAGGCATCATGTTCTATAGCAGTGAATGCAAAACTTTTTTCAGTGCAGGACCCAAAACAGAAATCTGGTGTCACGTTGGGAACCAAACTTACAAAAATGCAGCCATGGATTTTCATCAATGTAAATTTTTATTGACTTTTCTACTATCAAAAGTATCTCTGAAAGTCTCTCTTTTAAACTATTTTATGTCATTTTGGCTGGTTACATCATTTTTGTCATCATTTTAATCTTCTTCTCTCTCTGTCTTTATTCTGTTTTTTTCTTCTTTTATATCACATCCTTCTTGCTTCATGACTTTCATCTTGTTAGGTTTTTAACAACTGATGCCTGTTTGGTGAATTTCACTTTACTTCACGTCATATTACTGCTGCATATTTTACTTGTGGTTTGATAAAAGCAGCTTTGGAACCCATTTTGCGTCCCTGCCCTACGTTTGGGAATCACAGTCCTGTAAGGTCATCATTTGTTTGTTGCATTGTTTTCCTAAGAGAACCCCATATTTCAACAAAGTCATGTTTTCATGCGCTCGGAAAAACAGGCCTGTTTTTACCTTTGGAAGCAAATCCAACATATTTTTAGAGTTTACTGAACTGAACTCAATCCATAAATGTAAACTTGAAACATGCAAAACACTTGAAGCGTGCAATATCAACACATCTGGATATCTGTGTAATCTGAAATAGCAAAATGTACAATAATCACATCTGAAATGTTAGTATAAACCTGCATGAGGTGCAGGCCAAGGTTATTTGCAGAAAAGCACCTGCAAAACACAAGATTCATAAATCTAATTTGTATATAATATAGAAACCTGAGGGAGAAAGTGAAATGAATGCAGATCATATCATCAATACGAATTTGCATTAGGATTTGTCGGTAGACCTATAGCTAACATGAAACACACAAACTCACACAATCGCAAGCCAACGACGACGAGGTTTCAATTACACTATTAAAGCATGACGAGCAAATTGAAACGTCAGTCTGTCTCAGTCCCTTTCACAGACACAAACACATACACATATAGACTGCACACCATATGCTGCCCCAGCGTGACGCATTCATTCATTCACCACTCGCTTTAATTGGCTCTAACTCCATATTGAAGGCGGTTAATGAGAAGCCAATTAATGTAAAAAAACAAAACAAAACAATACAAAAAACTGCCAGCTCCGACTTACTGCGGGTTCGGCAAAGTTTCTGTCTGCTGCAAACGAAATTCAGCTATTTCAGGCGAAAAACACATAAACTTGATAAAAATGTAAGCTAAGTCGGTGTTGCATTTAACTGATTAGGCTGGACAGGAAGAAGAAATATAAGAAACATAATAAGAGACAGAACAAATATAAAACGTAGAAGAAGAAACAAACAGAAGCACAAGAAACAGTACAATATAAAAAGTAGTAGAAGAAGAAGAAGCTGGAAAAATAAGAAGCAGAAGAAGAAGCAGAACAAATACAAAAAGTAGAAGAAATAAACAAGAAGTGGGTTCAAAGACTAGCAAAGTTGCATATAAAATACACAAAACCTGCATGTACTTTCAGAAATAATATAACTTTACACCAGTTTCATGGTTCAATCCTAGCTAAACGTGTAAACCTGTTAAATTGAGATTAATCACAAGATGAATCACAATACGCACCGGTAAGGTTTACCACATATAAAGGCAAACCTTGGGGAAATGGTTAATTTCACGCACCGTTTTACAGTAAAAAACCTTCCAGCTTGAGGCGAAAACTCCTTGACCTCATTTAAAATGTTATGTAAACACTTCTTCAGCAGAAGAGCTGTGCCGAGACGAAGAGAGGAGCCCGTTACTGACTGACTAAATAACTGTAAGCAGATTTACAGCACAAACATAAAGTGGCAAGTCCTGTCAGAGAGGAGATCATAAGTAATAATAATATTAATAATAAATCATGCAGAGATGACAGGAGTGTTTAACCAACCTTTAGGAAAAGCCCGGGGAGGTCTGACAGCGATGACCAGGAGAAAACTCAAATAAGTGCAGGTTTAAGAGTCAAATCCGGAAAGTCCAAAGTGCCAAAAACAGATGCACTTATTTAGATGTGTGTTTACTTAGATATTAGGAGTCAGAAGTAGCAGTCCGCAGAGATCAACTGTGCGCACAGAGCCACACTGACTGAGAGGGAGTACAGAGGCTCTGGAGGGTTTGTCAGCTCCTCAATGAGCTTGTTACTGAATAAAAAGCATTTTGTGCCTCTCACTCTCTCTCTCTCTCTCTCCTCTTACTGACCAGCCCGGTGCGTGTATGTGTGCCTCTGTGGGTAGCCACAAAAACAGGAACAGGATCAAACGGGATTTGGAGAGATGGATGTAATGGGTGATTCTTATTGGTTGAGACAGAGGTCAGTGGGCAGAGTCAGATTTTCAGAGAATGACTTCTAATATTATGTACTCTTTATTTGCCGTAATTCTTGTGAAATCATTTATATTTTCATGAAAGTTATAGTTTGACCAAACAAGTCTCCACCTGGGTTTAACTAAGCAAATAGTTCTATAGATAGTGTAGATCCTTCCTTTGGATCATCACAGCAGTGATTAATGCATTCTAGTTCCTTAACTGATGCAGTGAGTAGTTTTCATTTCCATAATAACCATCAGTTTAATAGAGAGCATAAAGCCTGGACTATATTTCAGTGGAAGCAGGTCATGTGGTTTGATGAGTCCAGATTAACCAGTGGTTAATCTGGTTAAGTGGTTCCAGGGTTAATCGTGCTGAGTGCCTACAGTATAAGCCTGTGGGGGCAGTGCCATAGGGTTGTTACAGTTGGTCAGGTCTAGTGTCAGCAATGTTATGTGTTCATAAAATGAGGTCAGACGTCGACCTGAATATACTGAACATCAGTGAGTTTATTTTTTCCTGACAACACAGACATATTTCAAGATGACAATACCAGGATTCATCAGGATCAGATTGTGAAAGAGTGGTTCTGGGACCATGAAACATCATTTTCACACATGATTGACCACAACAGACGTACAGACTTTGAACCCCGCTGAGAATCTTTGGGATGAGATGGAGAAGGCTTTACACTGTGGTCCAACTATCCCATTATCAGTACAATATGTGCAGTGTGTGACTGTAAATGTGTCCTGTAATCAAAACTGAAGGCGGTCTAAGGAAATATTGTGTTTGGGTTTATGATGTAGTTAGAAGAAATACAAACTGTTTTCAGTGGAATTAAGTCCTTTAACTCATGGATCTAAATACAGTATTATACTTTATGCTCCACTACATTTGTCCGACAGTTTTACTTTCCAGATTTAGTTTTTCATCCCCTTCCTGTCTAGTACAAACAATGAATCTCCAAATGTGTTGCATTTTTATTTGAGTCATCATTGATCATCATTTGACTGACACAGATGTTCCTCATTAGAGCAAATGTTTGTTTTGTCCATTCTGGGCTTCTAAGTCAAGGATGTTTTAACTCATGTCCAAGTCTAATTTGGACCAGTAGGTTATGTTAATGCAGGACCCAATAGAAAAATGGACAAAAGAAGAAGAGGACGTCGGTTCTTCTAAGCCACCGTTGAAACATGGCAGGCGCTGTTCAGCTTGCTTTCTCTGTATGAACAACTAATTCTAAGGGAATAAAATCACTATTATTGGAATTTTCATGTGGATATGCACTATTGGAGACATATTTATGGTTATGGTATTCCATTATTATGTTTCTATTAGATTAAAATGTTCTAAATCATAAAACACCTCTCTTAAAATGAATAGAAGCCTATTTTTTTACCTCATGAAACATTGACTTTTCAGAGATAAATGGCTTTCGCATGATAGTAATGCTGCAAACATCTGACATATACGATACACCGTTGTAGATTAAACTATCAACACTATACAAAATAATTCAAATGACTTCCCCTTCAAACATGTACAGCAGCAAAATGCAACATACAAATTAACACAATGTAAAAACACTGAAAGGAACCATTTTAACTGCACAGTGACTACTTTTACTTACTTAATACTCATACTTGAGGTACACTTTGCTGATTGTACTTGTAGTGTTTTGAATGGGCTTGAATAAACTTTTATTTATGAAGTATTTTCAGTTTAGTATTAGTGTTTTTAATTAAAGGATTAGAATACTTCTTCCACCACCACCTGGCCTTACCTAATCATTTCCAGACAAATCTTTTTAAAAAAAGACTAATGTGATTTTAATATAAATAATATGAAAAGCACATAAATAAAGAATTGTAGATTGCTTGGTTTTACTCCTTCATTTCCATGTATGATAAATGTCTTCTTAACCATAGTGGTAATGTTTTGCTAATTACACCTGGTTTCCTTATCTCCTTTGTACGTAACATATGCATGATTAAATTTTAAAAAAAGATGGCATTCAGACATATTTCCATTGACTTTTAGTGTTTTTGCAGAATCCTTAGTGTGGGGGTGAATTTACAGCTACAGAACAAACTCCATCACCTGATCTGTAAAGTCCAGCCTCCAGAGTTTGCGAGCGACCGCTGTACAGGGCAGATGTTGCTCATTCTGAAGGAAACACCATCAGGGATCAAATGGACCATTTCAGACCACTCTTAGTCTATGTCTCTCATCCAGAGAGAGAGAGAGAGAGAGAGAGAGAGAGAGAGAGAGAGAGAGAGAGAGAGAGAGAGAGAGAGAGAGAGAGAG
>JAPQRQ010000011.1:1642146-1652607 GCA_037367365.1 Apogon talboti | reverse complement strand
TCACGGCTAAAACCAATGTAGGATACTGGAGGAGCAGAGTCTTTTTGCCCTTCAGTGGAGGCGGAGCAAAAAATCACATGCGCGTGACGTCACGTGGCAACGTGTCCATAAGTAGAACAGTTCTTAAGAATTGTACACACAGAAGATCAGAGTCTCCTCTCACACTCTGTGGTCTGCGGGGCCTCCAGCAGCGAATGATATTACATAATCTGTTGCATATTGAGTTGTTGCAAATGTTGTTTATGAAATATTCAAGCCTTCCAGACAAAGATGCTCCGTCACAAATTGTCTTTCATCAAACAGTTCCTCTAACACTACTTTGCATGCAGATAATCTGTCATACATCGAGCACATCTTCGAGATTTCACGGCGACCGGACCTGCTGACAAGGGTGATCGAGTACCGTACCACCGTGCTCAAGATCTCCGAGGATGACGAGATCGACACCAAACTCACACGCATCCCCTCTGCCAAGAAATACAAAGGTAACGCACAGTGGGCTGTTGAATGTCTTCAGCACACTGGGACAGGGTTCTGAGCTTCACATACAGTACTAGCTACAAATGTGTGTATGCCCTGTAATATCACTTTAGTGTGTTTGTCTAATGGTCAGAAATCACAACTGTACATGAAGTAATGATGACGTTAAAGCAGGAATAGAGTTTATCTTGCATTTTCATTTTAAATGACAGTAACAGTTCATACTGTACGTGAAGTAATAAAGGACATTTTTCATTATGTTTTCTGAACTGCTATAGTTTTGTTGACCAGTTCACAAGGACTGGTCAACATCCAGCTTTTTGCCAAAAACAAAAAAAAAAAAACATATACAGTGGCCAGACAAGAATAACAACTTGACCTGTTTTCATAGAGAGAGTCTTTTTTAGCTACTGTGTATAAAATATAGTAGCTGCTATTGTTGAAACACAGTAGAATCGCTTTTGGTCTTTCTGCATCTTGCTCAACAAGTCATAATATTGTGGCAAATAATGAACTGAAATGAATAATTAACTGAAAAAGCTGTAAGATTATAAGACATTTACATAAACACTACAAAACACTGACACTGATTCTCTAATGGTGTTTGACATAAAAAGAATCCAACTTTTATACCTCAGTACAGTATAAAAGAAACATCACCACTCATCTGGTATCGCACTAAGGTGAGCTGTTAGAATTATAAATAATCCAACTGAAAGAAAAAAAAAAAAGAAGGAAAAAGCTTCCATACACTCCAGTATATGTAGAAATCTTTTAATTTGAAAGCTTTTTAACTCAGTGAGTCCACTAAACCCAGGACTCCCACCACCTTGAGGTTTTCGGCATAAAAAATAAAAGAAGTAAGGTTCAATATCCAGCTGCTTCTCATCTTCACCCAAAAACCTGTGACTAGACTTCACAGCTTTGTGCTTCTACAAAGATGCATTAAGTGTATCAGACATCCTGTGAACAAACCTTACAACACAATAAAACAGCAAAAGGAATTCTGTAAGTCAGGCTATAAAAAAGGCTTCACAGAGTACAAAAGGTGTTCAGAGTTTATAAAAACCCATTTAAATGAATATTTAAAAGATCATATTCAACGTTTCAGTATGTTTGTGTGTACTCATGTATTTACATTTACTTTTTACTGTGCATAGGACAACTTTCTTATATAACTCAGTCATATCCTCATGGGTGAGGTGGAAAAGTTGTGTATCTGTAAAAGATAAATGCAAATAAGGGCAACGGAAATAGATTTAGAAAATATTTACATGTACTCCATGTGGAGGCCAAAACAATCAAGACAAATAAATAATAATAAAAAGAATGGTATTATCAGATGTAAAACGGTTAAAAAAAAATATATATATATATTTTTATAAATATATATATAAAGAGCCGCAGACACAAATATTAGACAAAGGCTTTTACAAACTGTGGAATAGTTATATGATCCAAACCAGTCATGTTTTGAAGATGAAGATGATAAACCAACTGATAATATTTGTATAATAGTAGAAGATGGAAGCCAAGGACTACAAATCCAAAATGAAGCCAATGTGGAAGTATCTTATTGTTGTAATACCGCTGGGGATTCCTCCAAAAACCCCTGACTCTCATAGATCTACATTCAAACTTCCCTCTAAATATATAAATTTAATGATGTTCGTTTTTTTTTTTTTTTACAAGACTTATTACAGTCTGCTCTGTTAATTTCATCCGTCATCTGATGGTCCATATTTGCATTCTTTCCTCTGTTAATCAGATCTCAGGTCAAATAGATGCTGTGATGTCTGCCATATTGGGCTTTGATTGACAGGTCTGTAAGACAGCTCACTCAGCTGCCAAGTCGCACTTTAGAGTTTCAGCTTATTTAACTAAACATGTTTTTTCTTGACAGATTTAAAATGACTCTTTGTTGTTAAAGTTGTGCTGATCATAAATTCATGTTTTTTATGAAAAACTAAACATTCTCATACTGCATTTTTACTTTTTTGCACTAGAACAAAGAGAAAAGGAGTTGAAGTGGTCATTATTTTTAAGTTATTATGCTATTATTGTACTGGTCCAGGCAACCAGGTCAAATTGGGCTGAATGTACAACCTCTTTTGTCCAAATATGGTCACTTCTGGCTCCAAAAAGTCGGCCAGTTGCAAAGTACTGGCTTCAAAATGTCAGTTCAGAATCCAGTGGGAGGTGTCACAGTTCTGTCCACTAATAACATACAGCATATGAAATACACATAAACTTGCTTTTCTTAGCTGATTTTCTGAAAGTATCAATTAACACATGCAGGTAAAGATCATATGAAACCAAACAACATATTAAATCATATATATTAAATTACATTCTATTAAATCATATGACCGTATTAAACCTGTTGAGTGTTGAGCTGTTTTTCTTGTTTCAGCTCCACCATTCTATAAAATGCAGTTTTCTGATCATCTCTCTTTTTCTGTCTGTCTGTCTGTTCTCTCTCAAACCCCACCCCTGTCTAACAGACATCATCCGCCAGCCCTCTGAAGATGAGATCATTAAGTTGGCCCCTCCCCCTAAAAAAGTGTGAGGTCGCAACCGCGCGCCCTGATCTTTGCACCTTGATTTCTACACTTCTGACACTCCAATCGACCGACCGACCAACCAGTTCTGACCTGCCCCGTCACTCCCCCGCCTCACCCCCATCCCGTCACACACACAGCTACACTCTTCCTCTTCCTCCTCCCCCCTCCACCTTTCCCGCACTAACACATACCTTGACACAGAGCCGCACAGGCAGCCACCGAACACCCAATCACCTCTTCCCAAGCTGACGGGCATCTGGAAGCTACAGGGGAAATAATAAAACAGTAGAAGAAGAAAATTTGAGGGCGGAGCAAGAGGAAAGGGAGTGAATGAGAGAGAGAGAAAGAGAGAGAGAGAGAGAGCCAAAGTCTACCCTTGATTTTACATAGAGTGGGTCAGTTGAGAATGAGTGTAACACTGATCCACCTGTAATGCTGTGTTGAAGAAAGTATCTGGTTCTGTGAGTACGTGTGTTATGGTTAAAACGAAGACTAAAAGGTAAGAAATTAAAAAAAAAAACAAAAAAAACCTCTGCCCGTAAGATTACACAGATAATACAAGAGTGAAATTTCAGTCATTATGAAAATGTCATGATGAAATCTGTTAAAGCTGTGTATTTGTCTATACAGTGAAGTAGGAACAGCATAACGCAGCTTGTCTTTTTCTTCACGTCTTATGTGCAAAATAGCCAAATAACCAAAACCAACTCCAGAACAGAAGTAAAATGAAACTAAAACATGTCAAATTTTAGTTTACACAAAGAAAGACAAAACCAACTTGGACATAAAAGTAAAACTGACGTTGGTACTCCGAGACTTACCTTAATCTCAAGTGTGATTCTGGTTGTTTTCCTTGCGGGTGCTTGTTTGACTGTAAATCTGCGCATATGTTCTGTGTGTTCCTAATGCTGAAGCCCATGTAGTTCAGTAGACATTTCCAGTAATAACGTCGTCATCTACTTGCCTTGTCTGGCCACGTTGCCGTGAGGTTTGTTAAAACTAAAAAAAAACTCTTTAAGTCAAACTTAAAGTGCAGGACAGTCACTGTTCCTCAGCTCGAGGTACTGTATGCATTCCCTTTACTCTTGCACAGATAATTATATCATGTTTCAAGAGCGGAAATAAAAAGGTAATATTTTAGAGAAAGTATTTAAAGTTAATTTTCATAGTAAAAATCCAGTATATGCCTTTTAGCAAATAGCAAAACAAAAGCTATTTAGAGAAAAAAAATATTTAGATGATAAAGTTATAGTTATTTCTATTTCTTTGCATTAAGGGGACCACTTAAAGTAAAGTCTGTATGAGCTGGCTAGAGATGTAAATACACAATTAATATATTACAAAAAAAAGCAACAGAATAATATATTGACCTGTGTTTTCCATAGAGGACACTCTGACTCTAGCTGCAGATTTCACCGTACATTCACATCATTGTGTATGGTTTTGTTAGACGTCATCACGATATCACGAACCAGTTTGGTATCTTTCTGTAAAAACAAATCGATGCGGGTGTACTTACTACACCAGAGAAGTACATGACGGAATTTTATTTACAAAGAGTGTATTAGCGATTACTTGCAGCGTGAAAATATAGTGTTGTGTACAAGACTCCCATCAAAAACTGAAATTTTCTTTTAATTTGTCAATGTCTCACAGAGGAGAAACTAAGACCCCTGTGAATAAAAAGTAAGAAGTGAAAATCAAAGTGCAAGAAGAGGGAAAATGTAAAAAAAAAGAAAAGAAAGCATGGCACGTGAGAATAAGACATGTCCTTTAATAAACTGTACATAAAGTAGATTGTGACAAGAATCTAATGCACACAGCTCATAACCCGCCTGCCATACACCGACACAATAGCTAGCGAGACTGTTGAAACTAAACTATAATAACTGCTCTTCTGAACACTGTGTCTCTTTTATCCCCGCGACGAAGCCTTAGCAGACTTTGTGTTTACCCCACAAAATTTTTTCAAAACTGTGAGAGATTGCGTGTCAAGCTGCGACAGATGCCGGCGTACACGTCAAGCTAATCAAAATGGCTCTCACTTTTAAAGAGAGTGATGCTACTTTTATTCTGAAATTTGCTAAGGACTTCAGTGTTGGTGTGTACAGAATGTTTTTTGTTTTTTTGTTGTGTCTATTATTTGTCCTTAAAAACAAACCCATGAACACAAAAATCTGTCATCTTCTCCCAGCCCTGTTATCGTCCCTTCTCTTTTCCCTCACCTCCACCCTCCGATTCAACCCCAGTGCCAACGACTTAGACTTTTATTTTGATCACAGCTTCCGTGATCATATTTTCTTTTTTTTTTTTCTTTTTGTATTGCTCGATGTATCTCGTAGTGTTGAACTGATTTGTATCCTATGCATTTATGTCTGTAGGAAAACTCTGCACTGTTACATATCCTCCCAACAAATCAATTACTCTAAACTGAACTCTTTCAACGTGACGCTGACATTTCTTGTGTTGAATTTGCATGACGGTCGTGGGTGGTGGAGTGTCCGTTCAGAAAGTGTGCAGTTTCAGGAATGAAGAGAAATGCTTATTACTCCATGTTCATTGTTTGAAACTGGACAAACATATAGACGACGCCTTGTATTAAGAGTTATACTGTATAATGCAAATCCTGCTGTTTTGCTCAAATAGGGCTGGGCAATACGGTCAGAAATTTATTTATTTATTTTTCCTGTCTACATGAACTCAACACTAAGCATGACTGAAAAATAATTCTTTTTTTCAAATCCGTAAATGACAATAATAAAAAAAAAAAAACACAGCTCTTATAAGGGCGTCAGTGTGTATTGTTAACAATAAACCATAAAATCACAGACAAACTGGTAGCATTTTGGATTTTTGTGGCATAAGAAAAGTCTGTAGGGGAAGAACTTATCTTGATCTAAGTATTGTAGTAATAATAATAATAATAATAATAATAATATTTCACTGTATGTATTGCCCAGCTCCAGTCAAACATTCAACATGCAGTTGTTTTCAAACAGTGGACATTTATTTGCAGCAAATTTCCATTTATATCAAGCTTTTACTGTATTGTAACTGGAGTAGTCCGCCCTCAAATACTTGAACACTGTTATTTGTGATACCAGTCTAACATGTGGACAGATGTGGCAGCCATACTTGTTGCCATAGAGATGGTTGGTCTCCATCTGTGAACCAGTGTTAATATACAGTACCAATGTGGTGGATTGTACTGACTGATTCACTGCAAGGACTTTTCCTCTGTGAGTTTGGTTTTTGATGTTTTGACAATTGGACAATTGCAATGAAATCTACAGGCAGTTTATCCTCACATGTCCAGGGATTTTGACCGTGCGATTGTGACATTTAACTGTGTCTGAGTGTTTGTGGGTGGATATTTCCTTCAAACCAGACTAGCCTTTTGTGAGGCCAGACCCCGAGTGAAGCGGTGGCTGTCCTCCTGCAGCTTAAGCCTGTTAAACACAAAGCGGGACCACTGCACCCTGAAACCTTTCAGTAAGGCCAAAGGGAGACAGTTGTACTTACTGCTATGACCTGTGGGTAATGGTCTTTCCAATTGTGAAAATGCTAACACACAATCGATTGCCGCTCACCATTTCCAGTGAACAGCTTTGGTAACTTAACAAACCAAAAGGCAAGTTCTTCTTTCCTGATGTTCGCATGCTTTTCCACTATTGTACAAAACAAACAGCAGGGGAGGATTTTGGGCCATTTTATTTCATTTTTCTTTTGTTATTTTTTGAAGTGCTTTTTGAATAGATGTATGTGACTAAGTGACTTGTTTTTCCTCGCAGAATACGAGTAGGCAATGGACTCATGTTAGCAACTGTGTGGTAGCTTGTCTGTAGGATTGTCCATGCAATATCCATAAACGTCTAAAAAATAAAATAAAACTGCCTGATGATCTACATGTTCCTGCTTAAAGCTTAAATTAAAAGACAATACAGGTAACTTCAAACGTGTTTCAGATTTCTGTCCGCATCTAAACTGTGGCTGTGCCCCAATGTTTGCTTATTTCCGTGCGTTTTCCATTCGCTTCTCGCTTCTTACTCCTCCAAAGACGAGCCCCATCAATGTCACCGTGGTAACCGTGGCTCAGATGCTCTGACTTGATTATATGTTTGGCATCGCTTTGGGTTTTCCTGTGTAGCCATCGGCACATAATATACCAACATATCAGTCACAGATGATGTCAAATTTGGATTTCCATGTACCAAGTACATATCAACTTAGTAAATGCTGCAAAAGTATACATCTACTAAAGAATATATCTGTATTCATGGTGAATACCTTCATAATTATAACAAATACATGACTATTAAAGTATGAAAGGTAGAGGCAGATATTATGCGAAGGTAACAGTCAATTAAAAAACACATAACCAAGAGTTTTCCCTTAAAAATCTTTCTTTTCTTTCATTTTATTAGGTTGTACATATGTATTTTCAATATATATCACTGTGTTTGTTTTGAAATTGATTAATTTATTTACTGCCTATATATTGTTGTTTTTACGTATCCTGATTTTGTTTTACTAACTGGAAACAAATCAAGGGGATGGAAACATTTTGCTTATCTAATGTTAAGCAGAACATGCATCAAAACTTTTATAATTCTTGTTATTCTCTTCATTTATGTTTTGTTGTTTCAGCTTTGGGTGATGATTTTACAAAAAAAAAAAAAGCAGATATTTATTTTATTGTATTTACTTACGTGTGACATATTCTGTTTTTGTGTCGTGTTTGATCAGATGTGTCGTGGTCACTGCTTGTAAAATGATTTATTCAGAGTTTCGAAATCATGACAAAAGAGAAAAGCAGTCACAAAGTCATAATTTGACATGTTGTTTTGTGCAAAATTCGTTGTCAAATGCATATTGCACCAGGAGTAGGAAATTTCAAGGGTCTTGCGTATTGTGTACTGAGTCTTAAAATGTTGGGCTAGGCGCTCATAGGAAGTTCAAGAAATGTTGATGTCTGAGTTGTAGTTCGTACATTTGTTAGAAAAACTGAAAAAAATTACATTACAACTTCTTTTTATTAACCAATGTTCGATTCTCATTCATTAAAAAAGGAGAAAATATAGGGTAATGAAGAAAAAACAAGCAATTGACAACCTTCATCTGAACAATAAGCACTCATTCATGTTTTATATGGAGCCCCAAAATGTTTAGCATTGAGTAAATCAGTAGCTATGTAATGTTGAATCCTTGAATTATATTTGTGTAATATGGTGGGTTGAATTTGTTTAAAGTAAACCAAATCATTCCTAACCTTTTATTTTGCTATGCAGGGGCTCACATGCTAACTAGCCTGTTAACTAGCTAACAAGCAAATAACACATCTAGCTAGCTAGTTAGCGTTAGCTCTTCATTTTCATTTTATTTTACTACTTTTACTTTTGTTTTGACATATTTCACTAGCCTATTCCTTAAAGTATTTGTTCTTAATTACGTTGACATTTGGGGCTCCATAGTTACTAGTTGTATTTGTTATTTTTACTTTTAAAGTTAAATGCAGTGTGGAGGAAAACTAGACTGACAACTGTCAGAACCAGTGCTGGGTAGAGGAGTGTAGGTAGTAAAGGTTTTAGCTGTTAAAGTTGAGGTGCAAGATTAAAAGAATGCGATCATACCTAGGGAAATGTGTGGATGGCACATTTAGTTGAGTATCATTCTTAATGGGGCAGGTCTTGCACAGGAATGCTGGACAATGGAGAGAAGCGCTCAAATGAGTGTTAATGTAAGAGTGTTGAATGTGTGGATGGAGTCGCTACAGGTGCCGTCGTCCTTTATGTTATACTTCTTTTAACAGTCAGAGGATGGGTGATTATTATGTTTGGTGTGACTGAATGCCATGCTTCTAAGTTTCTGGACCATACCTACTTACACCCGTAGAGCTGCAAAGCAAAAACAATGGGATATTTTCTTTTAGAAGTTTACATTTTCTGCACCACAAAGCATGCGTTCACGTGCCAACTCGATTCAGTTCCAAGCTGCTGAGTGGATGGACTTGAAATAGTGTTTGACATTTCATAGTTTCTCATAGTGTTTGTATTGAACAATCTCTATTTTGGTTGGTCGCGAAATCAGAGTTTGTTTTTTCGTTTGTCTTCAGATCTGTGCATTTAGCAGTAGACAATATGGAATGTCATGTTTGGTGATCGTAAAAGAGTGGAAGTGAAGTATAAAGCATTCCTGTGGTGTTTTTGTTTTATTTTTTTTTTGTTTTTGGCATCTAACAAGGTGGCTTGGCATGAACAGAGTTGCAGGTTAGAGGATGTTTTTGCGCAGGCATTAGACAGAGCTAAAAAGTTTCATTTGGTGTTTGCATTATACAAATCCAAGCAGAAATGTTTCTGTTGTGACGGTGAACACGTCTGCATTTGTAAAACACTAACCACAAAGAACCGCTCAGAATTGCATTTGCAGAGTTCTGTATTAAAAGTGAATATTGGAGCTATCCAATGGACATTTGACAGTTTTGTTTTATTAATGGAGTTAAGGATGAGCTGATAACCCATTAACAAATGTGAACATGTAACTATAAATGCAACAATTGTGTCACTGCCTTCAGAGTCGGTCAGTAGGACGGTAACTTTGTTTCATTTTTGTAAAGAGATTCAGATGTCAGATGGTGTAGCAAGTAAAAATGAGGTGGTTTTACAGTCAGTCCAGTCCATTATGTTACTGAACACATATTTGATTTGAGTGTTATAGATCTGTCTTTGTGGAAAAACAGCCTGTTCTGGAGGGTGTGACACTGTGCTTAACAATGCATTTTAAAGTATCATCACATCCATTTTACATTGTCGCATACAGCTCATCACTTAACCCTGTTGGATGCCATAGGCTCGATGCTGTTAGTCATTTTTGCTAAGGTTTTCCTCTCATGGGGCAAGAACTAATTCAGGATTTATTTTGCAATGACTGCAACAAAACAGTATGATGTATAATTCAAACACATATAAAAGTGTGGCTTTTTGTCATGATTTAAATGAGACTGAATTGAAATTATGCCATTTTGTCATTGTGCTAAAATGAATATAAATATTATATATTAAAATATATTTGCTAACCTATGCTGTGAGGACTCGTGTTTCTTCTTTCTTTAAAATGCATTTGATAGATGACATAACAGCACAGCAGAATTATGTCACCACTGAATTTAGTTTTCATCAGTAGCAGTGTTTTACCTTTGACACCAGATGAGGGCGACATGGTGGTGCAGTGGATAGCACTAGTGCAAGTAAGAAGGTCCTGGGTTCAATCCCAACACCTTTCTGTGTGGAGTTTGCATGTTCTCCCCGTGTCTGTGTGGGTTCTCTCCAGGTACTCCGGCTTCCTCCACCATCCAAAGACATGCACTGATAGGTTAATTGGTTAATCTAAAATGGCCCATAGGTGTGAATGTGAGAGTGTT
>JAPQRQ010000011.1:1596700-1609204 GCA_037367365.1 Apogon talboti | reverse complement strand
CCCCAAAAATGAGATGGAAGAGGCATAATAATAATAATAATAATAATAATAATAATAATAATAATAATAATAATAAATATTACAATTACAATAGGGCGTTCGCGGCCATTGCATGGCCGCTGCTCGGGCCCTAACAAGTTTTTTTTCGACGTGTCATCAGGTTTTTATGCTGCCGTGCTATTTGTAAAAGATGAATCACTTTGTTTCAAGAAATATACTTAAATTAAAAACTGCATCAAGAACGACAATCAAAAACATGCCATGTTAGTATACAGTGTGTAAAATGCCTATTTTTCTTCCACTTCTATCAAACCAAATCTATGTGATATAGAAAAAAAGACAGGATCCTCTAAATCCTCTACACATAGAGTCAAAATTTGAGGATGATATTAGAAGACCGAATTCAGTTTTGTTATAAATTGAGGTGGAAAAATTACATACGGAATCACAGATATGTTGGTTAAATTGGAAGCACTGACTAGTAAAGTAAAAGTGAAAAAATACACACTCTGAAATGTAAACAGTAGCATCATATTAACCCAAAAAGACCTAGTGCTATTTTTGTGGCAGTTCCCAAAGGAAGTTTTCTCTCTCTTTTTAACCTTTCTAAAGTGGTTTATCACCATTTATTATAATATTATCCACTGTATTTTGTGTTTTTTCAGTGTAAATCTTATATTTTCCTGTATTTAATTCACTGATCATGTAGACGTTCATAAAAGATCAGGTTAAAGTTGTGCGTTGTTTTATCAGTTTCTCCATCCACTGTCATTGATCCAACTCCATGGGTTTTACTGGTGAATCAATGTTGTAGAAAATGGCAGTGTTTCCACGGTAACTACAGAGCCTCTGAACGTCCAAATGGGTCATATCTGATGACCATGAAAAGATGACAAACTGCATTTTACAACAATTATTTACACATATTGATAGGTTTAGTGTTTCAGAAGTTATTAAACATTTGGTCGTCAGTACCTGTTTGGGTCTTTATGGGTTAATATCGACAGACCATCCTAACTTCAAATAAGTCAGCATCTTTTTTCACCAATGGATATAAAATAGGATCGTCTATTCTATGTGTTATGCGTTATTGTCCCATCTTATTAGTTTTATATTGGTTTTAACTGTAGGAAAGGTACTCACTGATGCAAAAAGAGACAATTCTGCTGAAATGTATTGAAACTAAGTGCAGACACCTGAAAACTCAACTCATGTGCAGTCATGAAGTCTTTATTCTGTGTTACTCCCCACTTCTAGTAGCAAGGCATAATAAAAATGCCCTGCAACTGGTGGCTGCAGGTTTAATTACAAAAGTTACAGGTCACAACTTAGATTTTTTTTTTTTTTTAGTCAGCACAGAAAAACCCTGCGTAAAAGTCTGAAAGAGTTGGACACAATATCAAAGATTTCAGTGGGGGAGGAATGGAAAATGGATTTTTAGTCGTGGTGGATTTTAAACAATAAAATGATTGTCTTTCCTTTACCATAAAAAGTTACAAAGTATTTCTGATATTTAACATTTAGATTGAAGTCCAACTGAGAGTTAAAGTACTAGAAGCTCTTTTTAACCTCACTGTCTGCTGTACAGTTATTAGAGGTGTCTCTGTGGGAAATCATATGGCTCTGGGACTGAGAAAAATATGGAATTCAGGTAGTTTGTATCCAGTGTCCATCCAAACTGAGACAAAAAAGCAAGCAAAGAAAAACATATTATATATAATGCTAAATATATCAAACGTCAGAAGGGATTTCCAGCTATTACGCTGTCATTACAGGCACTACAGTGGAATTATCATGTTTTTTAACCGCAAAACTGCACTGGTGGAATAATTGCTGCGTAAAATGTCCCTGCATATAAACAGGCATACGATAGCTCTGACCTTTGCCCTTTATAATCAGAATACCATGATGCACATGGTTATAATGGTGCAAATATTGAAACTGTTAAATAATACATTTGCAGAAAAGAGGATTTGTCACACAACTATCGCTTTCAACGCTTGTTCTCCAAATTCAATAAAGTCAATAGGTTCTGACGACAGAAGAGAGCCCAGGTAATGTTAATGTTAAGTGTCCATCCCATTTGATTACATTTCTTTTCCAACTGATAACACAACTCCCTGGTAGACTTAGACTTAGACTTAGACTTCCTTTTATTGTCATTGCACAAAAAAAACATAGCGGTGAGAATTTGGCAACGAAATGTCGTTGCTTGGCTCCGGATTACAAAAAAGCTAAAAATAAATAGTGCAGTGGAGAATAAATAGATAAAACTGAATGTAAACAACAGAATAAATAAATAGTGCAAAAACAGTATGACCAGTGTAAACAGTGAACAGACACCTTGTAGCAGCCTGCAAACACGGTGCGTAGGTTACAGAATGATTGATATTGGAGTCAGTGGGTTGGTTGGATCGCTGCCTAGGGGTCACCTGTAAGGTCCAATAAGAAAAATTACAGAAATATATTCCCGCATTAGAGCAGACGAGGTATTTTTTCAAAGGTCGAGCTGTTAGTGTGGTTCAATGCAACAAATCAATAATTTCTTTTACATTACTGTCTGCTTTTGTTTTCCCGGTGCCATGAGGTCATTGTGCTCTGGTTCTGAAGGTAGGAGGGATTCAAGGTCGTCTATTCAGTCACTCCACCTGAAGACAGTGAGGAGAAGCAGTTCATCTCATGCTTTTTAAAGAGTTTTAACATCAGTAGAGTTTTAGTGCCACTACTGACAGTAATCAAGAGATTATGCTCTTCCATAAATATTTCTATATATTGTATTTTAGGATGTGTTTTTCTTCATTCTTTACAGTTTAGATGCAATATTTTAAGTTTTATTTTTCAAGTGTTTTAACACAATATGCGGTCAGTTATTGTACTATTTCTGTTTTCATAGATTAAATATTCAATAACCACTTGATCTGTAACCATGAAAAATGCACATATTTTATTTGTGACTAAATGCCTTAGAATTGCACATTTTACACAACACCATTTCTATCAGGGAAAACTCGTTTTGGGGACGTATTATTAAATTCACTCAATTTCCCAGGATGCCAAGCGGCAAGTAATTTTAACCGGATATCCGCCTCATTTGTGAGCTTGAGGAAACTTCGACACACGTGGGAAAAGCACCGTGTCGTCTACAAACTTGGACTTTTTCGCACTACAAACAGCCCCTGTGTCGTATTTTTCAGTCTTTAAGGCTGTACGAAGAGTTTTTGTTCAACATGTTTCTGCAGTATTACCTCAATGAGAGCGGCGACAGAGTCTACACTCTGAAGGTATGTTTACAGGCTTCGAATCCCACTGTATTCTCCATAAACACGTTTAGTCTCTTTGTCAGTGGTCTTTTGCTTCGTAATGTTTATTTAAAGGCTTGTTTCATTTGAAATATGCTGCCTGACAACATCCATAGACATTATTCTACAGTTATTTAACACGGTCTTAAGACAAAGTGATTCCGACGCTGGATTACGAATGTTGCATCAACAACTATGCGTACATTTAAAATGGTGTGATAGTGTGTAATATTTTGTGAATCGAATACTAATGAAATCTCACTGAAGATGCCTTAGTGTAACTGTATAGTGCTTGCATGCAATTATAGAGGCATCCATTAAGGGTAATAGCATGATAGCATACATCACTCTCTGGGAAGTTAACTGAAAAAAACATTTCTTTTTCTAGCTTTAATCTTATATATCTAAGGAGTCGAATTTATCTAGAACCAAACATATAGATGCCTTGGTTGTTAATTGTGCACAATAAAGTAAAAAACTAGTGCAATATTTATTCTAACCAATTATTTTCATATATTCCCCGAACCAAACAACGATGTGCATTGCTGTGTAAAAGGGGCTCTTGGGTTTATTTTAAATGCCCTGGTTATGTTATATGCCACTCTGCATTTTTACTGTAAAACACTGTCATTTTATTTGTGAAAGGTGCTATAGAAATGCTTGCTTACTTGGATAGTCGAAGAAAATTTCAGCTCTAGTGAAAAATAAACAGTTGAGGCTTAGAGTATAGCTACTAATGAAATGTAGCTCTGAGGGCCAATAAGAACTCTTCAGTAAATAGGCATTTTGAGACAGACTGCAGGATTTTGTGAGTTAAAAAAAAAAAACTCATGTAAATTTCTTCCTGAAGAACCATGATATGATTTGGATCTACAAATGCATTACTTGCAACATGCACAAGGAGAGATATGACACTAACAACAACACTTAGTCATGTTTTTATTTTATTCTGGAGTCATTCAGAATGACTCCTGAATGGAAATGTCTTTTTCTCCAACAAGTAATCAGGTGCCTGTGGAATCTTTTTCTTTTTGGCAACAAGCAGTTATGGTATTAATATTATTCAGCAATTTTCAAGTATGGAATAAAAACATTCTTGTTTATATTGTCAATGTTGTTCATGTCCTCTGTTTTTATATATTTTTGTACTTGTCTATCTTCCTTATTCCTTTTACTGAGGGCCATATTGTTTATTTACAGTAATGGTTTTTATCCCTTATGCTGCTGTTAACACTGCAAATTTCCCTTTTGTGGGATGAGCTTATCTGATACCTGAAACTCCTCCCTGAAATCACGAAATGCACATACACACAGGTTCCTATATTATTACAGCCAGTGAATCCAGTGGAGGTTTCTATGAGTGGCAGAAATCAATCAGGATGGATGCATAATCTGGCTTCAGTCAGAATTACACGTTGGAGATGTGTAGTCACCTTAAGCAGAAGAAGACGTCAACATGGACACGAGGGTTCAACTTAACAAGCAGTTTTATGCCTTTTAATTTAGGCTGTTAAATAAATCAATGCTACTTGTGACAGGATCTGAGTAGTGCTGTTAAGTCTTCCAGAAAAGCGTTTGTACACAAGCAGCACAGCTTACCACATTTTACATAAGAAACCATCAAAAATAACACAATAGAGAAAAAAATCTGAGGTGAAATGATGTGGGTGGGATTATTATATTAATAAGTAAAATGTCTTAATTGTATTCATATAACCCAAACCTGGAATGATTCTGAATTGAACTTCTCATTCCTCTTTGTCATCTACAGAAGGTGGGACCTAATGATCATCCAACAAGCTCGGCGCACCCTGCCCGCTTCTCCCCAGATGACAAGTTCTCCCGGCACCGAGTGACGGTGAAGAAACGCTTCGGCCTTCTGCTGACCCAACAGCCCAAACCCGTTCTGTGAGAGGAGGAGGAGAAGAAGGAAAGGATAGCTATCAGAGCAGTAAATGGAGGAAAGATGACAAAGATGAGACTGTAAAGAGCAAGAAATGTGCTCATGATCCCGAAGCGCCTGACTCAGATTACAGGGTTAGGTCATGTGGTTGTTATGGATCTTCTTTTTACATACTATACTGTCTTTATTTGAGCTGATTTTTCTAAGTTTGTTTTTATGTTAAATAAATGATACTCACATCTTGTAATCAGTTGTCTATGTCTACAGGTAAAATCCAAGTAAAAAATAATAAATGAGAAAAATAACCTGCATCACCATCACACCCTGATTCTACCAAGACATTGCTCTAACCTTAACATGATTTGGCATGATTCTCATAAACTACAAAAAATTAATACATTTTAAATGGGACAGAACTGAAAAGCTGGTATGTTTGGAACAAATTTATAGGCATCATTTACCAGGCATCAAACTGGCATATTTCAGCTGGTGTCTTTTTAAGATTTATAGGGAACTTAGAACCTTAAGTATCACATTAACATCAGATATGATACTGACTATGGAAAAATGTATTTGCTCATTTTATAAACAAAACTAAATATGTATACATAAGCATGTTACATATGGTGTTATATCACAGTGTAGTGAGGAAAAATTTAATACAAAAATAAAATAAAGATACAAATTAGGTTTAGACATTGAGAGGAAAAAATGGGGAAAATAAGAGATTAGTTAAGATCTTCGTTTTTATAACTCCTACATTAGTTAGGATAGTAGTGATACCAACTTCAATTCAACTAAACTGAACTAAAATTAAGTAATAAGATTAGCCGATTACGTATTTTTTGTATTTCAAATTGGTTGTGTGGTTGGAAAAATATGTCAAAATAGTCCGATAAAGCACTGTTTTCTTGTGAACTACATTTCCCTGGTCGGGTATTTATCAGTGCGCATGCTCCAGTCGTTGATACGACGGCAAATGGGATGGGACCTGCTGGACGCTCTCGCATGTTTTTTGTTGGGTCGGTTGGACAAAAAGTGCCGAGAAAACCTGGGAGAAGAGCCAAGTCTTCCCAGATGTAACTGAAAACAGCCATAGGGTGGAAGCGTTTTTAACGGATACTTAATCCAGGTATGTGCTTGAAACGAGTCATACATAGGGTGCGAGATTTTCAGTGGACATTTGTCGCTGTCAGTGGGAAGGCTGGAGCTCCGTGGAGTTGACAGTTTATCAGCGGCATGGCTAGTCCGGGGCTAGCGTTAGCATTGGCTAGCTGTATTGACTGTAGCGGAGCTCCAGCGACCACTCACCCGATACCACCTTTATCTTTAGGTGGCGGAGTGATGGCTCGGTGCCTGACGACATCCTGCTCCTGATTAGATAGTATCTGAGACAAACAAAACTGACAACTTTGGTAGTAACAAGCTAATTACTGAACCAGTTTATCCCAATTCAACTGCGCGCCTTTCTGATTTTAGCGCTTTAAGATGCGGTTAACAGAAAAACCGCAGTTAAGGACAGCTGCCGCTTTCCTTTCGCTGGAAAAACGCTGTCGAAGGTTAGGTTAAATCAGCCTCTGTGTAGAATTGTCCTTTAACGCCTGCTCTTTTTGTGCAGTAACATCGGGAGACGTCTACTGACCGGTTCAAGCCAGAATTATTATGGCTAGCTCAATTGGCTTAAGTGGCAACTGAGTGTTGGTTAGCATCCCTCTCACCTGGACTTGTCTTAATTAATTTACCGATTTGGACTAATTATAGGATATTTGTGTTAGTAAAAAAGCGTTTAATCCGCTAAATCCCACTGGTTACAGGTGCGTTAATATGACCCACTATGACAGCCGAGGAGACCAGGAACACGTCGTTTCCTATTGTAAGTTTCGGCATACAGATGATCATATGAAGTCAGGTCCTTTGGATTTAAAATAACCTTATATTTTATCGTCCAAAAAAGCAATGACACAACACATGGCTGCAATCAACAAAACACACAATAGGAAGCCAACGCACTGGAGTGTTACGCCAAAATACATACAACAAATATAAAAAATTCTGTAAAATGTTAAATCATCTGATCTCTGGCTAATTATTATTTTTATTATTTCCTCATTTAGTCGTCAGAAAAACGTGAAAAATGTTTTCTAAAGCCCACAATGACATCCTGAACTCTTTAGTTTAGTCTGCAATCCAAAGGTATTTAATTGACTGGTGTAGGGGAGGGCAGAAACGACAAAATATTCATGTTTAAGAAGCAGAAATACAAAAACAAATCGATTGTTTCCTTGGAAAACAACCCAGGCTGACTGATTATTAGAATCATTTGAATTGACAAAATATTCATGTTCAAGAAGCAGAAATACAAAAAATAATCAATTGTTTCCTTGAAAAACAACCCAGGCTGACTGATTATTAGAATCATTTGAACCGGATTAATAGTTGATAACTGACTTATCAATAGACTAATCACTGAGACTCTAATCACCATGATTAATTACCCATAGAGGAAGAAACAACAACAGTATGGACTGAGCAGGCTGTAGTGTTGTGGTCGTTGGGAGGAAAATATGGTTCAAGGCTTTGCAGTTTTTACATCTGCTGGCTCTGGAACATCCACCTGATGGTAAACGTTCATATTTTTGACACTGAATCAAGAATTGGCTGAACATTACGTACTTAATACTTAATATGTAGTAACAGCCACCCAGGCACAAACCAAAACTGTTTATAATATCCCAGAGTCATTCAAAAGATAATAAATCATTTAGAAACGGTTTAGTAATAAGGGTAACACAGGTCTTGGATTGGATCAGTCTGATATTTATTGACTGTATATCAACAAATGAGGTGTATTTGCGTAGTTTGTATGTTTAGTGTGTTTGAGCTGATTAAGGTAATACATCGTATTTGACAATTTCCTGACCTGAAACACAGATGTGTGGCGAATCAAAGGAAAAACCTGATTGGAGTTGTCTCTCTCAGTTTTCTCTCTCAGGTCACCTTTAGGAACGAGAGGTCACAGATCGGGTTGAATCCCCAACCAAGTCACACCTCACTAAGATACTTAATTATGTTTTTTTTTACTTCAATTAGTCACCCATCTGTGTATCATGAGGTAATTATGGTACTATAAACTGTAACTGCAAAGAGGTGGAAATCAACGCCAGTGTGAAAATCCTCAACAAGTAGGACAATGTGTCCTTTAGTTTGTCATCATGATGTAACAGTACTGCTTAGACTCACAGGAGATGGAAAAGGGGGAAACTGCAGCTTTTGTTTTCACCAAATCATCTGGAAACTTATGTAAGATACCACATCAAAGGAACAAATTTCGGCAGTAATTGATGGAAACACCCTCGCTTTTGTATCATAAAAGGCCATATTGTTGTAAGAAAGTCTATAGATACTGTGGTAAATTGTGAAACAGTGTATTATTATGTTTATGAGCAGCAGTGCAGTGTTCCTGATTGTGTGTTTGAACTAGAGTCAAACGTGAAAGACGAGTGCAGCAGCCCTTTAGTTATGATAAACCCCTCCAGGCTCTGTGTCTCACCTGTCCACTTCTAAATGTGGACAGACAGAGCGTACGAGACAGGCAGCGTTATAAAACAGGAAAATGTGCCATGCCCCTGCATGTAGAGTGAGAGAAAACAGCCAGCAGCTACCAGCACAACCGGTTGAAACTGCTCTCTTTTAATAATTAAATTATGAACCAAGCTAAAACAACACTTCAGCTATGTCCAATGTCCGTTCACTTTTTTTTTTTTAAGATGACAGAGTTAATTGCCCAGTTAACTTTGCACCTGTGAGGTTTGGGCAAATTCATTATTGCTTTACTGCTCCTTCATGTAAAGTCTTGCCATGTTGGCGTAGAAACGTCAGTCGTCATATCCTTTGCATAAAAACTGAAGCTTCACTGCCTCTTTTTATGTAATACATGGTATTAGAGAAAACAGTAAAACTAATTCCCTTTATATATGACGACAAATGCCACTCAGTAATTACTACATGTTTGCACAGGAAGCATTAATCTAGCTTTTGTGATTGTAACCGTTTTGTACATTGTCCAGAAAAAAAAAAAAAAATCCATGACTGAATTAAAGGTAGGGTGGGCAGTTTTTGTGCTGTTACATTCCTCAACAACATGTAAGCATCTTGTAATTCAAATGATCCGAGAGGACAGTTGACCTCCGCAATTCCTCTTGGCTCTTGCTTTACAAAATGCCTCCTGTGATGTAACATATTGGACAGTCACGGGTCTTTTCAGAGAAATCAAAACATGTGACTGGCTGCTGTAATGATCATTCTAATGTACAAACACTGTATTGTTGGTTACACATGATATTTTGGTCTTGATTTTCCATAGTGGCATGAAACGGTGTTTCATCCATCGGTAAACAGCCTGGGATGTGTATTCTGGAGTCAGTATCTGCCTACTGTAGCTTTAATTACATTAATTGTACATGTTGTTCAGCCTTAATTGTAAGACACTGTCATCATCTCAAGAATAAGCTCATTTAATCTAATTTCTGTTTTTTCTTTCTGTCTCCGTATTCCCTTAACCTTTTTCTGTCTCTACACCATGGGACTTTTCCATCCTGCCATATCATCCCCCTGTCCCGGTTGTGATAACCGATAGGTGCTTTCATTAGAAAGTTAGGAGGTTTTGAAAAGTGGCAGAAAGAAAGACGGGTTTTATTCTGAGCCACAGTCCATATCTGTACGAAGGCATAGTGTAGGTACTAAAAGAAGCCTCATATTTAATTTGCATTTAGATTTTGAGTTATTGAGCTGCATATTTAATGCAAAACTGGACATTCTCTGCTGCCGTTCTAGAAAATACTTATCATCATCTATATATTAAAAGCCAAGTGGCCTCTGTGCATGCGTGAGTATCTGCTCTCTAACTCAAAAACCGGACAGAGCCGGTCTTTGGTGTTTGGAGTACTCATGTATTTTGGGTCAAGGATCAGACTGGCGAAAACGGCTAGTTGATAGGACCAATATTCTGGGAGATATTAGTAATTTTGGAGTATGATTAGCCTTACAATCACATTGAATCATAGGGTCATTATTGAAGTGGGTTACACAGATAAACAATAGGGCCACGTTGAATAGTGTCAAATTTCATGTGCAGAAACAGACACGCCAGCTGAGAGGTTATTCAACTGAAAATGACAGTGGAATTTACCTAGAAAGTAAAGGAATGAACTGTATCAGAGGATCTGGAACCCATGGTTCCCCTCGGGGTGACATGCTAGTCAGTATATAATACAAATACTTAGTAATATCAAACTGAAAGGCCCACAGTAAAGCCTGCTGTAGACTTTAGTTCATATGTCTAGTGGCAAACAACCACTTTGCTTCAATGGAGAATTGCACCTGCAGAAGAGAAACTTGTAGAAGCCATTTTTTCTTCAACATCACCTGGGAGATAGCCTAGCCAATCGCAGCTCAGCTCAGGCCAGAATAGCCCTGCTAGTGAGTCCGCGCCCACCTGCAACCCCGTTCCTCTTCTCCTGCATTCCACACAGTACTCTCCACTCCCCCTCCTCTTCCTTCCAAGTTGAGTTGCCATGGCATCGGTGCGGTTTACGGTGACGCCCACCAAGGCGGAGGACCTCCCGGGGGTGTCGGACACATCGCCTGACATGAGTTCCCGCTCCAGCGCCCGCGTGCGCTTTGGCTCCAGGGAAAGTGTCAATCGAAGTGACCCGCTCAGCGAGGCGTCCGGAGGCGTGACGACGACAGGTGCCACAGCGGGAGGCGGGGCTGAAACGCCAGACCACAGCTACGTGGAGCAAGGTGAAGTACACATACGTGATTACAGACAATGTGTGTTGTCATTGTGTCTTGGTTCATGTTCATGCATTCTTTTGTGTGGAGAAACACCCCTAGTCTGCATACCTGAATTCATCCTGCTGCTGTTTCTAATCCTAATGCATACATTGCTTCTGACAGTAAATCCATATGTTTGAGGCATGTGGCCAGCTACGCCTGTCGCTGTTCACTGGTTGAGGAAACACTTTCCTGAATTTTTGCACCTATCCCAACTAGACGTGTCACAATTTAAGGCAGCAATTAACCAATACACACCAATAATTGTGTTTTTCCTCTTCATTTAATGCCATTTATTATAGTATAAACTGAGGTATAAGTGACAGTTGTCACACAGTCAAAATGACATTTTTGTCAGCAGTTTAGACCTTGTAAACCAAAATTACATAGCAGAGTTATGAAATAAATGCTGAAATATCTATATATTAAAAGCCAAGTGGCCTCTGTGTGCATGTGTGTGTATCCGCTGTCTAACTCAAAAACCGGACAGAGCTGGCCTTTGCCTTTTGGATAACTTATGTATTTTGGGTCAAGGATCAGATTGGTGAAAACGGCCAGTTGATAGGACCAATATTTTGGGAGATATTAGTATTTTGGAATACAATAGCCTTACAATCACATTGAATCATAAGCTGCATTTCTATGTGGTACCGACTCGACTCGGACTTTTTGCGTTTTTCATTACGTAGAAGTACCTGAAATCTGGTACCCAGTACTTTTTTTTTTTTTTTTTTTTTTTTTAGTATCTGTTCAGCCGAGGTTCCAGAACGGGTGAAGAGATATTAAAATGTAATGTGTAAACACTGCAGCCCACTGACTGGTCAGACAGTTGTCGCTGCGTCATTGCATCATCAATGCGCGACCCGCCATTTTTAACAAATCAGATTCAGAAGTTGACAGTTAATATACCGGTAGGCTAAATCAGGGCTCCAGACTAACCTTTATCAAAAGGAGTACCAGCACAAAGTTTAGGCACACCATTTAAATCGACACGCAACACATACATATTTTTTTCCCTCTTAAGTGTATTACTGTTAAATTCTTAATAGTATAATAAGAAAGGTAAAGGTAATAATAAGAACAATATACAGTAAAACAATGTGCTGTTTTATTTTGTTGTCAATGAAAAATTCACAGCGTCAAATATTGTTGGAAGAGGGAAAAAAAATCATTAACTTAAGTTGTTAAATACAGCTTTTTCAAATATAGACACCAAAAGACCTGAGTGTGCCCTCTAATTAGAGAACATCAGCCTGTGGCCACAGGAGGCATTTGTCTTGGCCAGCCCTTGTAGTTGGGCCTGTGTTGTGACCCTGATGGAGCCCCATCTGTACAGCCTCACCTCCAAACGCATGTTGTATCATGAATATTGGAATTTGCAATTAACAATTACTGACTGTAACTGTAATTGTAACACAGCATGTAAATGAATAATCATACATGCATTCACTTTTATTTGACAAAAAC
>JAPQRQ010000011.1:1299926-1313723 GCA_037367365.1 Apogon talboti | reverse complement strand
AGTCACATTTGGAATAACAGTGGAATATTTTGTGTATGTAAATGTAGTCAGTGTCTCCTATTAAATCTTCTAAATCCATTTCATTGGAGGGAGAAGTTCTACTTTTTTTCCACAAACATTGCACAGCCCAAGGTTAGAATCCATATATTGATACTTTAGTCTAATGCATAAAACTCAGTGTAATTTAGGCAGGAGTCCACTTTATTTCAGAGGTGCCTGATATGAGCTGACCAGATACTAATAGCTTGGCCCCGCCTCACTGTTCTTTTCCCACTTTAGACGAGATTGATTTGAACTGGTTCTTGCTTAGGTCCCCCAGCTTATTATAAAGTCTCCCAATCTTCTCTCACAACATGCAACACACACAGCGGTCCGCTCAAACACAAACATCGATACAGACACACACGGCTAAATTGATCACTCGCACCAGGCATCATTTTTGTTTCGTTTCTCTGGCATCCTCCACCCTTTTCATTCCTTCGCCTTTACTTTCAACCTTGCGCTCTATCCATCCACCTCCTCTCCTCATCCTTTGTTCTTCACCACAGGACATTATATGCTGCCGGCTCTCACACCTGGTAACTACGGAAACAGCCTCTCATTAGACTACTGTAGCAAGGAGAGCCCCGTCGGGAGACTTCATCATCATAATCAGGTGTGCACACACATATGAGCACAGCGACGTGCACGCGCTCATTCAATTAAGTGCATGTTCCCGCTTTCCTTCACTCACTTAACACATTATCTTCATGAAGCGCTCACACATGCCCACACACACACACAAAGTAGCAAAACACAATAGACTTAGTGTCCAGCATTGTCTACTCGCCATCCGTCCTCTCTCTTAATAACAAACACACCAAGGGGTGGACTATTTAGCCAATACAAATGAGCACAGAGTCATGTAATACAGAGGTACATTACAGCACAATACATCCATTTAGCTGCAGTTAGTGGTGTGAACGACAGCCAACAGGAACACCGTTTAGTGGCTAACAGACTGCATCTGAATTGCAGGTCTCCATACACAGGAGTGGCAGCAAGATAAATCACAGGATTCCATGCTTATTAGAAAACGTTTGAGGCCTATGAATGCATCAGCATGTTGAATGAGCCTTTTCAAAACTCGACTTATTTCTGTTGCTTCACCTTGTCTTTCTGCCACTGTCTCGCTGCTTTCCTCCCCCTTCTTACATTACTAATGCTGATTAAAAACGATTAATATCTCTGAACTGGAAACGGGAATGAGAAGCGACTCACGACTTTG
Source organism: Apogon talboti (assembly GCA_037367365.1). Lineage (NCBI taxonomy): Eukaryota > Metazoa > Chordata > Actinopteri > Kurtiformes > Apogonidae > Apogon > Apogon talboti. The sequence continues at coordinate 1,312,456 of JAPQRQ010000011.1, read as the reverse complement.
TTAATAAATTAGATGCCTCTGCAAAGGCGCACAGCTCCTCTGTTTTTCTATCTATCCACTTCATCTCTTTTTATTTCTGCCGCTACCTTTTCTTTCTGTCTCCGTTCAGTCTGTCCATCTCGCTTTCTTTTTAACGGAGCTCATGTTTTTTCATTAGTTCTGGAGTGGTGTGAGAGAGAGAACTAAGAGGAGGACTGATTAGGTCTGTGGGGACGCTCGCACACGGGTGTGTATGTGTGTGAGTGATAATGTAAAGAGGGTACATGTGCTGACTTAATCAGGCGGAGTGGAAAGCATTAGATGCCACTGATCCTAGACCAGAGAGAGGAGAGGAAGACGAGGCGACCGAGGCAAACATATGGCGCACAAAAAGAGGAGGAGAGGGGGGAAAAACGGAAAAGAAAAAAGGAGGCGGGAAAAACCGAGGGGATGAGAGTCAAACAGAAAGGTAGGAACGGGTTGTGATAAAGTGACCAAGAATAGAGGGGAAGGAGGAAGCGATAGACGAACGGAGAGAGATAATGAGACATGAGAGACATGAGTGTCTCTTCATCCAGACAATTTGGAGGAATCCACACACAGCTCTACAAGCCGCCTCTCCCGCCTTTATCTCTCCTCTCTCTTCTGACATGGTCTGCAGCACAAACAGGTCTGGATTTTTTTTTTTTTTCCACCCGCCTCTTGCAAACCCAGAGCAATTATTCCGACCACAAATGGAAAAATACATAAGATTCAGTCTAATAAACCTCAGCAGCAACACTCTGACATACACCTTTAACGTCCTATGTGCAACTGCCTGTCGAACAGTCAGAACCAGCTAATTGGCTCTGACACGCTGCAAGCTAGTTAAACAACAGCAGACTATACACTAGGAAACAAGCATATATCAAAAATCCTAAACTTGTGAAAGGAGACCAGATTCAGTCTGCAGATATATTTGGTTAATTATGCATTAGGTTTCAGGAGGATACAAAAATCCCCAACATTCACAGGTATTAGGCTGCTAAAATGTGGGGAATTCCTACTTTTCCATCGTCTATATCACTGTAAATAGAGTATGAGGGATTTGACTGTAACACCGTTTGTCACTTGTGCTGCTAGAGAACAAAAGACATACTCCTGGAAGTCTTCAAGAATTGGCACGGGATCACAGGAGTTGTCCGACATGACAGAAACTATGTTTAAAGACATAGTTATGCATTAAAGTTCCCATTACATTTAGTGCATATACACTTTATGTCACTTTATCCTAATGAAGAAGTCGCATGTAGTGGGTTAATGCAGGTGTCAGTACATGGTGTTTGTAAGTTTGAAGAAGCCAAATGTATAGCAGAGACATCTTTGGTCAAACTTAAGACCTTACATTAACAAAAATAACAGTACAATGGGCCTCATAGTTACTGCCTTGAACCAGTCTTAACCATGGTCAATCCAGCTAATGCTACATTTACATTTCTCAATGACTTATGTTTCTGCTTCTGACGTTCAAGCTGCTAAAGCTTATGCTTTCTTACGCTAATGCTAATAACAACTCTGACAAATTCTTTATTTTAAATGATAATGTTATATTTCCTTGGAACTTGTTGTGGAATTTTTAAGACTTTTAAGTTCTGGATTTAAGGTCTTAGTTTAGGACAATCAAATATAAGACTCTGGTTTCTCCTATGCTAGGTTAATTCTCCTATGAACACCTGGACCACAATGCAGGTTTAGATCAAGAGTTGGACCCAAGAGTTCTGTTTACTTGGGTGGTTTAAATACAGTTGAATTATCGTATGAGGACGATAAAATGTGACCTTCACTATTTTTTACTTTACTTGATTAAAATGACAGGTTTCTCTGCATTTGAACAGTGTTGGAAGCATTTGAGGTTAGCAGTTAACCCAAACCAATGAAAGATTAGCACATAAAAAAGGAAATTAACCTCTTGGTGTTGCGACTCTGAACCAAAACAACGATGTAGAATTTTCAAGAATTACCCATGTTTTGACTTTAATAGAAAGTAGATGGTCGTTGGACTCAAAATCTAAGTAAAACGGAGTGGCGCTTAAGTAAATACAAAAAATCTGGTACCTCAAACATTAAACTTAAAGTAATTAATCAATAAATCTGGAACTAATCATCAAACTAACCATAAACGTGGGAGCAATTTTCTACCAACAGCTTTTAAAATGCCCCATCAGCACCGACATAATGTAAACGAGTCAATATAATATAAAGTAGAAATGTTATACAATATAGCTTCCCTGTATCTGACACTGCAAAGTCGCACATTTCTCAACAGACTTCCCATAAAATCTCATGCCAGCTTCTCAAATGAGGCTCAAGTCAAATGTGGAGCCCTAAAATGAGGAGGACATCTGGACTAGTTTGCATAGCCTGCTGCCACCGCCTTTCAAGCCCAAGTGAACAGTGAAAAATTAATTTACAGGGCACATCAGTTTTTCCTTTTTTTTTTTTTTTTTACTTTTAACGGTTTTCAACTCAGCAGACCTGCAAAGCATGTGCTAATTTAGTCAGTGTAGACACTCTGTTGTTTTCTCCTTTCTTCTCTCTTCCATTTACTCTCTTTACTATCTGCTGTCATCAAAACATATTAGCGCTTTAAATGTGAACAACTGCCTTGCATCTCCCTTACCAACACAATCACACACACACACACACACACACACACACACACACACTCAGAAGAAGAATGACTGCTAAGCTAATATGACCTCATTCCCAACAGTGCCATGCTCTGTTCCCGTCTGGTCTGAGATCCATTGTTACTGGTCATCTGTTGACCTTTACGGCCTTTAATTGAACCACAATGGACCGGAGACTTCCTGGTACCAAGGGACCAGTGTGAATGCAGCAGAAACCGCACAAACCACACTAAAGATCTGACGAGGAAGTGTTTACTCGTGTGTTCACTGGTGGGGGGGGGAATTCGGTTCAATACACCTAGCCAGATATTCATCAGTTTCCTTTGTAATGACTGTTATTCCTCTAAGCTTGTTTTAAGCATCCCTAAACCTGAACTTGAGAGAGACAGACTGGACAGAAAGAGAGCAGGTGGTCAGATCAAGCAGAAGAAGAAGGGCAGGAGGAGGAGACAGAGATCACATCTGGCCCAGCTGGCTACCTCCTATACCTGTGGCCCCCCCCTCTCTTCTTCTTCATCCGCCTTTAAGTCCCGCGTATCCACCCCCCTCCCAGGCAACGCACACACACAAATTCACACAACAAAATCCTGCTTTGAATCAACTTTCATCTCCTTATTCGTCTCGTCTCATTTACAAACATGTTCCCTGTCCCTGACTTTCTTTCTAAACCGTTGTCTGTCGGGTGCATCTTTCATGTTATTTTTAATCCACAATTTAATCACCAATTAATCTTTAACAACTTTTTTGTGTCTGTTCTTGAGAGCTAGTGTAACATGTTCACTAATTAGTTGTTCTTGCCCCCCTTTTCTGTCTCTGGTCACTGCTTTAACCACTTTCTTTCTGCCTCTATGGGTTCTTTCTTCTTTATTTAATCCATTTTAGCCACACAGGATCAACGGCTGCACTGTAAGATGACACAATGATGCCAAAAATGGCAAAACATCTCCGTTATTAACAAAATACGTCCAAGAGATGATACAAACCCCATTAGATGAGAGGTTTTTTTTTTTTTTTTTTTTTAATGCAGCATTCTGTTAATTCTTAAAAGCAAGCTGCAACAAAATGGAATAATTTCAGGATGAGTTACGTGGGTCACACACAGGGTCAGACATGAGCTAAAAACAATACCCCCCCCCTCCTCCCTGTCTACAGGATTATAATCAATATTTGACAGATGAAGAACATGGTGGGTTAAACTGTGTCTGTGTTATTCTGCTGTGAGAGATGTTACATGTTACAAATATAAAATGACAAATTCGTCTCGTCTCTCGTACTCGTCTTCCTCCGCTTATCTGGCCAGGGTTGCTGGGGGCAGCAGTCTCAGCAGAGGAGCCCAGACAGCCCCCTCCCCAGCCACTTCCACCAGCTCTTCCGGGGGAATCCCGAGGCGTTCCCAGGCCAGACCACAGATATAATCCCTCCAGCGTGTCCTGGGTCGGCCCCGAGGTCTCCTCCCGGACGGACATGCCCGAGACACCTCCCCAGGGAGGCGTCCCGAGAGGCATCCTGACTAGATGCCCGAACCACCTCAACTGGCTCCTCTCAACATGGAGGAGCAGTGGCTCTACTCTGAGTCCCTCTCAGATGTCCGAGCTCCTCATCCTATGTCTAAGGCTGAGCCCGGCCACCCTACGACGGAACCTCATTTCGGCCGCTTGTACCCATGACCTCATTCTTTTGGTCATCAGAGCTCATGACCACAGGTGAGGGTCGGAACGTAGTATCGACAAATTCATTTGACGTATCAAGAACTAACCCCACATTACCCAACAATGTGTGCGACGATGCTAGATGAGTTCTGCATGCAGGTACCAGTTCGCTTACAGATTTGCTTTGTGAATTTATCATCATACAACTGCATTTATTTGCACTGCAGCTTAAACCCAGACCTGGGTGCTTTTGTGAACAACAGATCCCAGTTTTCACGATTGTGAAGGAAGGGATTGAGGTAATTTAACAATCCTACTGACATAATGGAGTCCTGAGAGGTGTAAAACTACTGGAAAATACCCATAATACACTGCCAAATCCAATCTCCAGATCTTTGAAAACCTTGGCTGGGCATTATGGGACATTCACTACTTCTTGTTGTGGCCTTGATCTAGCCCGATCCAGCTATAGTCCTCCAAAGACCACCATGAGCAGACCAGGTTCACATAGCTGGAATTCCTGAACACATTTGGACCATTGTCCACCCAAGACACGACACACATAACATGAATGCAATCGCTGAACCTTTAAATGCCGTCCTGTCAGCTTCTGAGATAGAAAACCAACAGCATTTTACACAATAAAAAAAACAATAACAACAGGATAATCAGCACACAATATATAGATGCACAGCAGGATTATCTGACTATAAGGTGGTCTTGGTGTGCAAGTGTTGTCTTCCATATTTCATGTTGTGAACTGGCCTTGGTAGAGTACATGCATTTATTTCAGCCCTCCGTGTACTTCATGCTTTCCTCTATAACTATAAATCTTCTTCTATTTGAAGATTAGAAACAAAGAGATACTGCCTGGTAACAACCGTGTCTTTTTAGAGTGGAAACTCCTTAGCAGCAGGTTTTATGCACCAGACAATGGAGTCTGTGATTATTGGTCATATTCAGTGCACAGGGAACCACACGACAATACTAGTCCCTCTACAGTTATTACATACCACCTGATTGTGATTATTTAAAGTACCTGCACTCGTTTCACATAATGTTCTGCATCATTTCCATTCATCTATATAAAACCATTTCATAATTGCATTTCTTTTACTACCATTTGACGTCATCTCCATCATCTGCCATGGTTTAATGGCACCTGGTTGGAGAATCAGGACCACCAACTGTTTATCTCAAGGCACTTAACTTCTAATTTTAGATAGACCGCACTTCAATGAGCATCTACTGACATTAACATTGTGGGTTTAGTTGCAAAGTCAAACGCTGCAGTGATGTCAGTGATGTCTTTGTATATTACATTTATTTGTCATGTACGCCTAGTGAAATTTTTGCTTACAAAACCTTAAAGGAGAATTCTTATTCATGGGGTATGTTCCAATATTCAATGCCAGTAAATCTCTTCTTCCATATAAGGTGTGTGTGTGTGTACAGAAAATGACACTTGCACTTATTTGTATGGCAATTAATCACCAACTGAAGCAGCCATGATCGTCAGAGCCCCACATATGACCATACATGGTTCAGCAGAGTTACTTAAGAACTCAACTGACACATTTCCAGACCTAGAAAACACTGGAAACACCAAATAATTAAAGAGCTGCTCCTAAATTAATGCCTGACTAAAATTCAGATGGTGGGGAATTTACAGCAGTCTGCCAACAACGACACAGAGCAACCTCTCCGCTGTTGGTATTAAATTGACATCTTGCTCAAGGACACTTCTGCAGGACATCAGGAAGGTTTAAATGTTTGATTCCTGTTGAAGGGCAATGTCGCTCCTCAGCTGCCATGCTGTTCCAATCAGGCCAGAGCGAACTGAGATTATAATAATTTAATAACATTGCTAACTGAACAAGGGTACCGCTGCAGAGTTGACTGACCTTCATTCAGAATGTGCACAGGTTCTACGTAACAGGGCAACGTACATGCCAACAGGCGCAGCACAGATGAAAAGCCAGACACAGGGAAAGCGCAGAGGAGCGGGGGCCCCAATCTGTTAAAGATTAACGCTCCACAGTATCAGCACCTTGTCTGGCATGTACTTGTAATCTCCTTCTCTTCTCTGTCTGTCTCTGCATTAGGAAGTGCAGAAAGGGTTTGCCTCAAAAGAGGATTCCCCATTCACCCCCCCCCCCTTTTTTTCCTCCCCCCTTAAATCCCCCTGATAGGAGGAGAAGGAGGAGGAGGAGAGAGAGGTGTGAAGAATTGTAAAAGAACTGTAAGCCAGCTAAATTTGAAAACATAGTTTTTCCTTTCTGTTTTTGGACTCCTATCTGCACAAAGCCGGTGCCAAACACTGCTTTGTACTCACACTTTCAAGAGTGGATGAATATAAAATGCCACTCTTGTTTTGTAGTAGAAACAAAGCTTCTCCTAAATGATAAAGTACACCTTTGCAGACTTTCTGTCACTCCCAATTCTTCCTGAGATCGCTTATTGTTCTGCCAAAACGGGAAGATCGTTAAAGAAAAAAAAAAAATGCTGCTATCATTGAGCTGCATTTCTGTTTATGCTACTGTTAGGGGACCCTAGAGGATAAAATGGTGATTTGAGTGACTGTCTAAGTGACGCAGCACAGGAGTTACTGTTCATTTCGCCACATTTAACAAGTTCAGTCGCATTAATTACCGTTCCCGTGGGTACTCGATGCTTGGATCTTGTGAAATCAGAAAAAAACTGGGAGTAGGGCAGGAGTTTTGGGGCATACAGGGAGAACAGTAAATAAGCAACTAAGTAAAAAAAAAAAAAGAAACGAGGGAAGTAAATTAAAAAGAGGGTATAAGAAGGAGACGGTGTCACCCAAGTTGATCTATTAATAGACTAGCTTTGCCTCTATAGCTTTAATTCTCCCCTTGAGGTCTTAAATAAAAGCTGTTTCTCCTCTCTTTTGTGCCCCTGTCGCTTTCAGTCACTCACACTGAAAGATTGAGACACAGACATATACTCAGTCTCTCCTCCAACTCCGCCGTTTTCATGGGGGATTCGGGAAATCTTGTCAAGTGAATAGGATTGAAGTCTCTGCGTGTACGTCTCAGAGTGCGCAAAAACGTCTTGAGGGAACGTCTCCCGGTTCCTGTCAGAAAAAGAGAGTGACACCAATGGAGAGGAGTGGCAGGCAGACAGACGTACATGCATACAGGTAGAGTACGGGAGGAAAAAAAACAAGCAGTTGAACCCAGCGAAAAAGGCTCCAGAGAGAAACGCGGCTAAAAATAACATCCACATCAGAACGGGACGGGAACAGAAGTACTGAATGTTCCCAAACACATACACACAGACAGACAGACGGAGATGAAGCCGGTTTGAAACCATGCACAATCATAACTTAATACACTAAATGTGAAGCAAAATGAGCATGTAGTGTTCCACCTGCACTGTACGGCTACGAGGGATATGTGTGTGGGGGGGAGAGGACGGCGAGGGATCCCAGGAAGAGGACACTCAAACACAGCTAGTGAAGTCAAGTTTCCACGGGTGAGTAAAGGTTAGGTAAATAAACTGGCCTCATTCTCTTTCCGCAACAGCACATTCTAAATAATGGATAACAATCACACAGACCCAGTAGCTTGTTAGCCTACTTGCAATAATTTACAAGCATATATGAAAACTGAGGAACAGCGAGCTTTCAGCCGGTTTCATCATTACCGATGCTCAAAGTAACTCCAGATGAAGACTGTAGATGAATAGTACACATCCAATACACTGTCTAGTATCGACATCAGAAAATGCCATGCGTTGTGTCTATGATTTCATGATTTAACTTTAACTTTCAACATTTTAGCCACTGAGGGATGAAGATTTAGCAGTTTCGACATGTTACATTTTCTGACTTTTTGACACTGTAGATAACAAAGTAGATAAAGGATCATAAAGCGTCTCATTGGGGGGAAAAAAACTTGAAAAATACTGCAATTTTCCTCTGAACGATTGCATTGGCAGTTATAATTTAGTGAATATTTACTGCATATTTGTGTTTCATATGTCAGGAGACTACCTTGATAACAAATAGGAAAATCTAATTTGGTCATTTAAAAGTCAATATAATCACACTGGTTTGGAGGAAGAACAGGCTGATTCTAATTTTCAACACTGTAAAAAATTAACCAACTTTGACTTACATTAGCGACTGAATAACTACTAAATTTAGTCAAACTAATAAATAGAAACATCTGGATCAAATTCAAAGTAACTAATCAATACATCCGAGAATGAACATCAAACTAACCATAAAAAATATAGGTGCGATTTTTATTATTTGTCTCCAAAGTCAGTGATTCCAGTTGAGTCCAAGTGATATTTTGTAAAGTACAGACATGTCGGTGCAGATAAATCTCTGTATTGATTCCTCCAGTCTTTGAACTCTGTGTCATTTGGTTTTTTTGACACCGATGTTCGAGTGCTAACACGTCCACCTAGAATGTCCCATCGCCCTCTCGGGTTGAGACGGTGACGGCCACGGGACACGATCCGCTCATTCACACTCGTACCCTTCAGTGAACACAGCGGACACTGTCACTGAAGACTCCGCCTCCTTCAGGTTTTGCCTTTAATTTGTCTATTTGTGTGTGTACTCCTTGATCTGCGCTGCACGTCAGGACTGAAAATAGCAACGGCCAATATCAGCGGCACGACGAAGTGTACAAACTGATTACTTTCGTCCTAAAAGAAGACAAAAATTAGAATTACAACGAGTCTGCCCAGTGAAATAACATGACCGATGTGATAAACAGTATCTGAACAGCTTATGGCTAGAGGCTTTATGTTAAGCAACAATTGGTTCAAAGAGCATAAATTATGAAATAAACCTCTGATGGAGAGGAGGTTAACAGGCAGGGCCGGAAGGTTCTGTTGAATCTACTCTGGTGTGAACTGTGTAGTGATATTTGTTGGATCAATCACTACTGGAGGGTGCAGACATGGTACATGACAGGTTTACATCTGATTGTATAGACACTCAAAGAGACTGAAGGACTCTCAGAGACACCACTGCAGTTTCTCCCTCTACCCACACACACACACACACACACACACGGTCTCACACGCTCACACTTCACATGCACTCCCCTGGGCTTCACTTGAAACAGATGTACCCAGACAGTCAGCAGTAAGCCTTTTTCCTGCCTGGTAGTCTAAACTGGCCCTATCTCTCCTCTGCAGCCAGGGGAGGGGCTGTCTCCGTTTGTTTAGATAGCGTTAGACTAACCTACAATCACTTAAGACACAGGCGTCCCCGCTGTGTTACTAACCAGCTACGCCCAGCGCCGCGCTCTATCAGGGCTGGAATCGATGCAACCCAAGTGGCAGGAAACAACCCACACTGAGTGTAACCTCAAATGTCCTTTAGCCATATCGATTCCCCTGAATACGGTCTTCATTCACACATCATATGTTACCCTCAAAACGAACTACGTTTTTGAACTGTAGTTTTACATTTCGTTAGCCTCCTAGCATAATAGCCTAAGTCATACTCTATGTGGACAAAAGTATTGGGACACGTTGAATTCAGGTGTTTCTTTTCTAACAGGGGTCTGAGATACAAAACAATAAAGATAAATGTCATAATATAGTTTTATACTGGGATAAATATTATTGCATTGGTTAGTTTGGTTTAAATTGTTATCTTTGTTTCCAAAATGCCTCAGAGGTGGTTCTTCCTTAATTTCTCTCAACACTGATTGTTTCTTATTCGTGACTAGATTTTAAATGTTCTTCCTCTAAATTTCGGAAAATATTTTTCGTGCTCTGACTGTAAATAATAATTTTCTATCACAACTAACCATCTACTTTTGTCACATCCCACTGGGAAGAAAAATGTTCCATTAAACTTTAAGGAAATATTGATGTTTCTAAATTATATGGACAAAAATATTGGGACACATCATGTCTACAGCTGTAAGATGTTCTGTTCATGCTGATTTGACATAAAAACATCAATATTAATACTCAATATGATATTTATCACAATATAAAACTATAGTAAGACATTTGTCATTATTATTGTTCTGTATCCCAGACCCCTGTTAGAAAAGAAACATGTTCCAACACTTTTGTCCATTTGTGTATGTGTTAAGACAATTATGCTATGACGCTAACGATATCTTCACTCACACACCTGGCCTGGCTAATTATCAAATTTAATATTCAACATGTTATCAGCTACGGGTGTGGTCATTTTCTTCAATCTGATAAGACATATTAATTTCAGTTTAATAATGTGCTACTTTGGCTCTGAAGGCTTGCCAGTATCTGTGTGTAGTCACCACTCTATGGCTTTCTGCTCCACAGACTTCTGCTGCTGAACTGAGACCAATTTGTGACACAAATTTTAGTACAAATACATGTTTAGTTTTGTTTGTTTTAATGGTGGTTACTTAATAGAACTCTGGGAATCTGTTGTGTTTATTTATTAACACTTTCATTTTGCTTCATGAGAAATGCTGCAGGCAGCTCCCGGCTATTTTTGTTTGAAAGTAAAGAGGAAACGTTCTCCCAGTTAAATGAATTTGTTTAAACATAAACTCAACAGGTTTTGTTTTAATACAGATTTAGTGCAAGTTATGATTTCATTTTTACAACAAATGTACTGTACATTGGTTCCAAATATCTGTTCATTTTACAACAAAACTCCATCCAGTCCTGTTCATTAACTGTCCTCAGGGCTAATGCATGTCTTTAAATAATCCCACATGTAATAACCAGTATTATCATAATGCAGATGTATCTACATAAACACACTCCACCAGACCCACATCCAGTTTGGCAACACAAAAAATAATGAAGACTTCTGCCAAGGTGACCTACAAGTTTGGTTTAAATGACGCCGACTCACTTGAGGTGGAAACCAAACGCAGATAAAACCTAGCACGTGAACAGTCGCGTTTTAACTGAACCCAGATGGAGCAGGTCGACATGTTGGTATCAGGGGCCGCTTGTCATGTAAATACAACACAACATAATGTCAAAGGACATTTGGGCCCTAAATATATTTCTCACCGGCAGCTCAGCCGGCTGGTAAAAACGATGTGGCATGTTGTATTAAGCTACCGCACCTTTAGCTGCAGCTGAGCAGAAATCCCCCGAAAAATGCGCTCAATAACAGGATAGTCTGACTAAGCAGCTGAGCCAAAGGCTGTGGTTCAGATTTCTGTTAGAAACTGCATACTTTTGGTCCACAAGTGCAGGAGCAGTACAAAACCAGGGCACTTGTGTTCATTTTGGCTTTTGGTTTCCTTTTTTTTTGTCCACCTGGCAAGTCATTATGTCTTTTTTGGAGAACGACAGTAAAACTCGACTGTGACATTTAGAAGAAGCAAGGATCTTTCAGGCTGCATTTTTAGATCCTGTAATTATTCAGCACCCTAAGTCCTGCAAGTAACGCACATGGACAATGCATCTAGCGACAGGCACCAAAGCCAAAAAAAAAAAAGGCAAAGGTTTCCTGGCAACAAAATGTTTCAGCAAAATAAAGCAACACTACCGAGGCAACTCCACAAGCACTTGTGTCCACAACAAACATGTATTATTGGGATTGTGTTGTAGGTTCACATGAGTTTCTCTTTTCACCTGTTCTTTTACTCCAAGGGCAAAGGTCAAACTCGGCTGGAGGACAGGCTTCCTTTAAATAACAGAGACTCACTGTGTGGAGGAGAGGCACTTGGGGATGATGGGTAGAATACATACATATCACACATCAGTATTATCTAAACACAACTTCTACATGCAAGCCATATTTATTACACATTTATTCAGCACCATATGTCTTTGACATCTCTGACCTTTTTGTTTGTGTAGACAATGTCTTAACCTCACCTCGGAGACTTGGACATGTATCTAGGTCTGACTCTGCAATTGCCGGCAAAACGCCTTTGAATAATAATAGTCGTATCTAAACAAGCAACATTATCTAACACCATGTATCTGTTAGAATGGCTGCTATAAAAACACGGCTGAATGTTTAAAACAGGTTATGGAATTAACACCTGATAAACGGCAGATGAAGGCCGTTTTTTCCCGATTCGCTGAGTAAATCTCAAAATGCAACAGCAGATGAACATTTGTACCTAGATAGTTCATTCATTCATCATCTGAACCCGCTTAATCCTCACTAGGGTCGCGGGGGTTACCTAGATAGTTATTTAACCCTACGTTAGTCACCTGGGGTGTTTCGACACCCCAACTTTTTTAAATTGCTCATAATTTCCAAATTAAT
>JAPQRQ010000011.1:697526-708314 GCA_037367365.1 Apogon talboti | reverse complement strand
CAGAGGTGGACCTTACAGACCCTGTAGACCACATTGGACCTGAGATTGGGGACTCACTGTCCTCACTGGAACTGTTGATGTCACTGTCTTTTAATGTGTGCGGAAATGACCAAAAATAGTCACTTGCCTGATAAAGGGTTAACCTCTCCCTGGCCCAGAATCTCCCCTCTAAACACTGGAGGGTAATGAGTCCCTGAGCAACAGGTTACACCACACTAAACGCTCACTGAAGCTCTAAGTGCAGGGCTTTTAAGAGGACTTCCTTGCCAACAAGTTCAAGTGCGTGCTAATGAGCAGTTAGGGGACCCGCCGACACTTACCGCTGCCTCAAGAGAAAAAAGAAAAGGAGCCGAAACATTATAAAAGGCACGAAATTAAAGACAAGCTGAGATGGTATTGATCTCAAAAGAAGGATTTAATCACTCCAGATTGACCTCTACGAGCTTTCTTCTTGACTTAAAACCACTGCAGAGTATTTCTGCTGTCATCTCCAACTTTAATGATTGACTCTGCACAATGGAGGGTGAAATTAAACGGGCCTCGCAACCAAAAAACCCTCCTGATTTCCCTGGAGCCCTGCACACATTTATAGACTCCGTCTGAGGAACACCACTGTCAGAAGGAACCATTGTAACTCAGTTTTTTTTTTTTTTTTTTTTGCTGATTCTAATGTTTTTTACTTGAACTGAGTCATTACACACGCCGGCTTATGGTTTTCCTTCACAGAGCTGCTGTGTAATTTTAAAATACTTGGTTACGGGTTTTAAAAAAAGTGTGTTTCCTTGCTTGTGAAGAGCTGACACAGTGGAAACAAACCATTCAGTCCAACAGCAGCTTTATTCACTGCCAGAAAATCTTGTCTCCACACTTCCTTCCCGTTGGCACCGTCTCATTTGTCTGTTGCAACTCGTCATGAAAACAAGACGTTGATGACCTCACCGTGACATCAGTTGTAACTAGGGAGGTGATACCACTGAATGACAGGAGTGTTTTTAAGACAAATCAAATAACTTCCATTGATAACCTAGGTGTGCAATATTGATATTTTATGGAATTATATTGACATGTTATAGTTCAAACATGTATAACTCCCTTTAAATATATCGGAAAGAACATATTTCTGTAAAAGAGGTCTTATTTATGTACTAAAAAATGGTGTATTCAAATAAAAGCAATACAACATCTTCAGTCCAAGAGCTGAAATGGTTCATGTTTGAATAATGTGTCCTACAGGATCCGCTTTATTAATATTTTCTCATGTCATCACGTTATTTATGGTAATGACAACATTTTGCCTCTTGCTGCCACTTTTTCAATCATTTTTAAATTTCAGATGGATTTTTACGTATCTCTTTTAGGCTTGACATGGGGTGCATACAGTAATCTAAAATAGAGGTAGACCGATATATCGATATCAGGCCAATATATAGATTTTTTTTCAATTATCGGCCTTAATTTTTTTTTTTGAAAGCACATATTTGCTCAGTAGTAAAATTGTTATATTTGATCAGGCACCTGTGTGGGCAGCATTTGAAGTTCAGTAAATGTTAAAAGAGTGCTATGTGTACGTGTATTAATAATTTAATTTATATTGCTGCATAAAAATCTTAATTGTCTGAGTGATTTAATTGTATTTTACAGTCATTGTGCTTTAAAAAAAAAAAAAAATCAGCTGTAGATATCGGCCATCTGACCAAATCTTTATGAAATCAGCATCGGCCAAAGAAAAACCCATCAGTCGACCTCTAGTCTGAAAGGGTAGATCATGCAGCAAAAGCGTGGACTCTTGGTTAAACTTTGCGGATTTTGCAAAATGAAACATACTCAATAAAGTCACTCAGTGCTGACTCAATATAAATTATACCATAACCACTGACCTGCCGTGAGAATAAAACCTGTCAAAGCTCATCTATGCACTTAGAAATGTTTCTTATACTGATTTAAATCCGACGCCAATGACAACAACCTCAAGAATAAGGATGAGGCCTGAAGTTAGACTGTTAAAAAGAATGTTGTACGGTGTTTACACTCAAGGCCATGGTTGTTGGTAACAGATGAACTAGCTAATATACGTCAGATAGCTGTGTAGAAAACTTAAAAATGTAAAGAGGACAGGCTCTCCCAAGCTTCAGTCAAGGTAGGGTTCTGTTTAGACGAGGGAAGGAAGACACGTCATAGGATGTGATAATATCAGCACTAACGCCTACTTATGTCTATGCTAACACGCCACACCACCACCTATAGTCCCAGCTTTTACATCAAACTCTCAAAGGGAAGTAAAGTAAGAAATTAAAGTAAATAGTTAATGAAGGTGTGTTTCCCGGCTTTAAGAAGGAAGCAGCATCTAAAATACAATATATACAGATTTTAAAACATTGACCGTCTCTGTTGGATTCTTTATCTAACTGAACCGCTGAGGTCTTCTGTTGAAGTAATGATGATGTAAGCCAGTATCATCAATAGAGGTAGACCGATATATTGATTTTTTTTCCAATATCGTCCTTAATTTTTTTTGAAAGCCGATATTTGATCAGTAGTAAATATGTTATAAGATATTTAGATATTTGATCAGGCACCTGTGTGGGCAGCATTTGAAGTTCAATAAATGTTAGAAGAGTACCATGTGTACATGTATTAATAATTTCATTTATATTGCTGCATAAAAATCTTATATTTTATGGAGAAGGGGCGGGATTAAATAAGTTCAACTTCTTCCCACCCCTTTTCGGGCATTTAAATGAATCTATTGTGCTGTTTTTTTCTTTCTAAGATTGTCTTGATTGTTGATTTTTGTATTATTATTTCTGTTTTACTTGTTCACATATATGATAATTTTCATTGCGAGTTCGGAATAAATCACAATCAAATCAAATCTAATTATCTGAGTGTTTCAATTATGCAGTGGTCAATATGCTTTAAAAAAAATAAAAATAAAAAACTGTCTTTAAATATTGGCCTCAAAAATCGACTGTAGATATCGGCCATTGGTGGACCAAATTTTTTAAAAATAAAAACCGCTATCGGCCTTAGAAAAACCCATATCGGTTGACCTCTACTCATAAAGCTTTTGCATTAATGTTAGGAAGCCTATTTAGGAGTTTCTCTTGTTAAAGAGGGTGGGGAGGGAGGTACATTTGCATCATCTGTAAACTACCAGATACAGGAGGTACAGATGCCAGTTCCACAAAGACTGTGAATACAGTAACAGACTTTAATAGTTGTTTTCATGTGAGGTCAGAACAAAACACGGTAAACCACCCCCTGACCGAGACACAGGCAGAAAGAGCAAAGTAGCCGATGATTCAGAAGTCTGACCATGACTAACTGAAACCATGTGACACACACATACTCTGGCCCTTCAATTCCAGATAACTTATCAGAAGGCGGGTACTTCAGGACACACACTGTTCTGTGCAAATCAGCTCTTCTCACATGCTTGTCACACCTTCAGTAGTCATCATTACTGGCACATTTTCTACCGAGGAAAACTATGAATTAATTGTTAACTGTGCTTCAGCGACACTCATGCTCAAGAGATAACTCAGTTTCCACTTGTCATTCAGAATGTCCTTTCAAAAAGCTGTGTGTTAACAGCACAGTGCTGTTATCCTTACAGCTCTATGGAGATCTGCTTGAAGCCAAAGCATTTGTCAGAAAGAGATCTTTCCATGAATGTCTGCCATTTTATGGAAAAACATCTTTAATGGGTTTTAGGAAAGAACTGCTGCTTAGAGTTGAATTTTAGACCGAATCAAAGAAAGGAGGCGGGGCTTCAGATGAATTTGAACACAATTAGTAAGACAGAAACTTATGTTAAGTATGTTTACACCATCTATGCAGAGACATAAAGTAATAAGAGCAAAGATTAGTCTAACAGACTCCAAGATTGGTGGTTTAATATTTTAATATTTGCTTCCTGTTCATGTTTAGTATTGAACTGCTCATGTAACATGTAAAGTACACTCGACGAGCTGTGTTTTTGTTCTTCAGAGAGAAGTTCTGAGGAAGACATTATTCTTTTATGGAGACCGGATGCTTGGAAAGGCTTTCATGAAATGCACTGGTTGGTCGGCTCTCCACTTTTCTCTAGAAAAAGATCCCTGTATAAAGATGTTTATGATATTTGAGGTTTTAATCTCTGTAGTCATTCATGATTTAAGGTCTGTGCTGAAATAAAGCCCAAATAACTTCGACACTAGAATGTAAGATCATGTGTAAGGTGTCAAAGTGAGTTTTCAGGCAATAAACAGGAAACTGAGAGGAATATGTTGTAAATCTGGTTGTATTACTGTCCTGGCTCAGCTGGAGAAGATAACCTGCTCCTGCCAGAAGGTCTTGGGTAATTCCTTGTAAACGGATCCCCGCTGACATCAGTATTCTCTGCAGATACCTGAGCTCAGAGGAGGGACGTCGTCCGTGGAGGAGAAGTCCAGCGTGGCCCCTGCAATGTCCACCATCTCGTCATCATCATCGTCACTGGGGTGATGAAGGCCGTCAAAGCTCCCGGTGCGGTACCCGGGGTTTTCCATCCCTCCGAATGCTGCTCACCACCACAACAACAACAATAACAACAATAAGAATATCAACAATACCAACAATAGAGGACAGATCCGGTTTAGAAACAGGATAAACATCGGATTTACCTCCAACACTGTCGGCTGCACGTTTTCGGTGCAATCTTACAAACTCAAACATTGTCACCGAAAGACTAGATCTTCTTCACCCAACCTCAAATGTATGTTCCTTCAAATGTATGTTCCTTCAAACCACATTTCATGACATTTTTAACTGGAAACAGTCGACTGTGATGATGCACAGACGGTCATGACAGCGCATCTCCAGTTACAGGGAAGTTTTCACAATTATTTCCGCCTTTTTTACTCGACTTATTTGTCTTCCTCTTTTATACTTAGACAGACAGGAGGCAGTACAGGAGCTCCACGGTGGAAATCCGACAACAATATCGGCAGATTATTAGCCCGGCTTAAGCATTTTAGTCAGCGGTTACTCTTGTGACAAACACCAGCCTGTCAAACTACGTTAGCTAACTTAGTCGGCGGCTAACACGTCCGGCGGTACTACTACTACTTTTATGGAAAACAGAGTTAATTCCTGGTTTTAGCTTACCTGTAGGGAAGACGAGTACGGGTCCAGCTCAGTGAACAAGTCTTGTGACTCGGATTTGCCCCGCCGCAGCCGTCTCCTACCGTCGGCTGCTTGTGTCAACAGCGGCCAATGTAAACTTGACAGCGGCTCCCTTGAAAATCCGCCTGCGTCATGCTCCGTCCGCAAAAACGACCTTTTTTATGACACTGTATGTGTCCTGAACGAGGCCACTTGAGGTAATCTTCTCACTCAGACGCCACAGGTAGTAAATTAGTTGGGAATTGCCGCAGTCTGTGTTGTTTTTTTACGCTTAAAATGCAAACGTGAAGGTAGAGTGGAGATAGGGACCGAAGACTTCCGGTTAGCATGTAGCCGACAACAAAGTCAGGCTAACTACCTGAGTTCATTTGCAATGCTCCGAGGAAAACTCATACAATGCAATTAAAGCATACATAACACATATGCGTACTTTTAATGGCATTAAATTATCTCCGTTTTTGGATGTAAAACGAATGCTATACATTTATTTTGCAGGCTAACTTCCGGTAAATTCTGCTGGCTTGACGTGTACATCTGCTGGCCAGGAAAAGCAGTCGAGTTCAGAGCTACTGCTTCAACTGGGTCAGTGGAGCAGTTCGATTTATCTGGCATCGATATTATTTTCCCAATTAACTGCAAATCAATTATCATTTTGTAGAATGTAATATAATTCTCTTATTTACTCAAGCAATAAAGAAGACAATGAAACACGATTCAGACCTAGACACCTAATATTGTTTGTTGTTTGTGAAGGTAGAAACACTGCAGTAGAGAAAAATACCCATATGATTCAGAATGTCTTCTTTTAAACAGGTATATTGTGTTATAAAACTATAGTGTCATGTTTTCATCACTAACATATACGTCTGAGTGCATGCTACAGTTTGTCAATGTGGAGCAAGTTTATTTTATACTTTATTGATGAGTGTTATTCTGTATCATATAAAGGTAAAGTGTATGTACGTTTTTTTTTCATAAAAAGCTTTAAGAAAAAGAAAATAAATAGTAAAATAAATATAGTGATTAAAAGTACCTTATATGTATATTTGCATATTGTCTACATATTGCATATCACCACTTGTCAGCTCTGTTTAATATAAACTTAGGTGTTTAGCGAAACCATTTGAGATTGTATTTCACTGGGATTAATGTTTTGTTTTTGCATGGTCTTTTTTTCTTGTTTTGCTTGAGTTTTTCCTTGTATTTTTTCATGTAGGTATATTTTCTTCTCTGTAATTCCATGTAAATTCGATTTCATTGTGTCACTTTTCCGATAATAAAAAAAATAAAAAAATTTAAAAAAAAAAGCAAAATTAAACGTACCTTTGTTTTACACTTTTATTTATACCTAAAGAACCAATCCAAAACCATTGTTTGTTTGTTTACTTAATATCTCCATTAGTTATTACTACTGTAACAACTATTCTTCCTCTGGTTCAGACAAAAGCAAACATCTCAGCATCGACAAGAACAAACAATAAGTGGAATAATATAAGAAATCGAATATTTATTTACAATATATACAATATACAAACAAATACTAATAATGAAACAAGACATCCAAGCAATTCATTTTCGACAATAACCAATAATAAATGAAAAAAACGAAGAAATGGACTGTTTACTTCATAGACAAATTAACAACATGTCAAAAAAATAAACTAAACAATGACATAATGATGTAATTCAATTACTTGGTAGAGTGTTGCTGTCTTAAAAGTAACACATATGCATTATCTGTGTCTAGTCTAGGTCATATTTGACCATTTTTTTGTGGGGAACAAAATACAGCTTGTCATCAGTGTGACCTGTAAAGTCATAGAGGTTTTCTTCTGTGTAAATATGACGTGGGGAAAAAAAAAACTGACAAAAACACATGAAATGTTTGCTTTATAAGTCTAATAAGAAAATAATCTGGATTTGAATGCATTGAACCAAAAAGACAGTGCTCTCAAGAACAAGTTCCATACAGTTTAAGTACATCTAATGCGGGGAAAACAATTCCAAAAACAGAAAATTGGAGGTGATCATGTGATTATTTCCAATCTTGTTGCAGCGGTGATTTATTTCCTCGAAGTGCTGCAGGAAGATTGAAACAGCCCAAAGGCGACATCTTGTGGTCATGTGAAGAAACGACAGCTTGTTGTAAATAGGTGGAAGTGGACTGAGACAGTCTGGCCTTTATGGAGTCCTGTAGTAAAGAGTGTGTAGCCTTGATTAACTATGGCCTACTCTGTTTTTTTTTTTTCCCATCCACATCCTTCATTACTTCCCGTGATGTGTGGCTCCTCTCCCACCCACCCACTCGTCTTCCTGTCTGTCTCCACTCCACCAGTCTGCTCCTCAGGGCCCAGTGTAAACATCAGTCCACCCTGCCTCCCACGGCGGGCCCTGTTTGAGTTGGCCTGTTTCTCTTCACTTCAGTCCATTCATTCACTCCGACACTGCATTTATTGTAGCTTTCACTCCTCTTTCCAACATTTTCTTTTTTTTATTTCTTCTTCTTTTATCCCTTTCCTCTCATCATCATCCTCACACTATTGTCCTCCGTCAACCTCCCTCTTGTTCTTTTTCCATTTCCTAGTCTTCAATCTGGGTCAAGGGGACAAAATGTACTCCAGATTCCTCACTTTCGCTGCAGATGTTTTCTTTATTATTTCCACAAACCACCACCTCCTGAGCCTGACCACCCAAAACACTTCCCTGTCTCTGTCCACTTCAACAACATGCACCACAGCAATGACAAATATCCACATACAGTACCCTGTGGTGTTTGATCCACATGTAAACTGCTATCACTTTCATCAAATTAATTCACATTGGGATATGAAAAGACACATTTCTTACAAAAACAGGTTCATCATATTTCTAATACTGTTGCCACTATAAATAATACACTTCTAAGGTTCATCTCAGTAACTAATTAATCATCTTTTTCCAACATTAACTATCATGGTAGCACATTCTTGGCTGAAAGTAGTACCTTCATAATATTTTGGCTTCACACTATAAAAAAAAAACAAAACAAAAAAACAGTGACCCTGGGTTTTTATTATAGTTCTAAAACATTTATTAAAATCTATTTTCAATTGAATCAAATATGCTCCCAAAAAGTGTTACATTAAGTTGCATTTACTAAATATTTGATTAAAAAAAAAATGCGCCAGTTATGTGTATATTTGTAAATCACTAATGCATTGGGGTAGAATTTAACTAGATTTACTACAATAATTTTAATTAATTTTTTAAGAAATTTAAATTCATTCGATAGTGTTACATGTCACATATTTTTCACAATTTCTAGGATGCATATAGGATAATGTATTGTTAACTTGACATAAATAACAAAAACATGTTTCTTCTAATTATTTATTTTTTGATGAAAACATTATCATGAATAATATATCTAATTTCTACAATTAGACCTTTCTAAACTTCATACACTGAACCGTTAGAGTTTTGAGGAGAGCCATAAAAAAAAATTTAAAGCCTCCAATTGTTTTTCTTCTTCCTTGAACTCAAAGGCTAATTTACATTTGAATGGAACTAAGTCAGTGTTTAACAGTTACTAAGGGAGTTCCACAAAGCTCCATTGTAGGTCCTGTCCTTTTTACAATTTATATACATGTAGAATTAATATAATAATGTATATAATTTTCATATGCATTTATACGCAGTGATATTTTGCTGACTCCACACAGGTAGCTGTGGAAAACCTGCAGATTTCATGTAACAAACTCTAACTTCTACTTACTAATCTGAAACCTGTATTGAATCCACAAAAAAAATTATTCTCCAGAGTTTGGAGCTCCAATTTGGAAGAACTACTTTTAGTTTCTGTGCTTCAATAAATGGAACCTTTGACAAAGAAGGTTATAACTGTGGTTCAATTCGGAGAAATATATTAAACTGACAAATTAGGAATGACTTCGTACCATAAGGTAGTTCAGTTAAACTCACCGGTGACACCAACTGTGAGCAGTTTATTTCAGTAACACATGTAAAACAGTGTTCTTAAATGTATGCATGTGTCCTTTGTGCCTCTGGTTTGTTTCACTGATTCCTAATCTTTTAACTGCGGTTTGCCGACAGGTCCCAACGCCACAAGAACATCAAAACGTTCTAACTTATTAGAGCTACGCGGACCATTTTAAGAACCCCCGACCTGCTGAAAAATCACTATTTAACGACCACAGCTACTCCACCACTCCGGTTTTTGGCACTCCACTCATCATGTGTCAACCTCCATTTGACCGAGGCCGTATTTACTTAACCATCGTACCACAGTCAAACAACAGTTTCCCCCTGAAGGGAACCCGTTCTGGCACCAGGCGCTCGTATACACAGACCAGCCTATAAATCACAACAGGAGACCCAAAGGTAGTTTAAAATACTATTATTATTATTTATGGTACTTTTTCTTCACAAGTGTTTTTGCAGTTACAAAAAAAAGATGCTTTGTAATGTATTTTACAAAAAAAAAAAGTTTGTAATAAATCCAAACATCAGGAAACGCGAACAGAAGAAATATTCTCTCTTACTCATTCCTCTCAAGAAACTTGTGTTCCTTTCACATCATCAACCTTTCAGTCAGTTGAGAAATTGACTTATAATACAAGAATACATGGAATATGTACAAAATAAGGCCATTAACAGGTAAATACAGACAGGTGAGGGGGAAGATTTGTCACAAGTCCTTGATCTGAAATGTTGCTTCTTATCAGATACTTAACTGATAAAATACTTGGATAGAAACGTGTCTCCTCAAACTTTAAACTGCATTTTCACTTAACTCAAGCAAATCCACATCCTCCGAGCCAAAATAGATACACACTTCCTCCTCCAAATCTCTCCCATCTCATTTTTTTTTTTTTAAATCTTGATTTACTAAAGACAAAGCCACTAAAACATGTCCGAGTAAAGTTTGGGATGCAGGTTAAAGCTCAGGAGACTTTGGAGAGATTACGAAACGTCAAGGCACAGAAGTTATTGGCAGGTAATGAACTGGAATAACAGATAACACAGTAACGGTCCTGCTTTTCAAAACGTGCATTAGATGTTTTTTTTTTTTGTTTTTTTTTTTTAGTTGCACAAATTGAGAAGGAATCAGTTTGTTTCCGATCAGTTTTTTTTTTTTTTTTTTTTCGACTAAAACAAATTTTATCCTTGTCAAAATATACAGTAAACACAACGCTCCCCGGATCTTTCCACGCATCTTTTACAACCAATTCCAGTCAAAAAAAAAAAAAACAATCACTATATACACATGGTATACATTATAAACACAAGTGTCTTCTGTACAAACGGTCATCCTGCGAAGTGTCAAACTCCACACAGTGAAAGGCGTTACAGTAACGGTGAATACAAAGGGATATAATACTTTTTATGCTGGCTACTACAGTATAAAGTATGTGCTTCTTGAAGGCTGCAGGTTGTCGGCCTGCAACAAAGTAAGGTGAATACAAAAACAGCCCAGGTGGTTAACGACGCCGCGCAAATACTGACTTCGGGACGTAAAAAACGGAAACACAGTTTAGTTCAATTATATTCATTTTGTCTTCTTTTTACTAGTTAATAGTGTTTCTTTTTTATCAGACAAATTTTTGGTTGCGAAGGTGTTACCTCGCAACCAAACATTTGTCT
>JAPQRQ010000011.1:377258-390028 GCA_037367365.1 Apogon talboti | reverse complement strand
GGTTTAGACCAGATCTATATGTAAAGTGTCATGAGATAACTGCTGTTATGATTTGGCGCTATATAAATAAAATTTGAATTGAAAAAAAAAGGACTGATAAGGACCATCAGGCTGGTGACAAAGTGGTTCAGGGACAATGAGACCTCATGTCCATACATGGATTAGCCAACATTAAGTCCACACTCTCATTTGGGATGTGATGAAGACTTGATGGAGCGGTCTGATTCTCCATCATCAAAAATCAAAAATTAGTGCAACTATGGATGGAAAAAATATTATGACCTTATTGTGACACTACATAAGCATGATGCCACTGTGAATGTCTCCTGGAATCAAAACCAAAGGTGGAGCAGTCAAATGATGCATGTGTGACTTTTTTGGGCAGGGCAGTGGATGTCCTCCCAGGTTTTCTCTGGACCATCTCTGGACCTGCTGCTTTGGTCCTGCTTCTCTCCTGTCCCCATCATCATTATTCATGTATCCATATAGTTGCGATAGTGTCTATTACATAGTTACATGGATGGTAGTGGTTTCTATTATTGGTACTAACAGCTGCAGTAGTAGTACATCCATTGTTAGTACTTGTATTTGGAGTAGTAGTGTTAACAGTTATGGGTAGTTGTACTAGTTATTGGTAGTTATACTAGTAACAGTAATCCTAGTTTTGAATAGTTTTAGTTCAGTTTGCTGTGCATCCATGTGTCTCCCCTTATCCCCCCTCCCCCAGTCTCTCTCACTCCCTTTTCCATTAACCCTGTCTCTTTAACTCCTTTATCTAGTGATGGGCAATTCACAAACGAATTGTTCAAAAGAATCGATTCATTTAAGCGAACGAGTTGAAATGATCCGCAAACGCAACTTAATTGATTCAGCAGCACTTCACTAATATTATTATTATCACATAAACTAGTCAGAATCACTCATGAAGTCGGAGGCAGAAGTGCTGTGTGACGCACCATACAGCAGGTAGTCTCCAAGGCAAGATTTCTGATTGTATAGCAAGACTAGTTGCCAGTGACGGACAGACCGAGCCGAGGTAGTGAACCGCTCAATGAAAGAGCGGCCGAGTACGACCGAGTCGCTGAATCGATTCGCTGAATTGTTCACAAATCGCTGACTCTCTGAATCGTTCATGAATCGCTGAATCGTTCATGAATCGATGACTCGCTGAATTGCTTCACGAATCGCTGAGTCTATTGAACTGCTGAACGAGACGAGATACCCCTACTGTAAGAAGACTGAACAGAAGCCATTTTAGATCATAAACAAACAAGCAATCTGAAGTCAACTATTTTTCTATTGTTTAAAATGTTAAAATTTGAGTGCAAGAAAGCACACTACATTGGATATACTACTGGAAAATCTTTATTAAATTTTGTAATTTTCTAATTACATTATTCATAGATGGACATAAAAGAGATATTAAGGGTTAGACCGGTTGCCACTTCCACATGTCGACTGGCATAGTGGGTCCAGCATACACTTGGAACTTTGGCACTGTCAGTTCGCAACTGACGACCGCTAGATGTTGAATCAAACGAATTGATTCGGAACAGATGAATGAACTGAAAGAATCGAGTTAGTAAAAAGAATTGGACCTCCCATCACTACCTTTACCTGGTCATGTCATATGACCGTCCTCCAGAGCCGGGGTCTGCTCCAAGTTATAAGGAAGATTTTCCTCACCGCTGTCGCCAAGTGTTTGCTCCTGGTGAATTCTGATATGTGTCTGTGAACTGGCTTAATAAGGCTACGTTCAGACTGCAGGCAAATGTGGCCCAAATCTGATTTTTTTTTATCATATGTGACCTGTATCCGATCTATTAAAGACAGTTTGAACAACATGAATCCAATTTTTTCAAATCCAACCCAGGCCACTTTCATATGTGGTCCTAAATCCGATACATATCTGATATTTTGCATGCGACTTTTATAGTTTATCTGACCATTACGTCATTGAAATGTGACAAACGTCACAATTGTGCGTCACAGGAGGAGCAGTGGGAAAAACATATTACCTGCCTGTGACGTATTACGTCAGGACCTCTTTTGCGCATGCGGGTCACTGCAGGGTCGCATTCAGTTCATACTCAAAACTGAGAGAAATCGCATTTAATGACTAATATGAACGAGCACACAAAAAATCGGATTTCACCAAAAAATCCAAAGACCTGTGACCAGACCTGCTGCCTGACGTAGCCTAAGAGTCTTAGATCAGCTCTAAATGTAAAGTGTCATGAGATAACTTTTGTTATGATGTGGCGATATATACATAAAATTTGATTGATTGATTGAAAACCGAGATAAAAAATGTAAACATTTATGTCGAGAAGTTTGGTTTGGGCTGCAGCTAGCTCATATAAGTGCTAACAGCAGTTGATATCCCCTCCACTACAACTTAACTAAACATGGATATAAGTGTGAAACCTACCCGAAATGCTCGATTAAGCCTCGATAACGTTGGACCAATACATCAAGGGTTAGGCTGATTGACAGAAATAAAGTTTAAGCTCGTTTTCTGCCGCCACTTCCAATCTCCCACTTTGGTGCGCTGTCGCTGCTGTTACGTCATCAACCATCCCCCGCCTTCGGTCGCACGTTGATTGCGCATCTCCCGCCATCTTTCCAGCCGGCTTCCAGGAGAGGAACACGTTGCTGGAAAAAATAAGTTTGACTCCGATTATTTTTTTTCTCAACGTCTCTTCTTGCCTGTTTTCTTTAAAGGGGGTTAACGGGAGCCGAAGAGGGGGTGAGTATTTAACCTACTGCAGCGGATCGGGCTCCTTTATGCGTTGATGTTGCCATAGAAAGGAGCGCAGTTGCCAAGCTGTCAGTGTGGGGCCTCGTATTAGCGTAATGTGCTAGCATTTAGCTAACAGTTAGCAATCAAATAACGATACTTAACGGGACACTACACGTCTATAGTTTACCTATCAAATATGCTGTGAATTATTCCGAGTAAACGAACTTGACTATTTGCTGACATACCGTTGTAGTTACTTGTTAATTCTGACAGCAAGGCCTCGTAACGTAACGTTTTCTCGTATTCCTTAAAAATTCTACTTAATAATTTACCGATTTTTACATATTTTTGTCACCGACTGCTTATTTCAGAATAGGATGCAGGATGTATAGCGGGTCTTTAAACGTTGTTGTTGAATTCGGCTTATAGATGAGGAATAAGACTATGATGTGTATGGGAGGTTGTTTAAGGACACCTATCACTATTTGTACCTCGCCACTGCCCGACACCTATCATTTACTTGGATGAATATGGCATATTATTCAATTTTAAAACGTAAAATGTTAAACAGACATATGTTATTTATCTACCGAATGAATTACACGAGAAGTACACAGCTATAGTTAGTTACTGGATCTTGCCCCCACGTAATATTTCGTTCAGGCCATATACCAAGAACTACATAATGTTAAAATGGAGTCTGGTGTGACTCATTGTCCTTAGAAAATGTTACCAAGCGCGGGTTTGGCTGTTTTTTTTAGCAGCTAGTTAGGCTTTAATTAGCCAGACTGGTACATGAAATGAAAAGTAATTCGACCAGGACTAGACATATTTGATAATGGCCTAGAAATGTGTTTGGGAATGGCTTGAGGTTGGTCAGGGCTGTGCTGGTGCATCTGTGGGAGGCCATTGTTGTGTGTGATGTGAATTGAATCTGTTGCTTCAGCAGAGTGAACACTAGTCTCTGTGGACATATGTTTGAGCATGACTGTACCTTGTGTGTTAATCCTTTACATGCAAACATTTATAATTTGTTTGGATATTAATTTCACTCTGCTTTTAATCATTGAACTTGTCAAACACGACTCCACTTGAGATTCAGTTCATAACATGACAAGGTAGACCTTTGTAATACACGATATACAGTATGTCTTAATACACAAGAGGTTGTGCTGTCTGTTTTATTATTAGTATACAGGAGAGTGTAAATTTACTAAGGAAAGTAAAGAGATTTTGATTATTATAAAGAGCAAAGGATGATACTGAATGAAGTCCTGTTGCTATAATCAAATATAATTAAAGAATAAGGGAGAATGTTGATGGTATTCGTATAGCTTAATATGCAAGTTGTAGCTTTCCCTCCTGTACTTTTAATGTAAATTTTATGTTCTCTAAATACATAAGGTGTTATACGATGATATGGATATGTATCTTACCACACCTATGATACAAAATTAGTCATCAGTTGTTTTCTGTTTAGTTGTATTTTTGTTTTGCCACTCACAAACTACACTTCTCACAGTATTATGTATCCGTCGCTCCATGCATAATACTAATAAAAAGTTGTAAAATACACAGTTGTTTTCAAGTCCAGATTGTGGCTGGTTCAGATGAACTTTAGTCAGTGTGTTGTGGAACTGGGGGTTCACAACAAAAAGCAACAAATAATTTTCATGTAGAAAACTGTCATTCATGATGCTGTTATATGATAAGACATACATCAAGAGTATGTTTGTATTTGTAACGTGATTGTGTTATAGAGCTTCACTGTTGCCTGAAAATTATTAACAACCTTTGTAATTGGGGGTTGCCAAGAACAGAAACAATCTAAACAAACAAAACTCCTCCAAAGCCAAGTAAAAGCTAACTGCAGCATCCAGAGGTGGTATAATCTGATGCTTGTGTAGCTATTTTATTTGAGTGTAATCTCCTTTATTAGATACTAACAGTGACAAATGAGAAATTATTTAGACACTGTTGTGTCTGCAGTGCATTTTTTTCTTAAATGAGCTGTATTGGCTAAATAATTCTCAGATTTAACAAAGAGTAGCTTATAAAAGACAAACATTTACTGCACTTATTAACATCATTTAACAGTAGCATCGTCTTGTTTCTGAGAGAGAATAAAACTATGGAGAGGTGCCTGTATTCATTTCATTGGCTGTGTCCACATGAAATAATCACACATTTATAGGGTATCATAATAGTGTCCAAATCAACATTTCTGTTCAGTACCTTACACAAAGTGTTGAAACTACTTCTCCAGTAGTTCATCACATTATGACATATCCAGATCATGTATATCAGCAATGTTGTCACAACCCTACAACGTTCACATGATTGATCACTGTTTAGATATTCTGTCAGTCGAATTTGTACATGAGGTGTTGCCTGGTGCAAACAGATCCATAGCTTTATAGAACCTATTCCATACTCCCCTCTAAGGAGTGAGACAGCTTTTCATGTTTTGTTTGGATATTGTTGCTCCTTTTACTCTTAGGTTAAACATGTAAATAACCCACACCATATGGTCTTGTTCTGCAGCTCCTCAGGTCCTAGCGTCCGTCATTCCAGCCCTCCAACATGGCGGATAAAAACACCAGGATCGCCATCGTCAACCATGATAAATGCAAACCTAAGAAATGCCGCCAGGAGTGCAAGAAGAGTTGCCCAGTGGTCCGTATGGGTGAGTGCGGAAAGAAGTCATTAGTTGATCAGTGTGTCTGTCCAGCTGGATGTCACTGAAGTCCAAAAGCTTAAATATTAATGTGTATTTGAATGTTTGCAGGTAAGCTGTGTATCGAGGTGACGCCACAGAGTAAGATTGCGTGGATTTCAGAGTCTTTGTGTATAGGCTGCGGCATCTGCGTCAAGGTAATTATATCTGCAAGAGAGCACATGTACCGACTGCATCCTGTTTTATCAGAATTTAAACTGTATGTGCAAAAACTGTATTTGAACTATGGAGCAGGATTGTGATTGAGGTTGTGTTTCAGATCACAGATAAAAAAAAAAAAAAGTATAAAAGTACCTCCTACTGACCAGTTGTGTAAGAATACCATGTAGATTTCATGAGTGCATAGTGTGAAGTACCCTTTAGAGGCTTTTTCACAGTCAGGTCATTGTTGAGTAGTCCATTGTAAGGAGAAATAATCCTAAAACAGGGACCGATTAAAGCACTAAAGCCTTGGACTTGTTAACGTTATATATTTAAGTCTATGTCACTAGTCTTTACTTGGCCCCAGACGTTTTTATCACTGTCAAGGTTTCAGCTGGAAGAATGAGACTATGTTTGTCTGAAGTTCATTGAATACAGGTATAAGAGTCACAGCAGTGTATTCATCTGATGGAGTACTCTAGGGCTGCAATTACTTGATTCATCCATTAGTTGTTGACCTGAACAGTCCTCAAATATCACGCCAAAGATATCCAGTTATCATAGAGGTGTAGAGAAATCAGATTTTATTTTTCTATTTCAGAGGCTGAAATTATAAAATGTCGATTCTCTTAAAGAATGACTGTGACTGGTTTAGATGTCGAATTCGCTTTGCTGTAAGCTCTCCCTCCTGGTTGTATCTGCAGCTGCTGTGTTGCTTTTAGCCTGAATTATATTCTCTACAATCATAGTTTGTTCTTGTTGGAAATAAGCAACAGATCTAGACTACTTCATCATGTAGTTCCAGCTCAGCCTGTCCTGACTAGAGTCTGAAAACCTGGGTTGATCAGATGGTAACCACTGCTGTGACACCACTTAGTGTTATTGTGATTGTCAGGTTTAGTGATTCCACTTCACAAACCCATGTGTCTGTATTCTATGAGTCTCATCCTTAAAAAGAGTTTTGTCCCTTAAATATGGAATAGTATCCGTCTAATTTTTGAACATGCTGATTGTTCTGTTAACGTTCTGTCTTTGCAGAAATGTCCATTTGGTGCGCTGTCGATCGTTAACCTGCCCAGCAACCTGGAGAAGGAAACCACACACAGATACTGTGCCAACTCCTTCAAACTACACCGGTACAATGCCTTTACACTTCACGTACACCAAAAGTCACATGTTGTATTAACTGTAATCCTCATTCCACTGTAACTGAAGATGACGATGTTGTAGGATCAGTGTGTTTGAATACTGAGCTGTCTGTTGGCTTAGGCTGCCCATCCCCAGGCCAGGGGAGGTGCTAGGGCTGGTGGGGACCAACGGAATCGGGAAGTCCACAGCTCTGAAGATCCTGGCTGGAAAACAGAAGCCAAACCTGGGAAAATATGACGTGAGTGTGGGAACCTTGGAAGAAACAGTTTGTTTTGGTTTTTTTTTTTTCAGATCCAGGTTGTAGCTGGTTCATATCAACTTTAGTGACTATGTAGTACAGCAGCAAAACTCTGCATTTGGTAAACAGGACAATATTAAGACAATTTAACAAATACTTTGCTTGTACATAACTGACAGTCAAGTTGATGTTATTCTGAGCCATGGTGAGATCACATTTGGGTGTAACTGAAAGAGGGTCGCATGGGTGCTGTAGCCTTTTCAACCCACTGGCCAAACAGGGCCAATAACGTTTTAAAGTCACTGTCCATGAGCTACTGGCCCACATATCAGGCCTACTAACTTTGGTTTGGGCATATACAGGGCATGAGGCATCGTTAGTGCATATATGTGAATTTCAGCATCATTAACCATGAAAAAAAGAAAGCAATTTGGCATGGTGAATGGGTTGTTTTAATGCATCTTTTATATATTAAAAAAAAAAGATTATGCATGATTAGTAATCATAAAGGCCGCTAACCGATATCTGGAGCCGAGATGTAAAAATGTAAAACTTGTGTCAAAAATGTGAATCATACAAACACCAACACTTAACTTTGTTTAAATGCTGCTCAGCATGTTTATTTCCAATTTAACCAAACTAAATCCAGGAACTCCCAGGCTCAGCAGCAGATCATAAATTCAACTGAAAATAAATAAATAATTCTCTACTTTTGACAAGTAAATAAAGTCATCATGCAGTTGAATAGAACTGAAAAGTTAAATGTAAGTGAAATAATAAAAAAAAAAGGAGGGACTTCCCAGCCATTCGTACACTGAAGTCCATCCATCTGCAAGAACGGTTTGAAAAAGACAGAGGGAGTTCAAAGTGGGTCACATGCTGATCTATGCATTTCACTCTGTGCTTCAGTTATTACAGTGTTGGAAAAGCCTGTAGTTGGATTCTGTTCAATATTATATGTTAACTGCATGTGATAGCAGGGGCCCTGTCATTCAAAACTAGGCTACTCGGCTGCTAATTACCAACTTACTGACTGACTTATACCTAAAAAAAAAAAAAAAAAAAAAAAAGTACAGTGTCAATAGCTAAGTGACATGATCAAAGCTAGTCGCTAAGTGTCCTCTTCACAGTGCTTTCAGTTATTGTGTTCATATATTGGGACTTTCGGTAACTTTATTTGGAGCCATGGGTTGTAGAGGGTTGTGATGTTTATTACAACTATGGCAGAATCTGCTGCCTTCACTTCCCTTCACGTTCATGTGTACACCTGGCTCGGAGCGGCTTCTCCGTGTGTCTGACACACACACACACACAGCTTCCACTGTTGATTGGCGTGCGCTGTGTAACCAATCAGATTGTGCTGTGGGAGGGACAATGCTCATGGCACAGAGAAGTGAGGGCAGACCGGAGCTGAGACAGCCGGCTGCATCAGAACCAAAATAACCCCGTTTTAAGTTTGATCCATCACATTGGCCGTCGGACACTTCAAAAAGCCCATAATGGTCAAAATGAGGACTATCAGAATTTCTTGTTGTCTTGTTGCAGTGGCCCAAACAGGCCAGTTAATTTTGAAGTGTTGTGGCCTGTACTGGCCCGTACACTGTAAAAACGGCGTGGGGCCATCGGACCAGGCCCAATGTCGAGTCCAAACCCAGCTGCTTATGGGCGTGTCATCAGTTCATCACAGGGCTGACATAACATATAGAGACCAACAACCAATCACTCTCACATTCACACCTATGGGCAATTTTAGCTTGACCAATTAATTAGTGCATGTATTTGCCAGAGTACCTGGAGAACACCCACACAAACACAGGGACAACTTGCAAACTCCGCTCAGAAAGGTGCCACCTTCTTGCGGTGAGGCGACAGTGGTAACCACTGCACCATCGTGTCGCCCCCTCTACTCCAAGGATGAAAATCTACACAGTACTCTAGAAAGTCTAACATTGTAATTTTAGGCCTAAACATGTCTTCATAATTGATTGAAATATTCACTCTTATTTTTAAATGTGCATTTTTAATTTTTTTTTTTAAACTATAACTATCTCGCTATAACAAAATTAGAAATCAAAACCAACATAAAACCAGTAGTTATAAATGCAGCCTTTAAGCTGTTGAAGCCTTTTGAAAATTATGAAGTTGGCACCTGTTAACACCTGGTGCAAGAAAACCAAATAAATAAAATACTTTGCAATTAATGGGTCTTAAATTGTACTGTCAATGGTCTTGAATATCTCATTGAACCCTGGGGGACTGTTAGACATGCAGATATTACTGTTTGTAGGATGGATTCACTGCTGGTATTTTTAAACAATAACAATCTACCAGAAATGTCAGTCTATATTTACTCATGTGACTGATCAATAATCCAGTAGGTCTGTCATTTTCATTATAACCCTCATCAGATCACATCCAATCAAAAATCCAAAACTTTGTGCACATATTTAAGTGAAATTTCTAAATTGTGACTCCTACTAAACTTTCAGACATTGGGTTGGTTTTGACATTGGGCCGCTGTTACATCAGGTTAAGATGTTATGAATGAATTCATAATTCATTGTGTTTTTCCTCCCAGAATCCTCCAGATTGGCAGGAGATTCTGACCTACTTCAGAGGATCTGAACTGCAGAACTATTTCACCAAAATCCTGGAGGACGACCTGCGGGCCATCGTCAAACCGCAGTACGTCGACCAGATCCCAAAGACCGTCAAGGTAAAGGAAAAACAATAAGAGAAATATCGTTGTTTTCCTCAATGTAAACGATGACGGTGGCATTAGTTGTAATTCCTGATCTGTGCCTCCAGGGGTCAGTAGGGGCCATCCTGAGCAGGAAAGATGACACAGATACACAGGACCTGGTCTGTGAACAGCTAGGTAAAAACACACTGACAACACATTACAGTAACACACCTGAATGGTAAAACTGGTGTTCATCATGTCAGTGCAATAGAGACAGAAAAATAGGACAAGCACACACTCATCTAGAGCTCCACTTCAGGTCAAAGATGAGGAATCATGTGAAAACCTCTGTGAAGTTTATGGGACCATGGCACTGCTAAGGCTCTACTCCAAATACATTTTTAGTTCATTTGCAGCTGAATTTCATCAGTGTTTGTTTTAAAAACATCACCTGGGTCTTATTTTTGGTTGGATTGGGCTGAAAGTTTGTCCTGAACATCTTATCTGGATGACACAGATAGTTGGTGTTTTTTTTATCACTTGCATAATTTTGAAAAACAACAATAAAAGTGTTGAGGTTTATTGACCTGCAAATACAAATCCATTCTCAGTGTAATCCAGTTTAATACATGAGAACATTCATGATACCGTGCAGATCTGAGTCACCTGAGGGAGCGAAATGTGGAGGATCTGTCCGGAGGAGAGCTGCAGAGGTTTGCCTGTGCCGTCGTCTGCATCCAGAAAGCCGACATGTGAGGAAACACTGCCATTTGTTTGAGTGAAATCATTGTAACTTGGACCTTTAACCTCTCAGATGGACAGTTGTGCTCACTATGTGTCTGTGTTCCTGCTGCAGTTTTATGTTTGATGAGCCGTCCAGTTATCTGGATGTTAAACAGAGGCTGAAGGCTGCCATCACCATCCGCTCACTCATCACCCCGGACAGGTAAAGGTGTCCTTTAAAGGGACTGTCTCTTTGCTTTCTAGGATAAAACAGTGTTAAGGCCCATTTATGCTCTGTGTTGAAAGACGTATACGGACGGAGCGTTCTGTCTGTCCTCTGTGTTTGTTCTGTCCGTATTTCTGTCCGTCCTCTGGGAGTTTGCGGATGCGAACCCAAACAGAGTTTGGAGCAGTACCACTGGGAACCGTGGAGGCAGTGTTTGAGTGATTTGAAGAGAATAATTTCCAGAAATGGTTGAACTTTTCAAAGACTGTTTGAGTTGGTGAAAAACTACCGACATATTTATGACAACTGCCCTTCTCAATATCAACATTACTATCCACATTAGTAAATTCTCCTCCTCTGTTGTCACCGTTTTCGTTATTTGTGTTCCTCTTCTTTACTCTTCCTCGTGGTATTTGGCCAGTATGAGTGGCGCCCTCTGGTGGATTGATCGCCAAACATAATGGATGCTTCCAAGTATAAAGGCAGTGACACTTGACACCATTTGAAACGGACGTACCTACTTAAGTACGTAAAGCGAGCATGAATGGGCCTTTAAGAAAAATGCAGGGATATATAGACACTAGTGTGTTGACCCGTAGGGATCCATGGGTTCCCCATGGACATTTGTCCAGCAGTCACCACTGGAGTCTTCTGGGCATAGCAACGTGATTGTAAGGCTATTGCATTCCAAAATTACTAATATCTCCCAAAATATTGGTCCTATCAACTTGCTGTTTTCGCTATTGTCTTCCTTGACCAAAAATACCTAAGTATGCCGAACTGCATCAGTCAGCTCTTTCTGGATTTTGTGTGAATCCCAGGACACACATGCACACACACAGTGGCCACTTAGGCTTTTAATTAGGACTGGGACTTAAAAGTGTTCATTTTGATTAATTAATTACAGGATAAATAGGATAGATTGATTTATTCAGCAAATCAAATTTATTTATATAACGCCAAATCATAACAGAAGTTATCTCATGGCACTTAACATATAGAGCTGGTCGAAGCCAGGCTCTCAAACCAACAGAATCCTCCAGCAGTAAACACATGGTGACAGTGGTGAGGAAAAACTTCCTTTTACCAAGTAGAAACCTGGAGCAGACCCCGACACCTGGAAGATGGAGATCTGCCTTGACCAGCTGGGGTTAAAGAGAGAGGGTAAAGCAAGAGAGAGAGAGAAAGAAATTTTGGGAAGGGGGGGGCGGAATAGGGGGAGACATATGGACCTCTACCATCTAAGCAACCACATAATAAACACTATCACAGCTATATGGATAAATGCTAAATGCGTGATGACGATGGAGGCAGGAGGGGAGCAGGACCACAGCTGATGGAGAGGTGAAGCTGGAGGCATATTCAGTGATTGAGTTATCTATCTAAATCTGTTTAAATTGGAAAACGTTCCTTCTGGTGTCAAATATTGATATGCAATTAAAAAAAAAAGATTAATTATGATTAATCACAAGGCCAATAATTAATTTGATTATTTTTTTAAATTGAGTCCCACCACTACTTTTAATATCTAGATTGTGTCTAAAACTGGAACATTTTTATCATGTTTGGCTTTTCACTGTATGTGTTTATGTTGCAGGTACATTATTGTGGTGGAGCACGACCTGAGTGTGTTAGATTACCTGTCTGATTTCATCTGCTGTCTGTACGGAGTCCCCAGCGCCTACGGAGTCGTTACTATGCCCTTCAGCGTCAGGGAAGGTAAAAAAAATGTCACACACATGCAAGTATGTTTTTGTCATTCTGTATAAATCTACCATTTAACTGGGAAACCATCACACCTTCCTACAGGAATTAATATCTTCCTGGACGGTTACGTTCCCACGGAGAATCTCAGGTTTCGAGAGGCCTCATTGGTCTTCAAGGTTGCTGAAACGGCAAATGAGGAGGAAGTGAAGAGACTCAGGCACTACCAGGTTGGTCCAGTTAATTTGAGGTGTTGGGGTTCTGTAGTTGCTTGGCAACTTTCACCATCATCATTTCACTTGTCTTCTATCCTTCCTCCTCCTCCTCCTTGTTTGTATTAGAATCTTTATTAATCCAAGGGGGAAATTATTGGGAATTATTGAAATTATCAATACCAAAAAATAAATAAAAATAATAATCATTAAA
>JAPQRQ010000011.1:318725-329636 GCA_037367365.1 Apogon talboti | reverse complement strand
TATACTGTATACACACATATACTCACATACATACATACAAATATATGTATATATTTGTATGTATGTATGTACATATATATATTTGTACATATACAAATATATATGTACATACATACATACATACACATATAAACACATACATATACACTTACATACATACAAATATATATATATATATACATACATACACATATACACACATACATACATTCTGTATTGATCCCAATCTGAAAAATTGCAGTGCAGCAACAGCATGTGACACAGTAAAAATACAATAATAAAAAAATAACAAATAGAACACAAGACCAAACGCATTATACATTATAAATTAGATGTAAGTAAATACAGAACTGTGTAAAAAAAAAATCTGGATAATTAAACATTAAGATGTAAAAATATACTTTAAAATTCAAAGTAACATGTAATTTTCCAGTTGGATGGAACTCTAGTCTGTAGTATAGTCCACCTATGTGTGTGAAAAGACACACTGGCGGTCACTGGGGACGTCCCCAGTCATCGGGGACAGTCTGGACTCCCCTTGGACGCCACAGAGGTCAGCGAGTTGACGAGGCCTTTTGGTTAAAACTCATAAAACTAATATCAGCATGCCTGTGTGGGTTTGCAGTCCCAACATGGCTGAAGGCCAGTTATTACAGGGGTCACAGAGACTATAGGCCCATAGGATCCTACAACAACAAAACGGGATTTGGGTGCGAGTTTTTGAAGATGACAAAGAGTTTAGTGGAGGTAGATGGGAGGGACGGCAGACTGTAGGTTTAACCAGGCCTGGAGGAAAATATAAAGACAAAGAAAACAGAAGAAAGGTCCTGTAATATTTCACATTATGACTAATAACCCACATATGGCCTTCAACATATACATTTGTGGGGAGTCGCGGTGGATTTTAGAGACTGTAAGATCCAATTTGAATCCTCTGCTAAAACATTGCATCTGATTTGCATTCTCTCCTTCTCCATCTGTAGGAGAGTATTATTGGTTGGAGCCAGCCAATGCCTTTGAGCCCTTCCAGGACTACAATGTGGGTTTAATAGCCTTAGCCTTCCTACAAGGCTCCTTCGCCTACGGGGGCTGGAACTTCCTCAACTACGTCACAGAGGAGCTGGTGGACCCCTATGTGTAAGACCTTCCTTCCTGTTTCATGTTTGGGTTGATGTCGTTTGAACAACATGATTAAGATAAGATGAAGCGTAACACATGCATCCTGGTCTTACACATTAACCTTATGGATACAGCCCTAACCTAAGCTGAAGTAATGCCACCCATCTTAGGTTCATATAGTTTGGGTTGTGTTTCAGCTTCACGTTAAATCCATGTAGTTAAAATACATCTAGCAACATAACCCTAATCCTAACTTTCACTTAGTATTAGGCTTCAGTGAACACTTAAAAGAAGATTTGGATGTAACAGTCACAGAAAATCAATGCACAAAAGCCCAAATGAATGTGCATGTGTCCTCTGTGTGCATACAGGCTACATTTGTCACAGCTGAACCTGTCCAGAATGTTCCCCTCAGTTGATCCCATTGGTGACAGATGCAGACAGCAGCCGCTTCACCAGCCCACACGTTTTGGATTTATCCTAGTATCAAAGCTTATTGGAATAATATATGTCAAACAATGTCCAAAATCATCACAAAAAAAAAACAGCTGAAACTAGATAGTTATTGGAGTGAACCCATCTGCTGTTTAACTTTAAGACACTCATTTGAATATGTTTAAGTTTTGTGACGTTGCTAGAACGTTGATTGATTTTGCAAAATTGAAAAAAAACAAAAAACACCCCCAGCCCTTTTGACTATATTACAACATATCATGAAACATTTACAGCTACAAATTTCTTTAGTACAGCAAATCAGAATCAGAATACTTTATCAATCCCAGGGGGAATTATTGGGTTTTACAGTCGCTCCATTCAAGTACAATAAAAAGTAGCAGGAAAGAAATTATCAATACAACAAAAAAGAAAAAATATCTACACATAAAGCTCTAAATATACAATGTAATGGCAATTTCAGTGTAATGGCAATTTTACATATATTCTATATTATGTAAGACTGTCTGAACTCTCTTTTATATTATATGAGACTGTTTGAAACTTTGTGAATCTACTGTTTATACTCCACTCTGTACCGTTCACATGGACTTATCTCTCTTCCAGACACCTCACACACATTCCAATCCACTAGTTCCCAGGTACCGTGGCCCAGAGTAGAACAGAAGCAAAAAACAATACACCAGCTTTCTCTGTAAGAGACATATACAGCTATTTTTTCCTTCGTACTGTCCTGCACACTGATAGACTGATCTCTGTATGACCTGCACCAGTTGAAGCTTCAAATAAAAACACACAGAAAGGCATTGATCGTTTGGGACATCATCTTTATTCGCCTCCAATAGACAAAATTCCACAACAATATATAACTCTGAGTAAATATATATATATACATATATCAAATATACATATCAAAACACTCTAGTAAGACTTAAAGTTAGAACAGCAATTTGTACAATATGTAATAGACAATATATTATTAATATGATAATAAATATGACTACTGAGCTTGACCTAATAATAGTGTGATAGCCTCTTTTTTTTTATTTCTATATACATTCTGCATTATTTTGTCTTTGATAAATATGCTTTATGGAAAAAAAAAAAACTTAATAGAGAGAACTATTTAAAAAAATATTAGGGGGATGTTAAGAGGTTATGAAGTTTCCAAACGTCCTTCGCTGTTTCAGAGTCCAGTTCTACTGCTGATCCCAGTCCCTGGTTTAACATTTATTTAACAACACATGAGGCATTTATAAGAGGAATCCTCCATGTCTCGACCCTTGAACCTGAAACGTGTGACGACAAAAATGGTTTATTTCTTAATTTCCTGTGTTGTTTCTTCATATTAAAACAAAACCCCACCACTGTGATTCAGTTTTATCCATGAATGCACCTCCCCACCTCCACTTCTATGTTTAATATCCTACTTTAAATCCCCCTCTCCCTCCTTCTCAGTTTTTACCCCGCGCTCTGTCTTCTAAACTGCCCTCTTGTCGCCTCCAGGAATCTTCCTCGTGCCATCTTCATCTCCATCCCCCTGGTGACCTTCGTGTACGTCTTCGCCAACATCGCCTACGTCACTGCCATGAGTCCCACGGAGCTGCTTGCTTCCAGCGCCGTTGCCGTGGTGAGTATATTTGACGTAACCGAGGGTGGATCTGTGACATCACTCACAAATTCACTTTGATGATTGGAAGATTTGGTCCCCCTCTAGTGGAGAATATTGGCCAATGCCCAACACATCTACAACGTATCAAATCTGCTGTCTTTGAGAAATGTCATAGCACCGTCTACAGCTTATCGACACTGAAAACATATTAGGAAGTGAATCTATTGACGTGTGTGTGTGTGTGTTGTGTTCATCTCAGACGTTTGGTAAGAAGCTGCTGGGAGTCATGGCCTGGATCATGCCCATCTCTGTGGCCCTGTCCACTTTTGGAGGAGT
The DNA here is from genome assembly GCA_037367365.1 of Apogon talboti. NCBI lineage: Eukaryota > Metazoa > Chordata > Actinopteri > Kurtiformes > Apogonidae > Apogon > Apogon talboti. The sequence goes on along the minus strand of JAPQRQ010000011.1, from coordinate 326,116 downwards.
CAACGGTTCCCTCTTCACCTCTTCACGGTATGTTGGTTGTAGATCAGTCATTCATCAGAACTTCTCCACTTCCAGGAGGAATTTACATTTACTTACACTACACCCCTCCATAAGCACACAAACTATCAATCTATTGTTTTAATCAGATGTACCTAGTCTTGTAGAATAGAATAGAATAGAATAGAATAGAATAGAATAGAATAGAATAGAATAGAATAGATTGCCTTTTTTGTCATTGTGTGTACAATGAAATTAGGGTGGCTACTCCAGACAGTGCAACAATATTAATAAAAAAAACAACAACAGTACTTTAGAATATAAGAATAGAGCAAATACAAGCAAATTACAAAAACTAAAAAAAATGATAAGAAAATAGAATATAAAATTTTACAAAAAGTCAAATAAGAATAGAGCTAAAGTAGAATAAAACTTTTAAATAGAATGAAATAGTAGAGTAGACACAATATTAACAGTATGTATATCTACGAACAGTATATAAGCCTATGAACTCAAGTCTATATAAAAACAGTGAACTTATGTTTTGATAAATATTACATTGTTATTGCATGAACAGAAGATTATTGCACAACATATTTCACATAATTCACATTGTGCTCTTGTACTGTGCAGTTTGTTCTTTGCTGGAGCCAGAGAGGGCCACCTCCCCAGCCTACTGGCCATGATTCATGTCAAACGCTGCACTCCCATCCCTGCCCTGCTCTTTACTGTGAGTACCGCGTTGACCTTTTTAGACCAGAGCAACATTAAAGCTTCAGAAAAACCGCTGACTTCCTGTGTCCGCCCTCCTCTGCTCTCTTCATCCCTCAGTGTCTGTCCACTCTGCTCATGCTGTGCACCAGTGACATGTACACTCTTATCACCTACGTTGGATTCATTAACTACCTCTTCTACGGAGTCACTGTCGCCGGGCAGATTGTCCTGCGGGTTAGACAACCTGACATGCACCGACCAATCAAGGTGAGTTTTTGGTGTCAAATCACATCAGTGAGCCTGTTCACATGACCATAGAAATGCCCATGTAATCAGATTATTGTAATAATCAGATCTGATGCGTTTACATGCACTTAGGAAATGCGATAATCGAAAAAGCTGAAAAGAATAGTGGTGTAAACTCAAACTTCCTATTGTTTTCGGCTCACATATGACTATGTAACCTCCGTTTTATACGATTTTAAATGTATTTACACCTGCGCAGATGTAAAAGAGTAAAATCAGATTAACCTGTATATATGCTTAGTACTGGGGACAAATCCAGGTGTGTTAATCTGATTTCTCTTAATCAGATTACTGCTGTTGTCTCATAAAGCATATCAGATTATACTGATATAACTCTAGATCTCAGATAATGATCAGAGTATTTCTGTGAATGTAAACGAGCTCACTGTAACAGCATTTATCAGATCATGTGTACTATATTTATATACTTATGTGATAATATGTTAGGTTTTCATTTTAATGAAACTACCAGACAACGGTGTGAATAACACTTGCTCTGTTTCCTGCAGATCAGCCTCATATGGCCGGTGATTTACCTCATTTTCTGGGCCTTCCTGCTCATCTTCTCTCTTTACTCTGAGCCTGTGGTTTGTGGTACTGGCCTGGCCATCATGCTCACTGGCGTCCCCGTCTATTTCCTGGGAGTCTACTGGGACAACAAGCCACAGTGTTTTAATGCTTTTGTTGGTAAGTTGGATTATCGTCGTATGGGTTTCATGTTAAGGTTACTGGTCAAGTTTTCTGTGTTGGGGTGAATATTTTACATGATTAAAGCACAGGTTCTTCATATCATAAGGTAAGTTAAGTGAATTTTAGGGAGCAAACTTTTTTTGTCTGTAGACGAAGTTTAATGTGAGGGTTTCTCTCATTTAGCCAATGTTTAATAAAGGCTAATCTGTTTTAGTTTATGTGTTAAGAATAATGTAAAAACAAAAATTATGAAGTAAATGGAGTTTATCCTGGTGGTATATTTTGTGTTTTTTTTATTTTATAAAGCTAACTGTGGCTCTCTCTGCTTATAGTCTTCATGCAAAGGGAGTCATTTGTGTTACGTGTTTTCATAGTTTTATACTCCCAAGCTCTATGTAACATAAAATGTGAATAAGAAAAGGATATTCTTCTGCCCTGTGTTTTTTTATATATCGGAGGCTATTATAAGATTCACCACCCCATGTGCAAAAATGTAAAACAAATTGTACAGTTTAAATAATATTAAATGTTAATGTTAAATAATGCCATCTTGTTTTACTGCTTATGAAACAGATGATTGTTTTCTTCTTTACATAGATCCCTTTTTTTATTAAAGTTTTCTCCAATTAAATAAACACTAACCAGTACCTGATCATAACCAGAATCATTTAGCTTTTGAAAATACCTTAACATCACTTAATTTCGACACACTTTCTCTGACTGGATCAGCAGCATGTGGTTGGGTTTGTAGCTCAGCTTTTAGCCTTTTGTGTTTTTCTTTTCCATTTTTCAAAATAACATCAACTTTATGTCACTTTCATATATGCACATACTTTATTACAATATTTCGCAGTATTTCAATTTGTATTTCTGTTTATTACTCTTTTTAACACACAAATACTATGGAATACTTTGAAATATGTCCTTTTTTATTTTCTTCATCTCTTTATTCTTGTAATATTTGGATTTTATAACATTATTGTGACTCTATTATGACTCTCTTCTGTGTAATTATTGAAAATAGCATTAAAATGAATCTTTTAACTTATCCTAAAACTGTGTGTCTCTCACATCTTCCAGACAAAATGACATACCTGGGTCAGAAGTTATGTGTGGTGGTTTATCCGGCCATGGGCAGCAGCAGCAGCAGCGCAAATGAGGAGGAAGGAGAGGAAATGAAGGAGGCCAGGTCTCCTTTGTCCCAAGAGGAGGGAGACAACCATAAATCAGCAGACTGCTAAAAACCTTTATTTTCTACCTGGTCCCTAAATAAACAGATACAAACACACACACACACCCACACACACACAGCTGCAAACACAGGGCATATTTTATAAACAGCTTTTGTTTAATATTTGTATTTGGTTATAGCATTTGTACCAATCAATCATTTCTATGCCAAATGTAGTAGGTGATATTTATAGTAATGTGATCCCAAACATTAGTTTGGGGTCTTCAAAAGTGCAATAAATAAAGGCTGCCACCTCCTCTGTACATGTTTCTACAGGCACATATACTTCTCATCATCATCATCATCATCATCATCATCATCATCATCATCATCATCGTCATCATCCAGCTTCATCTTCTCCCTCCACACACTCCTTGAACACTCCTGTGTCATTTTTAGTATTTTTTATTATTATTATTATTATTATTATTATCATCACCATCAAAAGACTCTAAACACTTTTTCAGCATTTTGGATGTCCTTTTTTCTCTTCCTTTTTCACCACATTGTAAATTTTTCTACCTATACAACACACCAAAGCTGTATTTCTGATTGTCAACACAGAAAATCCTCCTCAGATCAACATCATCATGTTGTGATGTAGACTAAGTACTGTGATTCCAAACCCTTTTTTTTTTTTTTTTTTTAATTGTGGTAATTGTTTATATCATTTGTTGTCATTTTAGTTTGAATAAGTTAATTTTAGTTTTAGATATTCTTTTTCTATTCAACATTGTATTCATCTGGGCCTATTTTTTACTAATGTGGAGGTGTATATCTTAAAGCTGATGTGTGATCTGTACTGCGTGTTGGCTAGAATGCTAGTAAATGGTGCACAGTTCTTGTTAATTGCCTTAATTAGAAAATATTCTGTATTACATTTGATGTATGTGGAGAGATGTTGATCCTAATACTTTGCATTTAAACTGTTATGTAAAACACCAAAAATGTCTCTGTGTGTATGAACACTACTCAAAATATAATTAACCTGTTAAAACCTGCAAGTCCAGCCTGGACATATAGACTAGATACTAGAAGGATTAAATAGGCAAAACATGATTGTTTTCACCGCCACATTTGCATTGTTCATCCAGTGTGAATCCCTACACCGACACATGTGAATGCCTGCGTGAAAAACCAGTGATTGTCTTACATATTTTACGGACAAAGTGTATTTTTTATTTTAGATTAACAACTAGTTTAAATAATTTTGTGCTTTATTTTAGGCTGTAGAAATGAAAAAAAAAAAGTTTTGTATGATACAACTCACTAGAAGAGATTTTAGTGCAATATTATGACAGGCACCAGCAAAAAAATGAACATGTATCCCTATTACAGCCCCGTCGAGTGTGTGTTGTCTGGTAATAGTAATGTATCAACACTTTTACTGTATGTCATAGTAACACACCTGCAAACGTAAAACCCTGTAGTCCTTATGTAGTCTATTACAGTCTCAGGGCTTTCTCACTGCCTAAAAATGCAACAGATCTGACTGATTGCCTCTTTTATCTGTTAGTGCTAAACATAACTGGTGTTTTTTAGACGTTTATTCCTCAGGAACCCCCCCCCCCGAGAAAAAAAATGTAAGAAAACAAGACTGAAAGGAGAAATGTCTGTATGAATATAAAGGAAAGTACCATTTGTTGAAACTGGGCCAGTATTTGTCTGGGTCACAGGGTGTCTGACGTCTTAAGAAGTATATTGATGTGTTCTGTGCCTGTTATTTGTGTATTGACATTAAACACATGTAAAGGCTGTATATTATCTCATAGTAAATAAAAAAAACCACTGACATGTATTTTATGAAGTTGTAATTCAGGTCTTGTTTCTATTAAATCCTCCCTGTCTTTTGACTTTTTTCCACTGTGACCGTTTTACTCAAAGTCATACGCTGCTTTAAAGCTGACCAGCTGACTGACATTTAACCCAAAAAAGAACCCTGAATGTTTGATCACATTCTTTAAAATGACTTTAAAATAGTCCAATCCTGCATAACTTACTGTTTAAAGATTCAATATTTGTGCACGCTTATGGGAAGTTTGTGTTGGAGTCTGGAACTGGGATCGCTGATGTTAACTAACTTCATTTCTAAGATGACTACTGTCACGGTTGCTTTAACTTATGGCTCTTTTTTTTCTGTGAAAATCCTTAAGCTTGCACTCAATAGTACCTCAGTACATACAAGCTACTGTTAGCTTAGAAATGGACTTGGCCAATGTCAAAACCTACCAGTCCAACACAGACTCCAACACAAACATAAAATAAAGACATTAATACTACATATTGAATTTTTTTTTTAAATCCTCACAGTGCTCCAATACTTTTCTTTATTTGCTGCCTCCACAAACCAAATATGACGGAAATATGAAGTTTTGTTTTCTTTTATAGTCATCTATACTTATTTAGAAGGATTTCTAACTACTTTTTTGTATGCATAAGTCAATAATTTAAGTTGCCTTTTGCTTTTTTGCAGCCTGCCTATATGCTGCGAGGCAGGTGTGTCTATTTTCCTGTCATAAAAATGTACATACTGGTGATGAGTGTGACGAGAATAAAGCATATAGTTATACAGATTGGTCTTTTCATTGTATTTTTGTTCAGCTGTAATGGAAATGTTAATCAAGTGGGTTCATCTGGGTTGAAAAGAAAACTGTAGGCACTAGGCATGATGGGTAATCACTACATCCATCTCTCTGGAATAGGGTCAATCTGGATTTATCAGGTCACATGACCTTTTTCCACTGAAACAGTCCAATCTTTACTCTCTCTATCCAACTGAGGGTTGTTGAAGAAATGAGAAGTTACTGCATCAGTTAAAGAACAGATGAAACATATGAATCACTACAGTAGTTATCGAATGGAATGATCACAACTATTGGCTTAGGTAATAGTTCTATTCCTTTTTTTTTTTTTTTTGACCAGGTTATGCATTCACCTGCTGAAAACATATTTGTATTGTGTGATTTGTGGCTTATTGTCAACAGAAAACCAATTGTAAAGCTGATTGACATTGATATATGTGTTATTACAATGGACTAATTGCTAAATTACTAAACAAAGATTATATACGATAAAATAAGATAAGACTTTATTCATTCCACCATGGGGAAAATTACACAAAAAATATAAAAGCAACAAATTAAAATCACACAAAGGCCAAACTATAAATTTATATGTTTATTCCATTGACATTCTAATCCAAAATCAGGTCTTTTTCCATACACTTCAGTACACACCGTGAGCTGACAGAGCTATTGAAAAGACGAGGCCAAAATGTAAAGTCTCTTCTCCAAACATAAAAAGCCAATTTAACAGTGTCCATGTACAGTAAATCAGAAACCATTGTCCTGAACATGAATCTATGGGACATTTGAGGTCAAACAGGATGACTAAAAGCAAATTAAATAGTAACAACTGTGTGGTACATGATTTGAAACACTTGTCCTTGACTTAAATGTAGTTATCCATCCTTCATGACTCTAACGAGCTGACTGGATTAACAAGAGAGCGATACTGTGATACTTGCCTCAAGTTATTGTTATATAAGGGGGACGATTTGTAACGGCGATTTCCCTAAAGCGTCTTCATACTACAGTTAAGTCTGTGTCACTGTCAGTTAGTGAAACAAATATAACCTGTGAGCTTTGGGAAACTCAGGGATGCCCTCCTTAGAGCAATCAAAGGAAACTTGAAAATACTCTACAGTAGTTTTTCATAGCAGCTAAATTGGTGCTAGATTATACATCTATAGGTGAAGCTTTTTGTTTTAAAAGTTTACAGTAACTTTGCCCTTTCTTCCTTATGGCAATGTTACAAAGGGCAAATGATGCTTTGGACACATTTTCAGCTGCCAGGAGTAGATCCTGATCGACAAATGGCTGCAGTGTCATCGGGTGACTCGGCGGCCAAAACCCTCCAGTGAATCTGTTTTTATCGAAGGAGCTGTAAGTTTAGGTAGTTGTCAAGGCGACGGCTACAAAGCACGTTTAGAGTAGATGCTTCGGTGTCCTCCTCGCAGAGCAAGGACCAGGTGGAGGACAGAGCCACCCTGGATTTTATAATCTGCCGCCGTTTTCTCGTCGTTCCTGAGAAAAGACAGGAAAAACAGGCAAAGCAGAAGACGTCAGATAATAAAATTCATCTGTAAAAAGCCAAGGCGTTCCATCTGTGACATGTTCACATTGATCAAACGTTTAAAGGAGATCATAAATAAACTTAAGTTATGGTTAGTCTGGAGCCTGTACAATACATAATTACTAACTGTTGACTTGTCTTCAGTATATCCACTAAAGTGTATAAACTAGCCACTAAGTCAAATGCATTTCCTGTGGTACATTTATGGCACAGAGGATCATCTAATTGATTGTCTGCATGGTTTTGTTAACCCTTGGTTGGTCACGTGGCCTATTCAAACATGAATGGTCACGTGGGGTGTATGCACACCCCAATGCTA